>CAUYUJ010010125.1:0-192379 GCA_963575745.1 Prorocentrum cordatum
CCCCCCAAACACCGCTCAAGTCACGCGAGGGCGCTTCGGGGAAGGCGGGGCACCAACCTCACCCTGGCCCTCGTCGTCACTGTCGGTGCCGAAGGCGTCCGAGGGGCCCTCCACCTGCAGGCCGCACGCGTCTGGCGCGGGCTCCACGTCGACCTCGAACTCGAGCTGCTCTGGATACTCGATCGTTTCCGGGAAGAGGTCGAAGTCCTCTGGGCTCGGGGGGGGGCCCGCATGCCCTCCCAGAGGCCCTAGCCCGACGCTTTCCCTCAGTTACACCCCATCTTTCCCTCAGTCTCTCTTTCCCTCCCCTTCCATCCCCTATTTCCCTCCTCCCTCTCCCCCCCCCTCCTCCCTCCCTCAGTTCCCCCCTCTTTCACATCCCTCCCCTCCCTCCCTCCCGCACTCCCCGCTTCCCCCCCCTCCCTCCCCGCTCTTCTCCCTCCCTACCCTCGTCCCTCCCCCCCCCTCCCTCCCTCCCCGCTTTCCCCTCTTCACATGCTCAAGATGTTGCTCCAAGTCCAGCGTCGGGCGTACCAGAGAGTGGATTCCGCCCAGATCCTCGAGGAACCTTGGAGGTCCTGATGGGGGTCCACTCAGAGGACTGGAGGCGCCTTGAGGCCCTCTCGGGGCCTTCCTTGGAGCCTCCTCAGGGCGTTCCCGGGCCCCCTTCGGAGTTCCTCGGCGCTCCCCGAAACCATGCATCCTACCGCTGGTCTATGCTGAAGCGAGCCCCCTGCGACGCCATTTTGTGGCCATTGTCTTCCCGCGATGATTCGTGGTCGCGGCTCGCTTTGATGCAGCAAGAAGAATCTAAGTTTAACTTGAATGCGCTGGGGGCCAGCCTACTTTTGCCCCCAACGCATTCAAGTTAAACTTAGATTCTTCTTGCTGCATCAAAGCGAGCCGCGACCACGAATAATCGCGGGAAGACAATGGCCACAAAATGGCGTCGCAGGGGGCTCGCTTCAGCATAGACCAGCGGTAGGATGCATGGTTTCGGGGAGCGCCGAGGAACTCCGAAGGGGGCCCGGGAACGCCCTGAGGAGGCTCCAAGGAAGGCCCCGAGAGGGCCTCAAGGCGCCTCCAGTCCTCTGAGTGGACCCCCATCAGGACCTCCAAGGTTCCTTGAGGATCTGGGCGGAATCCACTCTCTGGTACGCCCGACGCTGGACTTGGAGCAACATCTTGAGCATGTGAAGAGGGGAAAGCGGGGAGGGAGGGAGGGGGAGGGAGGGAGGTGAAAGAGGGAGGGGAGGGAGGGGAGGAAGGTGAAAGAGGGAGCCCCCTGGCGAGCGTCCGGCGGCTGCTCCGCGGCGCACCCCAGGCCGCAGCCCGCCGCGTCGTCGAGCTCCTGCAGGCGCGGGGGCCGCGGGCTGGCGGGCGCTATCCTTCCCAGACCCTCCTATTCCGTTTGCCTCCTTCTCCCCTTTGTTCCTCATATTCCTCCCCCTTCCTCCTCGCCCACTCCGTTGCCGTCGCCGCGTTCCTCCCCCTCCTCCTGCTAATCCGCCTTCGTTTTCGCCTACCTCCTCCAAGCCCCGCGGCCTCCGCTTTCCGAGGCCCCAATGCCACAAACACACGCGCACGCGCGCGCGCACGCGCACACACGCACGCACGCACACACACGCACGCACGCACACACACACACACACGCACACACACACACACACACGCACGCACGCACGCACGCACGCACGCACGCACGCACGCACGCACGCACGCACGCACGCACGCACGCACGCGCGCACACACACACACACAAACACACACACACACACTCACACACACACTCTCACACACACACACACACACGCACTGGCATGACTCAGCCCGACACCCCAAGACCCAGGAATCCTTGGACCCACGCGTGTCGAGCTCAGCGATGGAGTCATCCATCAGGGTCGAGGCTGCCGCCGGCAGGCGGGCGCGGGCCGTCGCCTGCTTGGCACAGGCCCCCTCCAGCCTCAGCAGGAAGGACGTGCGGGGAGCGTTGGCCAGGCGGAGCTCGGGGGCGTTGAGCGAATCCTGGCGGCAAGTGGAGGGCGAAGGGGGGAGCGGCAAGGCCCCCCAGGGTCAGTCGGTTGGACACAGGTCGTTTCTACAATTCCTACCAGACCTCCTCTCCTGACACGTCGTCCTCCTAGTACCTTCCTCCCTCCTCCATCCTCCTCCTCCCTCCTCCTCCCCTCCTCCTGCCTCCTCCCCCCATCGCCCTCGCACTTTTCTTCGCTCTCCCCCTCCTTCGCCCCCCCCCCCCCCTCCCTGGCACACGAACGGCTAACATAACGCCAAAACAACTTGGGGCTAGCACCATGATGTCCTGAGAACTCGGGGCGCTAGCCCTTGTTTTTTTTGTGGGAGGAGGGGGGTCACCCCCGATTGGGCCCCCCTGGGGCCCTGGTCCGCGCCCTCCCCGCTCCCCGCCCTCCTCCTTCCTCGCTCATTCCCCCGTTCACTGCATCATGTGGCTCATACTTGCTTCAGGCCATTCGGTAAAGGGGCAGGGGCGGGGGGGGGCATATTACGCATGACCCATTCCTCGGTGTCCGACTCCTGGCCGATGGCGTCGTCGGCGTTGGCGACGCTGCCGGGGGAGGGCGGCGTCGGCGTGGAGGACTGGGGCTGCACCTCGCCCTTGCCCTCGTCCGACTCGTCCTGGCAGCTGCCCTCCTCGGCCACCTCGGTCACCTCGGTCGTGATCTTAGCCACCTTGAAGAAGTTCAGCAAGCCCTTCCCTGGAAGATAGAAGCCGTCGATGCGGGGCGGAAGCCTCAGGACAGGCACCAGTGCGTCGCGTAGAACAGCAGCGATCATGGGAGGCGCATAGCTATTCCCCAACGCTTTCAGCATTGCTGTCTTCGGCATAAGCTTCACATCCAAATCAGTGATGCCAAACAGATTGGCTCGCTCTTCCAGCTTCAGATACCTGCTGCCTTTAGGGTGACACCCGAAGCCGAGCGGGACAAGGTAGAGGTCTGAATTGCCGCACTTCAACGTCGGGCACGTGTCATTGAGCCAATACATCTTGCCGTAACTCTTGTACTTGCCCGGCTGACGGCACGCGTCCACGACGGCCGCCTTGCCTTTGCGCGCGGGGTCGTTCATGGCAGACGCCACGTCTGACATCTCAAAGAAAACTTTGACGTTGTCTACTTGCGCCTGCGTCCTCAGCTTCTGCTCGCCCTTGCGATGCTCCGGGCCGACGGGCGTTTCCAAGAACTTCTGCAGCTTCACCGTAGGGACGGATATGTCACCACACGCCTTCAGCTTGGAGAAGTCAACATTTGCGAGAGTGTCCTGGTGCCACATCAAGATCACTGCGCGAGTGCGCGACTGGGGGATGCCATACTGCGTCAAGTTCCTGACCATGTACATCACCTTCATCCACGGGGCGTGCGTGGCCAAGTACTCCATGATCTCCTCGATGAACGGCGGCTGGTTGCCGACGACCTGGGTGGCCCCCTTCACGTTCTCGAGCAGGGCGACCTCGAGCCTCTCCGTTGTCTCCGTCGTCTCGCGGCTCGACATCTCCTTTATGCACTCTAACGTGTGCCGAAAGACGTTCGCCCTGTCGTCGCCGGCCGCCAACCTCTTGCCCTGGGACGAAAATGGCGGGCACGGCGGCCCGCCGCAGAGGAGCCTGGCGTGCGGCATGGACTTGGGCTTCACTCGGGTGATGTCCCCCTGTAGTTTGCCGACGTGGATCGCCGGCCACTCGCTCTCGGGCACGAGCTCCTTCAGGGGTCCTGCGGGGGGCCAGCGGGGGCCCACATGAGCTACACCTCCGTCCCCTCGCGAGGTTATCGCGCGAGTTGTCTGCCAAGTCGATGCGTTTGCACGCAGCGTGGGCGCTCTGACCGAGGAGCGCGTTTCCATCGCAGCGCTTCCGAGCGTTTCCGAGCGTTTCCAAGTGTTTCCGACCGTTTCCGACTGTTTCCGACTGTTTCCGCGCGGCCCCGAGCAGCTGAAACGGTGTTTCCGTTGTCACGTGGGCGTGGATGCGGGGGCGTTTCCGACCGTTTCCGAGTGTTTCCGAGTGTTTCCGACTGCGCGTTTCCAAGGCGTCGGGGTTGCAGGGCGCCGGGGTCGCAGGGCGCGAGGCGGGCCCGATGGGGGCGCGCGCGGGCCCCCCGAGAGCGACATGAGGGCCTCGCGACGCCCGTGGACCTCGCATCCGAACCCTCGCCTACAAATCACTTCATCAAAGCCCTCCTCCTCCCCTCCTGGGGCCTCGGCCATCCCCCTTCTTCCCGCTGCCCCCCTCGCGCGCACTTGCCGTCGTCTCACTCGGGTTGCCCTCTTCCCTCTCCCCCATCTTCCTCCTCGCCCCAGTGATCCCCCAACCCCCCCGTCCTCATCCCCATCATGCCTCCTCCTCCTCCTCTCCTCATCCTCTCTACCTCATCGTCCCCCCCCTGCCCTTCCTTCTCCCACGAGCTGTCCTGCAAGCCCTCTGTTCATGTCCCACGCCCCGCGCAGGGCGGGCGCGATGCCGAGGGCCTTCAGGGCGCGGTGGTCGTTGAGCAGACCGCAACAAGGCGAGACCACTGTGATCTGCTTGCGCTCTGCCCCATCCCCGGGAATGCGCAACGCACGGAGGAAGGTAAAGGGCCACTGCATCCTGCAGCACTGCAGCCCCCCCGGGAAGGGGCCAGGGGCCACAATTGCTTCAGCGAGAAACGTGCAACGGACAAGGGGGCGGGGGGGCATCGTAAGGATACAGGACGCGCAGGAGGGCACGGATGTCGGCGAACCTATGGCGCAACGGCGCAGCCTGCGGCGCAACCGACGACGACGACGACGACGACGACGACGACGACGACGACGACGACGACGACGGGAGTGGCACTGGTTCCCAGCAGGGGCCCCCGAAGCCCCGAAGGGGGAGTTCTACCACTCTAAGGAGGACCCCGCAGGGACGCCGCCTGCGCTCCCTTGTGGCCGCCTCAGTCGTCGTCGTCGTCGTCGTCGTCGTCGTCGTCGTCGTCGTCGTCGTCGTCGTCCCTTGGGGGCTGGCCCGCGGCCCGCGTTGGTTTGGCAGGTCTGCCTGCGGCACGCCCCCTACTCCACTGGCGGCCCCGCCCCCCGCCGCCGCTCTCCACCAGTGGTTTGATGTCGCGAGCCAGGCCCTCTCGCAAGAGCTCTGGAGCCGAAGGCGGCCCCGACTGCTGGGGCCCCATCGCGCCCCGAAGCAAGTGGGCGCCTGGCGACGAGAGGCGGGGGGCGAAGATGACGCGGGAGAAGGGGGGGGGGAGCGGGGAAAGGGGGGGAGGATGACACCCTTCGCCCCCTGCCTGATTGGGAGAAGATGTATTAGAACGATATGATCCTTGGGGTAGTGAGATCGATAGGAAGTCACGCTGAGGAGTAGGGAGTAGTAGTAGTAGATAGTGATGTAGAGAGAAGGTGAGTCAGGTAAGACGACTTGAGTGCACAGCAGAGACGTGAGTATCATTGTACATTTGCGCTGGCATAGATGTAGCAGTCCACGTGTCACACAGTCACAGTACACAGCTGAGTTACCAGATAGAGTAGGATGAGTGAATAAGACTGAGTAGATGGAGTGAAGTGATATGTGGTGATGTGTGGCAAGAACACATCCATCTCCGCCTGCGACACCACGTGCTTGGTATGCTGGAACTTAACCTGGGCGGGCTGCTGCGACTCGTGTCCGCGCCACGCCCACGCGGCCAACCTGGCCAACAGCGTTTGCCTGTTTGGCTCCAGCTCAACAGTTCTCCATTTGAAACAAGCCGGGTGATGTTTGCCGCAGCACGCTACCCAGGCCCGTTGTTTACCGTTCACATGACGAGCGTTATCAAAGTGTATCTTGATCGGCGCGATGCCGGGGGCCACCGCAGTCACGACCTCGCATATGTCACCTCGCTCTCGAGTGCCAGGCGGAGGCGGGCAGATGACTTGAGCAGCGATAATCCAATCGTCTGTGTCATAATCGTGCTTATCGCCAATGACCGAGAGGATGAGGCCAGCCGGGTCCCCCTCCCCCTGGCCGCCGGAGGTGCCGCCGTCGCCTTCGTCCTCGAGAACGCCGCCCGCGCGCCCTTCACCTGGCGGCGGCGGAGGTCGCGGGCACGGGGCGGAGGCGAAGGCCCAGGAGGAGAGGGAGGAGGCGGAGGAGGAGGAGGAGGAGGAGGAGGGAGAGGAGAGAGGAGGAGAGAGGACAGGAAGAGGAGAAGGATGGTGGATGGAAGAGGACGACAGACGGACTATGCCCATGACCATCGGGCCACAGACAGCATCGCTGGCCAGAGCCCGAGGGTCGGGGTCGTTGGGGCCCAATTGCCAGGGGGGGGGCGCCGACGACGACGACGACGTCAACGACGGCTGGCGGGCGGAGGCTGGGGAGTCTAGGCCAGAGCGATGGCACTTGCCAGCGCCCCTTCTGGAGAGCATATTACCCCGAAGTTCAACCTCTCAGCAGTTTCTTGAACGCGTCGTCCGGCAACTTCCACGGCTGCTCCACCGAGGCGAGCAGATCAATCATTGCTTTGATGAGGCCCGGGTTGTGAGCAGCCAGCAACACCTTATAATAATGCTGGGGCATGCGATGTAATACCTCGAATCCAACGCCGAATCGTTCCAGGATGTCACGTATGCTCACCAGGGCCAGGTAATACGGGTGAGACCCATGAATGCCAGAAGCACCTAACACATAAGAATGCACTTGCATTGACGGGGCCCCCAACGACGACCGACGAGGAAGAGGCGGGAGGCACGGGGATGAGGGAGGCGGGTATCGGGCGGCGGGGGAGGAGGAGGTGATGTCCGAGCACGCAGTGGGGGGGTCGAAAGAGCAGGAGAGTGAAAATGGTTTTTCTCGTCGATTCTATGTCGACACATTTTCCTGAGGCCCCCCTGGGGGCCCTCGCGGGCCCCGGCGCGCTCGGGGCCAAACCCGCGGCGCGGTCTGGATATGGACGATGGGGTCCAGATCTTCAGGAGCCCCTTGGAGCAGCGATGGTCGTCGCTCCTGTTCCTCCTCCCTCCACCTACCTCCCCCCTCCACCTCCCAACCTAAGACTCCCCCAGGGTGGCCGCGAGGCACCTGCCCAAAATGTTTTGGCCTCCGTGTCCACCGCCGCCCCGACCGCCATGTCCCGCAACGGCGTCCACCCAGAAATGACGAGGTGACGTGCTGCCAGCAGTTTCGACCCGCATGGGATGCTGGACTGCTGCGCCGTCGCCGAACACAGGGGGGTAGGCCCCCAAGCATGCGTGTGACATTCCCACGTAACCATGGCTCCCACGAGAGCGACTTCGTCGCCATTGAATTCATCCTGCCGCCTGACGAGCACTCCTTGGGGCCATGGGCGTGGGGAAATGTGGCAAACGGCTAAATGCATATTCGTTGCCCTCGCCCGTTTACCCCCTGTCGGCCTAAGGCCTGGAGATGGGCGGGAGGCGGGGGACGGCATTGAATACGCAGATAGCCCTCGCACCATCGCCCCTCGCCCTTGGCCCACGGGTTCCCCCTGCCACGAGCGCATCGAGTTCCACGGCGATGCTGTTCGCCCCCTCTTCATCGCCATCCTCAAGACCTCGTCTTGGTAAGAACTTACCCGCGCTCTGGAGCGCGCCCTGGGAAACGAAATAACTGATTTGGTCTGCGATGCGGTCTCTACGTTCTGCGATCGCATCATACGGTACTTCACTGTGAACTACAAGTGCATCAGGCGCGCCCGCGCTCGGGGGCTGCTCGACCGGCAGGAGGCCGTGGTCAAGTAGGGGCAGTTGGACTTTAGGGGCAGGCTCAGCCGATGGTTCCGAGCGCGCCCATACGATAAGAGACTCCATTACTTTCCTCACGCCTGCCCGAGCAACCAGCGCCCAAATATCCAAAGCAAGGGGCATGCTCACTTGCGCGCCATTGTGCGCAACGATATTCAAGCCAGCCTGTGGATGTGAATGTGCACCACCCGCGCCAATGAAGTAATCGTGCACGTGCGGCAGCCCAACAACCGTCACCACGCAAGGCGCATTGGGATCGACAGGTCCGAGGTTCATGTAGTGCCGCCGCTCGGGGCGGGACGTGACCACTTGCAACGTGATGAAGTCATCGGGCATTTCACGTAGCGGGGGCACCATGTAGTTCGTCATGAGAACCTCCCACACTGGGTCGTGGGCAGTGAGCGAATCCGATGGTGCGAACTCGCCAAGGGGCCCCAACGCCCCCTGTGCGACTCCTGCCGAAACAGAAAATACGCGGCCATCGTGCAACATATCTTTGATGAAATTCACGCAAGCTCGCAAATCATCTGGGTATTTCATCTCATGCTTGCGAGCCGTCAGCGCCAAAGCAGCGCGCGCGGCGCTCTGGCCTTGCGCCTGCTCGGTGCAGTCCTCGGGCACACGGGGACTGCGGCTGGCCGGGGGCCAGGGGAGATGGAGACGAAGAGGAGGGGGAGAGGAAGCCAAGGAGGGGGGGGAGGAGGAGGAGGAGGAGGAGGAGGAGGACGAGGACGAGGAAGAGGAGGGGATGGAGGAGGAGGAGGAGGAGGAGGAGAAGGAGGAGAAGGAGGAGGAGGAGGAGGAGGGGGAGGGAGAAGGGGGGAGGAGGAGCGAGGCGGAAGAGGAGGAGGAGTAGCCTCGCATACCTGGTCATATCCTCACCTCCCATTCCTCCTGCTCCTCCTCCTTCCGCTGGCCCCCCATCCTTGAAGAGGTCCACGTTGTTGAAGGCGTAGATCTTCGTCCACAGGTGGTCCACCGAGCAGCCCGGGCAGGCGCCTCCGCCGCGGCCGCGCGGGCGGGCCACGAGCGGAGAGATACGGGCGCGAGGGTTTACAGGGGGGGGGGCGGGAGGGGGGGGAGTAGGCAGCGGGCTGATGGGGTTGGAGGAAGAACCAAACCGACATGAGGGGCAGCTGGGCTAGGGAGCGGCGGGATGGGGAATGCGAGGTGCGAGGGTCCGGGCGGGGGACGGGTGAGTGGACAGGCAAGAGGGCGCTCCATGTTCAGCTGTGGCATTCCTGATGTTCTGCCCCAGGGCCCCCGAGGAAACGCCCCCCGTCACGACGTGCCCCCGCGTTGTCAAGAATTCCAATCCGCTTCACATCGCCCCCCTGTCCCTCCCAGCTCTTCCCCCTCCAGTCCCCTGCCCCCTCCTCTCCCTCGTTCGTTCTCCTTTGCGCCCACATTCCCCATTCCCCTCTTGCTCCCTCCGCGCCCACTCATCCCCCAATTTCAAACCCAATGCCCTCGCCCCGCCCCCCTCCCTCGTGGACCCCCGACCCCCGGCGCCCCGCCTGTAAACTTGAACTCCTCGTGGAACACGCCCCGGCCATCCAGGACCCGCCGCATGAAGCAGTAGGCATGGGGGATGTCGAGCAGCGGCAGGGTCTCGGAGCTCCGGAGCTCGGCACAGACCTTCGCAGGCAAACCTCGGGTGGTGATGAGGGTGGTGATGGCAATGGCGGTTGCAGTGATGATGATAGCGGTTGTTGCAGCGATGATGGCGATGGCGGTTATGATGATGGCGACGACTCTCCCCCGACCCAGTTTGGGCGAACCCATTGAGCCAGGGTTGCTCTGCTTGACGCGCTTCACGACGGCGTGGGCCTGCTCCACGCGCCTCGAGGTGCCCGTCAGGAGAGCAGCGCGAAGAGCTAGAACCGCCAATTCAGGGTCCATCTCACCCGTCTCGGCAAACATCCGTATCTGCTCCCGGTGGAATCCCCAGCCCCTTGGGCTTGTGGGCGTTGGGCGTAGGTGGTCTAGAGCGTATCCTTTTCCAGTTGTCCTAATCAACCCCCTCTACCTACCCTCTCCCCTAGGGTCTGCCCCCCCTCCACCAACCCCTCCTCCTACCCCCTCCGCCCAGGACAGGGTGGGAGAGCTCCCGAGGGGCCCCAAGAGGGGGCCAGCAGGGCTCCCAGAGGGCCCGACAAGGGCTCATGACACATGTACTTGGATACTTGGATGCCCCGATGCCCCTCTGGCAAGCCCAAGAAGCAAATCAAGTACATGCGGTTTGGGGTCCTCCTGGCTCCTGGGCCCCCCTTGGGGCGCTCTTGCGGCCCTCTTGGGCGTTCGGGCCCCTCCAAGACAGGGTGGGAGGGCTCCCGATGGGGCCGCAGGAGGGGGCCAGGAGGGCCCCAAGAGGGCCTCGACAAGGCCCCATGACGCATGTGCTTGGGCACCCCTCTGGCAGGCCCAAGAACCACATCAAGTACATGCGGTTTGGGGCCCTATTGGGCCCCTCTTGGGGCCCTCTTGGAGCCCTCTTGGGGCCCCTTTCGTGCCCCCTGGGGGCCCCCGAAAATCTTCCAAGGGACATCCGAGGAGACTCCCAGTCATTCAAGAAGTGTCTGGCTCTTCTGTTCGTCATTTTTCCTCTTGCCTCTTGCCTCATTATCCTCCCCCATCCTCCTCTTCCTCCTCCTCCTCATCATCATCATTCTCCTCCTGCTCCTCCTGCCCCCCCTTCTCCTCCTCATCCTACGCATCGCCCTTCTCCCCGCTCAAACACCCGCCCATCCACCCATCCAGCCTCCTCCTCCTCATCCCGTCTTCGCGCGGCTCGGCTATCCCACGAGTTGCTCCCGCGCTTCCCTGACAGCTCAATGCGCCTGGGCGTCGTGCCTGGATGGGCTGGCGGGGATACGCGAAGCGTAAATAATTTGAATATGTGCCTCGTTAATCTATGCATTGCGTCTAGCTTGCCCTCCTGACCTAACCTCGTGATCTCGGCGTAGATCTCGTGGGCCTTCGCTCTGGCTTGCTCTTTCCCCCCCCACCTCGCGCCATCCAGCGCTGCAATTGCGTATGGGAGACACTGATAGAAGCGCAGCTTGAGTGCCACGATCTCGCACAGGGAAGACTTGAGATGTGCCATGGTCTCCACCATCTCGGCTCGCACTGCCCTGGAGGCCACGTTCAACAGCTCGTTGTACTTATCTGAAGACGCTGACCTAATATTGCCCACGATCTTGGATATGCCCCCCAGTGCCATGTCAGTGCATCGCCTCCCCTTCCACGGGCACCGGTCGAATCCTGTTTCGTCCCGCAGGCGCTTCCGCTTGGACCAATAGGCCTCGCGCGATGTCCAGATGCGCTCGCGGCACGAGCAGCCCTCGAACCAGCCAACCTGAGCGGAGGAGGAGAAGGATGAGGAGATGAAGAGGATGGGGGGAAGAGGAGGAGAAGCAGCAGGAGGCGGAGGAGGAGGAGGATGAGGCCTGGGGCCAAGGGCCAGGAAGGCCCCTGTGTTGGACGAAGAGGGGGAGGAGGAGGAGGAGGAGGAGGAGGAGGAGGAGGACGACGAGGAGGAGGAGGAGGAGGAGGAGGAGCAGGAGGGAGCAGGAGCAGGAGCAGGGAGCAGGAGCAGGAGCAGGAGGAGGAAGCCCCCCGATCCTTTCTCATCCCCCTTCCCCCATCCGCCCCCCCCCCGCCCCCCGCGCCCCTGCCTTCCCCTCCCCGGGGGGGAATGAAGGGGGGGGGGGGGGGGGGAGCGGCCCCGGCCCCTTCGCCAAACCCCATTCGGTCAGAGTTTCCAGGTCGTGGCCGCTCCCCCCCCCCCCCCCCCCCCCCCCATCCACGCCTCCACCCTCCATCCCATCCTCCTCCACATCCGGGCCTCCCCTCCGTGCGCGCCTGCTTCCCCACTGCGTCGGCAACGCAGCGCAGGCCCTCGACCACGACGTGGAGGCCGGGGTCCTGGAGCGCTGCGGTCACCCCCTTGATGACCTGAGCCGAGCCCTTCCCGTCGGGGTTGGACATGAGCCGCTGGTCCCAGCGCGCCAAGAGTGTCGAGATCAGCGGCTCCAGCGCCCCGAGCGTGTCCTCGCGGCGCGGCCCCCCTCTCTCATCACCCTCTGCAGCGTTGGGTTGGGTCCTCCCGCCGAGTTGGGTTCTCAACGTGGTCCTCCCGCCGAGTCGGGTTGGGTCCTCCCGCCGAGTTGGGTTGGGTCCTCATGTTCTTGTTTATCTCCCTCTCTCTCTCTTATCTCTCTCTCTCTCTCTCTCTCTCTCTCTCTCTCTCCTCTCTCTCTCTCTCTCTCTCTCTCTCTCTCTCTCTCTCTCTCTCTCTCCTCTCTCTTCTCTCTCTTCTCTCTCTCCTCTCTCTCTCTCTCTCTCTCTCTCTCTCTCTCTCTCTCTCTCTCTACTCTCTCTCTCTCTCTCTCTCTCTCTCTCTCTCTCTCCTCTCTCTCTCTCTCTCTTCTTCTCTCTCTCCTCTCTTCTCTCTCTCTCTCTCTCTCTCTCTCTCTCTCTCTCTCTCTCTCTCTCTCTCTCTCTCTCTCTCTCTCTCTCTCTCTCTCTCCTCCTCTCTTCCTCCCCTCATCTATCTCCTTCTTTCTTTGTGTCGTATTTCTCTCTCCACCCCTATCCGGCACTCCACCCCCGCCCCCCTGGGACGGGTCGAATAACACAGGGAAAGGGCGCGGAGCCCGCGGCCCGCGCGGGCCGCCGAGGAAGGGGCCAGGTGGTCCTGGAGGAACTCCCATTTCCAATCCACGAGCTTGCGCCACCAATGCTTGAACTGGTTTTTCTCCTGAACCGTCTGCAAGCATTTCGCCTGAAACAGCTGCCGCAGTCCTTTATCCCCCAGAAAAGCCAATATGTTCCGCACGTGGGTTTCGAGCTGTTGCCATACATTTGTTTTTGTGACGGTTTCCTCCAACGCGTTGTAGAATGCGTGGCAACAGTCGTGCACCCCAACAGCCCTGGGGAATATATAAAAGTTGGGGGCATTGTTTGGGCACCTGTCTCCAGAGGCGATCTGTTCCAATGAATGCTTGAATTCGGGCAGCAAAGTTGAGAGGCCGAGGTTGGGGGCATCGCAAAGGAGAGCCTCCGTCCCTTGATCGCTGCACACCCCGATTATCTCACCTCTCCATTTGTCAAACAACTTACCAGAATTGCAACGCCCAGCGTGGATTATCTTGCACGTTTTGTGAACCTCCGAAGCGGCCCCCCGCCCCAAGACCATAACAGGTAATGTCTTTTGCTTATGCACCGTCTCCAATCTAGTATTCAATATCTCGGTAGCCGCGGCATTCGCAGGGAAAGCAAATTCGTCGCACCGGACGACGAGGAAGTTCCAACCACCCTGGGGCGAGGAATCTGGCATCAAGTACCTCCAGGTTACGTGCTTCTCGAGCATGACCCGTTCATACATCATCGCCATCACGTCAACCTTGATTTGGCCCCGCAGTAGACTCTGATATCCAGGTAGATGTGGCGCGCCGGCGTCCAGGTCATTGCAGATATCAACTCCTGGTGGTAGCTCATCTTGCCCCCACACGACCCCGGGGCCTCATGGAATGCGGCCTCGGGGAAGGACCCCACAGGGCCCGAACTTCCAGGAAACCCCGAAGGGGCCCCGGGACCCATAAGTCCTGAGGGAATGCCGAAAAGCCCCCCTTCCCGTCGCCCTCTTAACACCCCGCGTGACCCCCACTCCACGCCGCCATCCTCCTCAAGACGCCCAGGGGATGTCTTGGCGGCCGCCCCCCATCCCCCGTCCCCCGTCCCTCTGGCGTCTCGGGTGGCCCTGTTGGGGGTCTGAAGGTTGGGCCCCTGTCTTTCGATTCCTCTGGAGGGGCCCCTGCGGCGGGGCATGTGCACGCGGAAGGAGTGGCGGCGGTGGTCATGTGCACGCAGGGGCGGGGTTCCTCATCCCTCTTCCTCCTCATCCTCCTCCTCATCATCCTCATCATCCTCATCCTCCTCATCTTCCTCGTCCTCCTCATCCTCCTCCCCTCCCTCCCCCCCCTTATCCCTCCCTCCTCCCTCCCTCCCTCCTCCCTCCTCCTCCCTCTCCCTCCCCTCAATATTTCCCCTGTCAGCGCTTGCACTGCAGGCTGCAGGGGTCAGGGCCTAGGGGCCCTCGCGGATATTGCAACATTTGGCGACAATACAGGGCCGATTTCGGTAGCTGGGTGGGTGGTGGGCGGCGTGGGTGGTGGGTGTGAGTGGTGGGCGGGTGGTGGGTGGATGGTTGGGTGGTGCATGGTGGGTGGTGGGTGATGGGTGGGTGGTGGGTGAGTGGTGGGGTGAGGTGGGGTGGGTGGGGTGTGGGGTGTTGGGTGGGTTTGTGCGCGGGTGGTGTGCGGGTGGTGGGTGGGTGGTGGGTGGGCGGTGGGTGTGTGGTGGGTGTTCGGTGGTTAGTGGGTGGTGGGTGTTCGGTGGGCGGTGGGTGGGTGGGTGGGTGGGTGGGTGGGTGGTGGGTGGGTGGTGGGTGGGTGGTGGGTGGGTGGTAGGTGGGTGGTGGGTGGGTGGTGGTTGGGTGGTGGGTGGTGGGAGGGTGGTGGGTGGGTGGATGGTGGTGGGTGGTGGGTGGGTCGTGGGTATTGGGTCTTGGGTGGGTGGTGAGTGGGTGGTGGGCGGGTGGTGGGTTGGTGGTTGGTGGTGGGTGGGTGGCTTTACTCTCACCCGCAAGTGCGGGGTGCTACGTAGAGAGAAGAACATTGAATAACTAGGTAACTAGGCGGAGCGGGATCACTGCCGATCGAGGTACCTGCGACAATGCACTGATCACTGATTGGGGTTTTCTCAACCTCCTCATTCCTCCATCCCTCCATCCTCCATCCCTCCACCTCCTCATCCCTCCACCCTTTACCTCCTCCAGGTCCGTTTGGCTCGCGCCGTCCTTTGATGACCCGAACTCCTGTCTGGGCCCTGGACGACATGCACGCAATGCGAACGGCCAGCTTGACGGTGTCAGTCATGTCAGATCTCCCCTTCAAGCGGGCAAACAACTTCACAGAGTGCAACAGAACATCAGGATCTATCCGTTTTTCCAGATTCTGCCGGCGCAGGGGATGTCGAACCGCCGCGGCCCCGGGGGCCCCTTCGCCTCCAGAATGGACAACGATGGCCGAAGATGCGGATGCGGCTCGGCGCTCCGCGGTGCCAGTGGTGCCCGGGCCCAACTCGAATCCGCCGTCATCAACATGCTTACCAAAAGTGATAATGGTCGGGACATTGCGGTGCAACACACTTGTCACGCAACCGAGATCCACAGTAAAACATCTGGCAACCCGAAGTTGCGCAACCGAGACTGGCTGGCCACGCGACCCAAGATGGGCAATCAACCCAGCAGTCTCGGCTCTGCTCGGGGACCACACCCGATGGCGCCACCCCCCCGATCTTTCGAGAACGAAAGGCTGTGAGAAGGCAATCGCACTACTTACACTCCAACGGACCATAACTCCATCCTTTGCCGAGGACCTCTTGGAGTCCTTGCGGAGGTGATTCATCATATCGAACTCATGGTTGTGAGAGAAGTCGGAACACGTACACGCAATAACGCCAGATAAGACAACAAGACCATGCACTCTGTTCACGTTATTGTTCCTGGTACCCTGCTGGGCGCAACACGTGTGCAACCAGAAATGCGCCGGGAATCCTCGGCGGACTCGACCAGGAGAGGGAGGGGCGGCCTCCACGGCCAGGCCGAGCCCGTCGTCCATGGCGCGGCGGGTCGGCCAAATTTACGCTTGGTCATAAAATCCACAGACGACGACGACGACGACGACGACGACGACGACGACGACGACCTCCTCCTCCTCCTCCTCCTCCCTCCCTCCCTCCTGCTCTCGGACCTCTCCAGAGACGACGACGACGACGACGACGACGACCTCCTCCTCCTCCTCCTCCTCCTCCTCCTCCTCCTCCTCCTCCTCCTCCCTCCCCTCCTCCTCCTCCCTCCCTCCTCCTACCCTAAACCCTAAACTGCAAGCCACGGGCGGTGCATCGTCAGAAGCCCGTGGCGCCTGGCCGAGCGCTCAGCGAGCCTGCCCATACAGCGTGCGCCGCACCGACGAAGCGGCGATAGCCGCTGAGGAGGAATTCGCACGCCGCGCGGTGCATCCCCGTGGCGTTCTCCTAAGAAAAGGAACCCCTAACCCTCAGCCCTAGCAAGCGGCTTCGCCGCGCGCTCCTACATCCCCTGGGGCTCCAAACTTATGAAAATACACCATGCGGTGCTCTCTGGGTGCTCCAAACCTATGAAATTACAGCGCGCGGCGCTCCAGGCGCTTCCAGACGCTCCAGGCGCCCCCAGGGAGTCTCCAAGCGCTCCCGGCACGCTCCCAAGCGCCCCCAAGCTTTCCCAGGCGCTCCCAGGCGCTCCCAGGCGATCCGAGGCGCTCCCAAGCGCTCCCAGGCGCTCCCAAGCTTTCCCAGGCGCTCCCGGCACGCTCCCAAGCGGTTCACGGCGCTTCAAGCGCTCCCGGCACGCTCCCAGGCGCTCTCGGCACTGGGAACGCGCTGGCTGCGCTCCCACGCGCTCCCAGGCGCTCCCAAGCGCTCCCGGCACGCCCCCAGGCGCTCCCAGGCGCTCGCAGGCGCTCCCAAGCGCTCCCGGCGGCGCTCCCAAGTGCTCCCAGGCGCCCAAGCATTCCACGCGCTCTTAAGAACCCACAAGCGCTCCGAGGCGCCACGCGGCGCTCCCATGCGCTCCCGCGCGCTCCCGCGCTCTCCCAAGCGTGCCCGTCGTGGAAAGAATGGATTTCAAATCAGAGTACGATAAGGATGATACTCGAATCTTTGCCTCCAAGGAGATCCATTATGCGGGCGGTTCCAGGCGGTCCCAGGGCTCCTGGGGGAAGCTCCAGGCGCTCTCCCAGCGCTGCCAGAGGGCCGCTCCAAGGCATTCCACGGGCTCTGCCATGGAGGTGCTGCCGCAGCCATGCGCGCGCATCGTAGCGAGGGGGTGCCAGACCCACCCCCTCGCGCTCCCCCTCCGGCCGTCCGAAGCTCGCGCCGAAGGCGGCTGCGACGATGATTGCAATCGCTTCAGCGGGGAGGCGACCCCAAAGGCGAAACCCGAAGCCGCGGGCGAATGTAACTGCCGTGCGCGTCGCCGTCAGCGAGCAGCCCGACGGCGCAACCACTCGCTCGAGGCCCACGGGGGCCCATGGGATTGCCGCGCTAGCGCCTTCGCAGTGCTGCTTTCCAATGCCGAAGGCAAATGCTGGACCCCTGTGGAACTGCTGCGCCAGCGGCAGCCCACCGGCGAAGCTCCACGCCGAAGGTGCAAACGGCTGACTCATCGACGAGTCGACCTGACGCGCCAGCGCCATGCACCCTGCGCGCGTGCTCGCATCGGCGCGCGTTGCTACGGCCGCGGCCGCGCGCGCGTATCCCAGCACTCACAGCCCAGTGTCACAACCCAGTGCCGCAGGCAAAGGCGGCAACGCATGGACATGCTGCGCCAGCGGCAGCCCAACGGCGAAGCTCAACGCCGAAATCGCCAAAGGCTGCCTCTTCGACGGGGCGACGAGCCGACGCGTCTACGTCACGCGCCCTGCGCGCATGCTCAAGTGGATGCGCAATGCCACGGCCGCGTCGGCGATCGCCTGCGCGCGCCACTTCGACAGCCCCCCGTGATAGGGGGGTTGGGGGGAGAAACCCTAAACCCTAAAAGGCTTCACTCTGGGTGGTCTGGGGCGGGAATGCAAAGTTCGGAGCGCGCGCGGCCTGGGCCGCGATCCCCCCCAACACTCCTGGTGAGGGGGGGATCGCAGCCAGCGCGCGCTTTCTCTTATGCAGGCCCTAAACCCTAAACCCTAAACCCTAAACCCTAAACCCTAAACCCTAAACCCTAAACCCTAAGGCTGGCCTTGAGAACTGGTTTTTGCGATTCCGATGTGTTTCTATGGCGACTGGTGCATGTGGACCGTCGTGCGAAATACCTCTAGCGCTGCCCTAGCGAACCGCCGTGCAATCTACCCAAAGCGGGCTTTCCAAGCGCAGGCCTAGGGAAAACAAAAACCCGTTCTCAAGGCCAAGACTTGTCTTCGTGTGTGTGTGTGTGTGCGTGTGTGTGTGTGCGTGCGTGCGTGCGTGCGCGCGCGCGCGTGCGTGCGTGCGTGCGTGCGTGCGTGCGTGCGTGCGTGTGTGAGTGTGTGTGTGAGTGTGTGTGTGTGTGCGTGTGTGCGTGCATGCGCGCGTGCGCGCATGCGTGTCCGTGCGCGCGCAAGTGCGCCAGTGCACGTGCGCGCGTGTTTGCGTGAACGTGCTTTGAACACGAGGGAGTGCATGCGTTTTGAAATGCGCTCCCGCGCTCACGAATTCACCCGATGAGCATTTCTAGCTCTTCGTCCGTCATCCGCAATGGGCGGTCAGGCTCCTGCCTGAAAAATGACGGGTAGAACTCGAATGTTTGGCCGTCCGCCATCGTTGGGCCTATAAGCCCATAGCGGGTCCCGAAATCTTGGCCATACATCACATTCGTCCAATCCCAATAATGGGGGTGCGGCCTAAAGGGGGACGGGAAAATAACATGACCAACGCGATGCAACCATCCTACCGTGAGCGAGCCTGGCCATGCTTTCACCTCAGGAGATGTCAGGGGTGCTCGATGTATACTGTAGCCCTCCAGGGCGCGTTGCAAGCCCCGCGCGTCCGACAACAATGATGCACGTGCACGGCCCCGCCGGGGCCCCCATCGTCCACCTCCGAAGCACTCTCTCTCGTGCACCGCAATCGCCTCCGCCCGTTTCGTCGCGCCGTTTCGTCGTCGTCGTCGTCGTCGTCGTCGTAGCCAGGCCGTAGGCCGCCAGGCCCCAGGATCCGCGCGTGCATCATTGTTGTCGGACGCGGGTGGTTTGGGACCCTGAGCCCCAGACCGCGCGGAAGCATCTGATCAACAGCACGTCGACGATCGACGACGCAAAGCCGCAAAGGCTCTGCACACGTTAGGAAGACACCTGAAGCCCTCGGTTTCGAGCCCGACGTGCACCTGGGCCCCCTAATCGAAGTTACTTTGACGCTTTATTTTTTGTGCATTTTATTGCGATTTCGAGCCGAGGTCGATTGGACGGGGGCGGGGGGGCACGGGGGAGTTCAAACTATCGGTTTTAAAGGCCCCTGGGGGCCTGCAGCTGATTCAGCCAATCCATATAAATGTCGTCATCGTCGCTGAACGAATCGTCGCTGAACGAATCGTCGTCCGCGTCCATGAACGAATCGTCGCCGTCGCCGCTCCACGCGTCGCTCCCGTCGCTCCCCATAGCGACGGCGCACGGTGGCGCGGCGCACCGGCGCGCCGGCGACGGACGGGGCTCGGGCGATGAACGGGGGCCACGGGCGGCCCGCGACGGGGCCGAGAGAGCAGCGGCGACAACGGCGGTGGCGGCAGGCGGCACGCGGCACCATTGATAAAGCAGGGTGATCGGATGACGGCAATGTGATGACCACGACGATGATGATGATGATGATGGTTGCGGTAACGGCGACAATGGTGGCGATGGTGGCGATAAGAACCACGACGAAAACCATCGCAATGATCGTGATATCATTGCAGATGCTACCGATGATGGCGATGATGATGATAAATCAAGAGGGCGAAGTGATGGGGAGGGGAGGATACGGCTAGATAGGGGAGGGAGGAGGAGGACCAGGAGGGGGGGGGAGGAGGAGAACGGGGCGGAGGACGACTTCCACGCGGCGTTCAAAATATCGACCTCCAGAGGGGTGCGCGCCACGAAAGCAGCGCGTTTTCAGCCCGATCGGCCGCCAGGAGGCTTGGCGTTTCCAAAGCTGATTTCTGCAAGGGCCAAGAGCTGTTACAGGTCACAAGCCGAGACTCACTAGATGATGGGCGGCGGTGAGACGGCGCAGCCGATGCGGATGATAAGGGCAACGGCGGCGACGGCGACGGCGGCGACGGCGACGGCGGCGGCGGCGGCGGCGACGGCGACGACGACGGCGGCGACGGCGGCGGCGGCGACGGCGGCGACGGCGACGACGTCGGCGGCGACGAAGGCGGCGGACGACGACGACGACTGCGGCGGCGACGACCACGATGCAGGACGACGACGACGACGACGGCGACGACGACGACGGCGACAACGGCGACGGCGACGACGTCGGCGGCGACGAAGGCGGCGGACGACGACGACGACTGCGGCGGCGACGACGACGATGCGGGATGACGACGACGACGACGGCGACGACGACGACGGCGACGACGACGGCGGACGCCGACGACGACGACGGCGAATGCAACGCCTCAGGACACCTCAGGATACCTCAGGACACCTCAGGACACCTCTGAGATGACAACACCAGGGCGCCTCAGGACACCTCAGGGCATCTCTGAGCTGACAACCCCAGGAGACCTCAGGACACCTCGGGACACCTCAGGACACCTCAGGACACCTCAGGATGCTGAGGGGGACGAGGAGGAGGATGGAACTGGAGGAGGCGGAGGCGGATGAGGAGGAAGCAGGAGGAGGAGGAGGGGGAGGGGGAGGCAAAGGATGAGGAGGAGGAGGAGGAATAGGAGGAGGAAGGGATGAGAGGGAGGAGGGGGGAGGTCGATCGTTTCGCCGTCGATCGTGAGCCTCCGAAAAGTGCTCAGGGAAGCGGAGCGATCACGCTGAGCGGGAGCGACGCGTCGCTCAGCGATCGTCCAAAGGCCTCACGACCGATGCGATGAACACCTCTGAAGGTGGACCGAGAAGCGTCGCAGAGGGTACCACTGTCAGACGACACGCGCGTCGTCTTTGAGATTCTCAAAGACGACACGTTGTCGTCTTTGAGATTCTCAAAGACGACGCGCGTGTCGTCTTTGAGATTCTCAAAGGCGACACGTTGGTAATATTAAATCTAATAGAGATGTTGTCGTCTTTGAGATTCTCAAAGACGACGCCCGTGTCGTTTGACAGCGGTACCCTCTGCGACGATTCTTAATCCGTATTCGTGGCAGCCCTCAGCTGCTGTGCACCCCCGCAGCTTCGGCGGCAACTCCTGTGCTGAGTCGCCGCCGTGGGAGCCTCAACCCCTTCCGACGGGGCACACCTCGCCGACCACGCGACGACGACGACGACGACAACGCTGACGACGACGACGACGACGACGACGACGACGACGACGACGACCACGACCACGACGACGACACGGTGGTCGCCGACGTGTGCCCCGTGATCACACGGAGCTTGAGCCCGCTGCGGTCGCCGCAGCGTAGTCGGCGACCGCCTTCAGCCACACCTGCGGCTGCGTGCGGCGGCTCCAGGCCGCGTACTTCTGGTCCTGCTCGGACAGGTCGTGCAAGCCCTGCAGGTGCTCCCGCACGGCCAGTGCTTTGGCGAGGCGGGTGTGCTTGCCCCCGCGGGGGCGGGGGCCGTCGCCCCCGCCCCCGTCCTTGCCGTCGCCCTTCACGTGGCCGCCGTAGCCGTCCTTCTTGTGGCCGCCGTAGCCGTCCTTCTTGTGGCCGCCGTAGTAGCCGTCGCCCTTGTCGTGGCTGTCGTAGCCGTCGCCCTTCTCGTGGCTGTAGTAGCCGTCGCCCTTCACGTGGCCGCTGTAGCCGTCGCCCTTCACGTGGCCGCTGTAGCCGTCGCCTTTGTGGCCGTAGTAGCCGTCGCCCTTGTCGCGGCCACGCCACTCCTGGCCGTTGTAGCCGTCGCCTTTGTGGCCGTAGTAGCCGTCGCCCTTCACGTGGCTGTAGTAGCCGTCGCCCGTCTCGTGGCCATAGTAGCCGTCGCCCTTCTCGTGGCCATAGTAGCCGTCGCCCTTGTGGCCATAGTAGCCGTCACCCTTCTCGTGGCCATAGTAGCCGTCGCCCTTGCGGCCATAGTAGCCGTCGCCCTTCTCACGGCCGTAGTAGCCGTCCTTGGCCCACCAGCCCTCTTGCCGTAGTAGCCGTCCTTGGTGTGGCCGCCGTAGTAGCCGTCCTTGTTGTGGCCGTAGTAGTAGCCGTCCTTGTTGTGGCCGCCGTAGTAGCCGTCCTTGGTGTGGCCGTCGTTGCCGTCCTTGGTGTAGTAGCTGTCTTTGCCGCCAACGCCCTCGCTGCTGTCGTCGTAGTCGTAGTAGTGGCGGCTTTTACGGCAACTGCTGTAGTAGCCGTAGCCCTCGGCGTCGCCATCGGCGGTGTAGCTCTCGCCAGCGCTGTCGTCGTAGCCACCGCCCTCAGCGTCGCCACCTTCGCACTCATCCGCCATGGCGCCCTCGTAGTCGCCGTCGCCCTCGTCGACCGCGTCGCCGCCGCCCGCGGCGTCGTCGCCACCACCCTCGGGCTCGTCGACCTCGAACTCGAGAAGGTGCTTCATCGAGTTCATCGTCGGGTGCATGGGCGGCGCGAGGTTGAGCTTCTCGAGCAGCGAGTCCGCCACCGAGCCGCGCCACGTCTGCACGCGAGCCTGTGCCGACCAGCACATCGCCTTGCGCTTCTTCTCGGCGGAGGCCATGGCGGCCGCCAAGACGTGCTCTGGCGGAGCCGTCCGCGGCGCGGTCGGCCGCTTCTTGGACGTCGGCTGCAGCCGCGACGGCTTCTCCTCCGCCACCTTCTCCCGTCGCTGCTGGATCTCGCTCGCCGCTGCGAGCAACATTGCCACCTCGGTGGCGTCGTCGCCACCGCCGCTCATCTGCAGGGCGAGGCCGCGGCGGGCGTCGGGGGCCCCGCGCGGCGGGGGGGGGCGAGCACCCTGTGGAGGCGCGGGCCCCGCGCCGTGAACCCACGGCCCGCGCGCCGCGGGCGTGGCTGAACACATGGGCCACAACGGCGTCGGCAGAGAGAGAGAGAGAGAGAGAGAGAGAGAGAGAGAGAGAGAGACGCGGATCTTTATAGTTCCTCGTGCATCTTAGATGCACTCTACACATATACAGACCACACAAAGCTTGCAGTACTGTACTCACCCGAAAGCCGAAATCCTTAACCTACGAAGCTCTACACTACTGTGCCGTTCGACATCAAACTACGATATTACAAATACCAAACATTATCTCGCCCTAACCGAAGCTAGTCCAACACCCACATCAATAACTCACGGCGTCGCGCGCACATAACAACACAACGGCTGTGGCGAAATAGTTTGCATACGCATAATGTGATTTGTGATGCTGACGCTAACGTCTCTTACATGACATGTACGTTCGAGTCGGTGTGTATCGGTGGTAATGACAGTGGCAATTGTGCGGCCGACGATGTGGCAGATGCGATTGTCACCATAATGAGAATCATGCACAGTTGCGTCACAAGCAAATGTTGCTGAACGCATGTGCAACGATGATGGTTTTCACACCCATGGCGATGGCTGTATCCCCATAAGCAGCACGCCCAACTACGAGCTCGCATATATGGCATGCGAAGTAAACTGCATGCCCCCCATAGATCACGCACAATGTGCCCCCGACCCCATTCCCATTCGAACCCCATACCAATCATTTGCTCCTGGCCCCCCCAAGTCGGCCACCCCCAAGTCCCCCACCCCGCGACGGTGCCACCCCGCGACGTCGCCTCTGCGGAGCATCCGCATCGCCGCGTTGGGTGTAGGGTTCATGGGGATGGGGTCGGGGCGCTCGCACGTAGCGGCTGGCGCCCACACGCGAGCCCCGCGTAGCCCCCCCGAGGACGGATCGGGCCCCGCACATCCCCCCGTGGTGTCGTCCGAGAGCCGCGCTGCGATGGCGCCCGAGACCCCTGGCATAGTCGCCGCGATGCGGCAGCTTCGCGGGGCGGGCGTCGTCGTCTTAAGTTCGTCGTCGTCGATGTCGTCGCCGCCGCCGTCGCCCCTCCACCTGCCGATAGAAGGCTTTGCTTACGCACGTAAATGCTGCACGAGTGTTGCTAGCACGAGTGGACGATGTGGAGGACGATCTCTTGCTGCGCGGTCAGCAGCACGATCACTTGCTCGCGGAGTTGGGGGAGCAGCAGCGCACGATCGCATAGCAGCGGCACCAGCAGCAGCAGACGGAGGCAGCGCTACAGCAACAGCAGCAGACGGAGGCAGCGCAGAAGGTCGAGGGGCTGGAGCAGGAGGTGCAGGCCCTCAGGACGAGTTGGCGCTCTATAAGAGGTCGTTCCCAGATGGCTCCTTGTTGAACATTCAGGGGTGAGGGGTGGCGGCGGCGCGTCTGCCTGAAGAGCGCATCTAGGATGCGAACGGGCGAGGAGTGGCACGAGGGGGCGTGTAAAACGATGGCGACGAGCCCCCCCCCCTCCCCCTCCTCCCCCCCCCGCGGGTGGGAAGGACGACGGGGCCGACGGTGGGAGAATAGATAGGAGGTCGAAAGGGTGGGCGCGCTGTGCGTGCCCGACGCAGCGCCTGGCGTCTCAGCCCTGGGCGTCGCTATCACCCGCAGCATCGACATTGTCGTCTTCGCCATCGCCCTGTTGATCTTCGGGCCCACCCCCCTCGGCATGCTCGGCACAATTCAGCCCATGGAGAAGATCGGCATCGGGCTCGTGATCCTCTATCTCCTCGCCCTTCGCGACCACTTTGTCGCGTAGCTCGCGGGCGCAGTGCAAAATACACGTGTCATTCCATTCCACTGGTTTTTGATAGATGCGTCTTGACGAGTTGTGGGATTTCACAACGACATACACTACCCTGCGACGCTTGTCGCATCGGACCCCTGGCACTCCGCTCAGTCCTCTCTTTTGTTTCTCGGTGCCATCGTCCTCTGCTGCTTTCAGCGCAGCACATCTGATGTAAGTCAGTACGCTCTCTGTACATTCCACATGTACCTTGCTAATCGCTGATGCAGAAAATATGCATCTTACTGCGATCGGCTCGCACTTCAAGGCCACGCCGCCACCATTAAATTCAACCTCTGGCAACTGAACCGTAACGTATGCTGGCATAGCACTCTCGTCGATGTTCTTCTTGTAGGCCTTGATCAGTTTGTCTTGGTCAGACTGGTCCGACAGCAATGGGTCTCGCGATTTCATGTACTCCCATATCGCAATGTCCGATGCAGCGTTTCGGAGGGCCTTCAACTCTTTGAAGAAATGATTTTGGGCAAATGGGGCGTTCCTGTTTGTTGGGTTCTGGATGTCGACGAACTGGAAGAGCCTCCTGTCCATCAGGGATACCTCGATGAACGCAATACCTCCGCTATGGACAATAGTCCGCGGTATCCACGGCTCCTTGAGCCCGCCGCCCTCGATCACCGTGCGCATGGAAACAGACACTGACATGCAGACGTGCGGGGCAGCGTGGGCCGCGTGATACCCCAGCGATTGAGCCAGAACGGCTATGGTGCGTTGCGACGATGTCGCAGACTGGCGCGATGCTGCATCGCAGAATGATGCGATGCGATGGTGTGATGACGCATCGCAGGATGAAGCATTTCAGTATGTCTTCGCCATCCAACAAGGTGCGTTCATATACGGAGGGCGACGCCAACGCCCTGCGTAATGCCGCGGCAATGCGGCGAATGGGCGGCTCACTGCGTCTTTGCTTTTTTCTTGGCGGGCTTGGCGGGCGTGGCGTCGGACAATGCAACTTTCCTTGCAAGCGCCTTTGCTGTGTCCTCGGACATGCGCAACCTGTCGCCGCTCTTGAGCTCGACCGTGTTTTGAGGATGGGAACCTTAATGCCGTTCGTGGCGGTCACAAATGTCACAGCCAAGTTTGGCTTCTCCTTCGCGGTGCACACGCCGACCAACCAGAAAGGCACCCCGTACTGATCTGGCACGCGCTTCAGACCACCAATGCCAGTCCCACCCTCTTCACGCTTGAGCCTGAGCCCGCCAGCGGCCATCAACGCGACGTTGTAATCGGTATGCTTGGCAGGGTCGGTATACTTCCTAAGGCAAACGTTGCCAATATTGATATCATCCGTCGCCTTCTTGAGCGATATGGTTGTCGTCAACGGAACAAGTCCGATGGCGTCCTTCTTGAACTCCTTCTTCACTGACACCGCTTTATATTTGATTGGCGAATGAATCGCCGTGATATGCTTGAGGCAAGCACTATGTTGTGAATAGACTTCGTCGAGTGCAATCTTGATCCGAGCTTCCTCGACCCCCCCAGTGGTAGTCCATGCAATTCAATGGGCTGAACTGGTCGAACTGGTCGATTACCTCTTTCTTGATGTCGTATATTGCGAACTTGTTTCGCATGAAGTCCTCGGCATCTATGGTGCGCTCTACGTCTCCCGTCTGCATCTTCACACTCTGCCCATCAATCGACTTGATCTCATACACAGACTTATCGCCCTCCTGGCGGTTGTACACCGTCACGCCCACCTTGAAACCTTTGACAGCCAACGTTTCGGACACGTTCACCCACTCGCCACGCTGGTCAAAGGTCTTGACACCTGTCGAGGAGACGCTGCTAGCACACTGTGGTGCATGCGCGACGGCCTTGGCCTTCCATGGGCAGCGAACGCTGTTATTGCCAGTGATGGCAGCCATAGCTTTCCAAGCGTCAACTGCGATGTCGGTGATCTGTTTGTGTACCCCGCGGCTCTCGTCGGGCTTGTTGAAGACGAAGTGGGCAACTCGAACATCGGCGAGCCCGACTATGTTGGACCAGCGAGCGCTCGATGGATCGATTTCGAAGTCAATCGCAAGCTTGCGAATCTTCTGCAGCAACTCATCGCCCTGTGACGCGATCTGCGCCTTGCGTTCGTTCTGCAACACACTGACGTCCGAGAGCTTCAGTAGCGTCTGTTCGTCGCCCTTCCTATACTTGTCGCTCGGGCCATGCATAGCCTTGATGCACGCGAGCTTGAATAGCACCCCCGACCCCTCCTTCGCGATCTTGCAAGTCGCGACGGCTGCCGCGACATCTGACTTTACTATCGTCGCTCTGGCCAGGTGCCCGTTGAAGTCCCTTAGCTCGCGAAGAAACACTGGATTGTCCAGTCCGCCTGACATTTCCTTCACATAGTCCACCATGTGGTCTATCTCATGCTTGAAGACTGCGCCCCTGCCCGCCTGGCGCCTGACCTTATCCCATGGGAACGTCTCATTCGGATTCAGCTCTAATTTCCGCTTCAGGCTCTTCGCGTACTGCGCAATCTTGAGCATGATTTCCAGCCTGCTCTCGCACTTGGCAGCGGCCTGCCCTGCGTTGCCCGCTTCTTGCACAAGGTCTGGAACGAAAGGAAACGCCTCGATAAACTGCCATTTGAAGATGTCCCATGTGATACCGTTTACAGCCGCATCAGCATAAGTTGGTTGGAATTGCTGGAGGCGTTGCAACGATATCTTCCCGTCCTGGCTTATGTCGCTGAACCGCTCTGGGTTGGTCTCGGGCACGTTCGTGCCATGTATGATGCATCGCAAACCTTGCGATGTATGACCGCATGTGTAACTCTGATATTTACCATCACCATCATCGTAGAACGGTAGCTGTCCTGCGCTATCGGCCATTATCTTGTCGTTAAACCCTTTGATCTTGAGGTACTCAGCAGTGCCCACTGGGGGCACCTCGGCGCACGTAGGCATCAACAGATGCTCGTGCCTGAACCCATTTCCCAATATTTTAATGATCAAGTCAGTGACGTCACACGGCACGACGCCGTCGCCATATCTGTTGCATGGGCTCACGTACATATACTTACTGTTGATTTTCTCTGTCAGTAGCATACCATGTTGGCGAGCTATCGCCTTGACCTGTTCGTACAAATCCACCACCTCTGCTTTAGGCGAGTCGAACTTCCTCTCAATAATGTCCATTGCGTCCTTGCATTTGAGAATCTTAGCATCCGCTCCATGCGGCTGCATGTCTCAGATGGATGCAAGACGCAACTTGCAAATCGTGAGCACAAAATGATGCGCGCGAAATGCCCTGGAGCCCAAATGACAACGGACTCAACATGGCATGCCCAAAAAAACAACATGCAACTCAATTGTTGCAACACTACCTGCGGATTTGCATCGATTGCAATTGTGATCAGCGTAGATATGATACGCGAGAAGTCGCAATGATGAGTGCAACACTTGCAAAAATATTATCAAATTCTTCTTTTTTCGAAGAGTACACCCGGCAAACTATATGATTATGTCGATATGGTGAGAACCATGTTGAAAAGTTAGCGGAGTTACTAACTTTTATAACTCGGGCTAACTCAGGGCTCCGACTTAGCAAACTTATAAGTGCGCCAACACATTATAACATGTTATAACCTGTTATAACCTACTTACAACATACTTATAACCTACTTATAACTATTGATAACTCTTATAACATGTCAATTCCTTCAGGCAGAGGAGCCCAGAGCGGCCTCCGGCACCGTTTCCGGACGGATCCGCTGGATCCGCTGGATCCGCTGGATCCGGTGACGAATCCCAAACCGGCGCCCTCGCCTGAGACATCCTCACAAAACGGGCCCCGGGGGGGATGCCCAGAGGAGCCCAGAGCGGCCTCCGGCACCGTTTCCGGACGGATCCGCTGGATCCGCTGGATCCGCTGGATCCGGTGACGAATCCCAAACCGGCGCCCTCGCCTGAGACATCCTCACAAAACGGGCCCCGGGGGGGATGCCCAGAGGAGCCCAGAGCGGCCTCCGGCACCGCCCAGATCCGCGGATCCCTGGATCCGGCACCGTTTCCGGACTGGATCCCTGGATCCGCTGGATCCGCTGGATCCGGTGACGAATCCCAAACCGGCGCCCTCGCCTGAGACATCCTCACAAAACGGGCCCCGGGGGGGATGCCCAGAGGAGCCCAGAGCGGCCTCCGGCACCGTTTCCGGACGGATCCGCTGGATCCGCTGGATCCGGTGACGAATCCCAAACCGGCGCCCTCGCCTGAGACATCCTCACAAAACGGGCCCCGGGGGGGATGCCCAGAGGAGCCCAGAGCGGCCTCCGGCACCGTTTCCGGACGGATCCGCTGGATCCGCTGGATCCGGTGACGAATCCCAAACCGGCGCCCTCGCCTGAGACATCCTCACAAAACGGGCCCCGGGGGGGATGCCCAGAGGAGCCCAGAGCGGCCTCCGGCACCGTTTCCGGACGGATCCGCTGGATCCGCTGGATCCGGTGACGAATCCCGAACCGGCGCCCTCGCCTGAGACATCCTCGCAAAACGGGCCCCGGGGGGGATGCCCAGAGGAACCCAGAGCGGCCTCCGGCACCGTTTCCCGGCGCCCTCGCCTGAGACATCCTCGCAAAACGGGCCCCGGGGGGGATGCCCAGAGGAGCCCAGAGCGGCCTCCGGCACCGTTTCCGGACGGATCTGCTGGATCCGCTGGATCCGGTGACGAATCCCAAACCGGCGCCCTCGCCTGAGACATCCTCACAAAACGGGCCCCGGGGGGGATGCCCAGAGGAGCCCACTGGGATGGTCAGGGGGGTTGGCATCTACTTGGGCCAGTTGTATTCAGTTGCGCTGGGGTTAGGGCGCTTATCATAACCAGGAAATAAGTAGGATAGCGCAAGCTGTTTCTAAGTACTTAGGCTAAGTGGGTTAGTGGACTTGCCTGATGCAAGCTAAGTAGGTTAGAGGGAAGGGCGCTAAGCTTACGCGAGGGAGTTGCTAAGTAGGTTGGGGGGAGCTCTGCAGGTGTGTATGCGTGTCTGCGTTCGCAGCATTCTGATTCTAGGGAGCTCAATGTGCATGCGCGTGCACCCCGATGTATGTAAACTTGCATGTGGTATTGGGCGTGTGCGTGCTTCTGTGGGGGTCAAGGTCTGTTTGGGGCTTGTGGAGCCTGATTGGGGCCTGCTTGGGACCTCCTTCTTGCTTGGGACATGATTGAGACATTGGAACCTGCGTGGGGCCTGCTGGAGACTGTTGGGGTGGTCGATTTAATAAGCATGTTTGGGTACATTTTGCTCGGCAAGGTTCAAAAAACCAGTCCACATGGAGGTTGACTCCGCGCGCAGGAAGTGTAACACAGCAGCAGCGTCTCTCTTTCTGCAGTCCATTCCTCTGTCACCCACCGCTTTTCAGTTGTCCCCCCGTTCCCTTCCCCTCCTTTCCGCCTCTTCCTTCTTCCGTTCCTTCTCTTCTTATTCCTCGCCCTCCCCCTCCAGTATTCAGCTGGGCTTCGCCCTCCGCAGCCGAGGAGGCAAAATGATCTGACTGATCGCGCCCGTGACAGCGGGCTGGAAAATGCAGGATTCGTGAATCCAACTTGTTTGAATCAACCTGGGGGAATCTTGCACTCGACACTTCGCCAGATGTTTGTCCAATTTTACAGTGGACCATTCTGAAACGCACGAAACGGGCTCCCTTTGCAACAAGCAGTGAAAATACACTATGCCAAAACGTAGTTCAGAAGCACAGGTGAAACACACGACGTCGTTCATCTGAACGACTCTGCTGTGGACGCTGGCCGCTCGAGCAGTTAAAATCTCAGCGCCGAGCGGGAGAACCACAACAGACAAAATCGCTTCGACGAGTTTTTTGCTGGCGGGCCTTGGCTGGATCAAACCGACCCCCGTAAGAGGATTCCGAATGTCAGACAAGTGCTGGACCGTGCATTCCTCTAGGAGCCCCCTCTCGAAACTCTGGGGGTTGCATCGCGGCTCCGCGAGCCGCTTTAGGACGCGGTGTTTCCGTTCCATCAAATGAGTACTTAGCAAGCATCCGTGGGATTCTAACTGTTTTGGCAAATATAATCCGTAATGTTCTTTGGGTTTCCATATCAGGAGCCCGTAGGCGTGTTGATGTAAAATCACATGCTTATCGATCGCGGCCTTGAGATCGGCTGCTGTCACAAGCCCTGCGTTCACAACAGAAAGAAGAAAGACGACGCGAACGAGCGCCAGCCCGCTCGCGACTTCTTTCTCGCAGACCTTAGCTGGGAAGACCACATCTCGAAGATACTTTCCGAGAAGAGGTGCAGCGCTCATCATTTCCGATGCTGAACCTGAGGGCGACTTGTCTGTTTTGGAAGAACAAATGTTGCGGCCTGAAGCGTAACCGCACGGCCACGCCCATTTTTTGACACATTGCTCAAACGTTTTCCCTCCGAGGTTGCATTCCCTGAGTCTGGACATCAATTCTTTGAATTCTTTTACAAACGTTCCATCAACCATGTACACGTGCATCCAGTCCCAGGCCCACGTGCTAATCATTTTGAAGCGCAATGTTTCAGATTGTAAAAGGCCTGTTGGGATGAAATTAAACCCAAACTGTGTCTCAAGCTCCTCTAACTTGGCTTTATCGCCACTGCGGTGGACCTCAGCTAGGCGTTTTTGAAAACCACGCACGGTATTGTCAGTCAGAAGCTTGAATTTAGAAGAATCAGTCTCGCTTGATGCAACAAAAAAGCCTGTCGAATCAGGGAGCCACGAGCTCCTGTATCCAAGGACATTAGAACATAGCCCACATATTTTGTGTGCTCCCGATCCTTTCACCCCCGTTGCAAATTTATGCGCCCTCTCATCCTGTATGACGATGCACAACAATCCTGAAACCAGCCTCGGTGCAGTTTCGCCTGGCAACTGAAGAAAAATACCAGATCGCAAATCGAAGGGTGGGGTAGAGAACGTCTCTAATGCATATCGAAAAAACTCTGACATCCCACCAGGCAACATATTTACCGTGTCCGATCTTACCCCTGCGAGTGTATTCCACGCGAGTTCATTGCACAATGTGGGGAAACCGAGGTCGTACCAACTCCAGTAAACAGCTTGAAGCTTTCTGGAATTATGATCGGCCAACTGGTTGCCTGGCGTGACCTCGTCTGAGTAAGCGATGATTCGCATCGCATTCCCGCTTTTGTCAAGGGCTTCCCTGACCATCGTGCAATATGAGTCGGATTCTCTGCACGCCACTTCGAGAAAAGCAAAAGGGTGCTGAAAGAATAAATCGACTGGCTCGCCAGAAGAACAGTTCACAACTTTTTTCTGCAAGAGCTTACCGAACTTCGTGTCTTGAAACGCGATCTCTTGTCGTCGACGCCGCTGCGTCGATACCGAAAAAGCTTCAGGAATACCCTCATCTTGCAATTGCTGGAGGAGGTGGGCCAGCGCACTCGCCGTGACATGAGAGCGTTTGCCCAGCTCGGTGAGCCGAGACGTCTTCCGAGGAGGTTCCATAGCAGGCGAGCTTGACCTTAAATGGATACGAATAACACGCAAGCCAAGCGTGAGACTCCCCCCGATCAGGGGGGCGCGGAATTATTTTCACTCAGGGGAAGGTGTGGAGAGGGAGGAGGAAGAGAAAGACGAGCATATAGGAAGACGAGGGGGAGTAGGGAGGGGAGTAAGAGGAGGAGGAGGAGGATGAGGAGTGTGATAATGACAGGAAGGAGTGAGCAGGAGGGCGAGGACGATGAGCAAGAGATAGGCTTCGAGCAACCCTGGGTTCCTGGATCAGTGCGATTGTGTCAGACTGGATCGAAGCGGTGTGAGTATGAAAGGGTCCCCTCACGAATGCGCTTGCATTATTTGTGCTGTTCTTTCTACACAAACAATTCATCCTCATCATATACTCCTCCTCCTCCTCCTCCTCTTCCTTCTCCTCCCCCCCTCCTCCTCGCATCCTCCTCCTCTCCAGCCCGGCCTAAAACCTCCTCCTCTTCCTCATCTACTTTCTTCTTTCCTCATATTGGCCCATTCCTGGCTCGAATTTTCTAAAGCCTGAGTGTAATCTCAATGATCTGCCGCCGCAATCCCCTAATGCAGCGGACAGCCAACTTCGAACCGAGCTTTCCCTCAAGGTTATACCTTGTTGGGATGAGATTACTTGCCCTTGTGCTTAATGCATGCGGCTTTAGCAGCACTGTACGCATCAGAACCGATCTGCTTGACTGACGCTGGAGGGAGACCAATGGACTCAGCGAGCTTCTGCGCACCTTTGCAGGCTCTCGTCGTGTACGCCCCGAAGCTCCTATCCTTGCAGTCCTTGGGCTTCAGGAAGCACGAGAAGTCGACGGCAGCGAGCTTGCCTGGCCGACAAAGCACGGCATGGCAAGACAGAGATGATCGAGAGTGACAAGTTCCGACATGGTGGGAAGCAGAGGCAAGAGTAAACGGTGTAGTGATGACAAGAAGAATAAAAGGGCAATAGACTTGAGTGCTGTTGTCGCCTCCAGACGCCGTCTTCGCCTTGCCCTTGGCGACGGCCTTGGCTTTCGCCTTGGCCTTCCCCTTCCCCTTGGACTTGCCCTTCTCCGTGGGGGTCCCGTCGGCAGTCCTCTTCTCCTTCCTCGCCGTGGCCGCGGCTGTCATCTTCCTCTCCAGCTCCTCGACCTCGTCGGGCTCGGAACCCCACTCCTCAGGGAGCTTGGGCACCACGTCGGCCAAAGCCTGCAGCTTCTCGCCAGAGTTAGCCGAATCCTCCAAGGAGCTCAGAGGCCGCGGAGGCGTCGTCATACCGCAAGTGCTGGCGGCGCCCAGGGAGCTAGACCGATCCTTGGGCTTCAGCTCAGTGAGAGTGATCTTGCCAGAGCCGTTGCCACTGTTCATGAAGTTGTTGGCGAAATTGACCATCGCGTCTTGCGGCAATTGTCCCGACGCAAAGGCGGCCATCGCCAGCTGTCCGAACACGTGCATCGGGTCAGGACTCGAGGGACCAGGGGAGCTGGCGCCACGTGGAGCGACGTACGGTACCATGTGCTCTTTCGAGCCCGCCGCCACTTTGATCTGCTTGCTGGTGTTGCGGTAGCACATCGACTTCACGTCCGACTCGAGGCCTTCGTTGCAGGGGCACGCGGCAGGTTGACCGTCGTCGTAGGCATAGTTGAACTTAGGAGCATCAAGTCCCATCGGTGTCGGTGGGTACACTTTCTGGTGAGGGTATGGGTAGGAGGTGGCCTTGTCAAGGTCCTTGACGGCAGACTGGAGGCTGGTGCACACATTCCTCTTCGTGGTGCCGTTGGCCTCGGAAACGGTCATGTCAGCCATCGACCTAATCAAGATGGCTCCTCCGCGCATGAGAGTTTTCTCGCTGGGGCATGTCATGCCCAACTTGTGCATGCGCACAGCCATGCAGTGCGTCTTTGGACCAATGGCAAGATCGCCATTTTGGAGAGTGGCCCAGTCCAATGCAGTGAAGTAGTCCTGCAAGTGCTCACACTTCTGCTGGCCACGAGCAGCACCCTGCATACTGTCGCTCCCAGTGGCGGCGTTGCCGAGTGCCGTGGCAAGTTGGACTCTCTGGGCTTCACTGAGCGTCGGCGACGCCACCACAGCCCTGCTGACCTGCGTGGCCGTATCCATGGAGATGGGCGCTGCTTGGAAGGCTTGCGAGAGAGCGACGACTTGGCCCTGGACCAGCGCGTCTCTCGCCATGCCCGCTGCAACCTGGGCGTCGACGAAGGCAAGACGCTGGGACAACATCGTCGTAAGACGCTGCACATCGGCGTTGTGTGCAGCCATGGTACGTGATCGTACCAACGTGTGCTAATATGCTGGAGACCTGGCCCGAAACGACTTGAGCATAAATGGCACAGATACGGAGGAGGATGAGGGCAAGGATGGTAAGGAGGCATTGGTTGAGCTTCAGTCAGAACCCCAAGGGCACAATGAGAAACCATAACAGGGGTTTGGCGGTGGGGGCTCTGGAGGACACGTACGAGGAGCAGGAGGAGGAGGAGGGGAAGAGGAGGAGGAGGGGGTTAACGAGGAGGAGGAGGAGGAGGAGGAGAAGGAGGAGGAGGAAGAGGAGGAGGAGGATAGCGCGGAGGAGGGATGACTGCCCCTTTCTCAGGTCTGTGTCGCAGCTCGTGCCAACTCACCAAATACATTTGGGGAGCGGACCTCTGGGAACGTGAGCTTACCCCCCTCGCCGTCGTCACCGTCGCAGTCTGAGCGGTCCGTTCTCGTTGCTCCCACACCTTCCCAACTGGCGATCTCAACCACACCCTTTCCCTCCCCCATCTTCTCGCATCCTCGCCAGCTTACCTCCAGATTGGCCCCGAGACGACCCCAAGATTGCATCAAAACCCTTTCAACAGAGCAGTACCAAACACAGAAACGTCAGAACTTCTTGGGACGGCGCCTCTGGTCAGGCCGACAGAAAGTGCTGGCGCAGCGCACGATGTGAAATTCCAAGGGTGGAGAGTAGCAGCGAGACGTCTCACGCCCGATTGTGTGAACTTCCCCTGGGCAACTCACTCAATTGTGCGAACTCGCCCTGAGCAGTTCACTCAAATTGAGTGAACTGCCCAGGAGCAGCTCACACATCGGCCAACTTGTTTTCTTATTGTTTTGAAGATGTTAGATGTGTGAACTCCCCCTGGGCAGCTCACTCAATTGTGTGAACTCGCCCTGGGGAGTTCACTCATTTTGCATGAACTGCTCAGGGGCAGTTCACACAATCTGCGCTGACTCCTCAGATGGGGCCAAGTCGTCCCTTGGTGGATCAGGGTCTGCATCTTGCTAGCAGCTCTACCCGCTCAGACGAACCTTGACTGCCTCTTATCCCCAAGCTCGCGACGAGCGAAACGTGCACCGACCAGTCAGCTTTTTGCTTCCGCACGTGTTGCCGCACATCATTTGAACAGTATCTTTCCTATGCAACATAGGATGCCCATAGCATGCATATGCCCCAAAGTGTGAAAAGGCAGAAGAGCTCAACCCCAAGAGCCCACCTAGCACGAGACCTGCTTCTCTAGGGAAGAACACTACGCTTTCGCGTGCCTTAGTGCAACGCCTACAAGGCCCATGTGGACCCCACGCGTCAACAGGGGGCTCCTAACCTATAGCGGGCGCCCCCATGTCGTACCAAGAGCCCCTCCCTTAGGCCGTGATCGTATGATGGTTCTGGTAGAACTCCTGGAGTACGGGCGCGAGCGCATCGACCTTCGATTGCAAGTCCTGTGCCCCTCCCCTCGGCAGCGCCATGGATTTGGTTTTCCATTTGCGGTCGGACTTGCAAAAATACTTCGTCGTGAGCGCGTGCCTGTAAGAAATGTAGGTGACGTTCGGGTGCATAATCGTTGGATGTGGCTCGTCTGGGGGGCAATGGATCATTGCAGGCAGCTTCTTCAAGATGCTCAGGGACTCGGGGTCACAATGGATCCACAGCTTGCATCGATGGCGAGGAGACGTCAGTACTTTGACGGTCTGCCCCCCCAAGCCCTCAGACGCGGGAAACGTGATTGTAACCTCGACAATAGAACAGATCTCATCAAACAGTTCTTTCCGAGCTTTCTTTTGGGGAGGTGCATCGGCGTCTGCATCAATCAGCTCGTCGGTGACAGTTAGTTCGTTCATGAGCTTATCGACTGAATCGTTCCGAGCCTTAGTGAGGGCATTCAGCATCTTGTGATCGTTCCCGATGAACTTAATGAACTGAGTATCCTGTTTGTCACAACAAACGAATTGCAAGTCGTCCACGACTTTGGCTTGCGCCAGCCAAGCAGTTCCCTTCCTGCGAGACTCATCCCCCCAGATGCACACGAAACCCTCATCGACGATCACGGGCATCCCTTACGCCAGTAGGCTACGGCAACAAGTGTTATCTCAGGTCCCCTAAAGAGAAGCTCGGCGCTAAAATGGCTATGGGGTGCTGCGGAGGAGGCGAGTGGGCGGGGGGGGGGACCAAAAGGAAGAACCTCAGCGGCTCTCGAAGTCCAGTGGGTTGCGTCGTGCCCACATTGCTGCACCATGATTGGCTTTGACTCCAACAGTGCTTGCGACGATATGTGCACGCACCGCGAGTATAGTATCAGACACGTTTGGGGTCCACCATCATTCCGAACATGCGCAATGGTGCAGTGCATGATTAGAACCGCTATGGGCCGCATATGTGCATGATGAAGGCCAGGGGGATCATGGTGAGAAACGCTATGGGATGCCAGAGTGGTTCCACGGGATCCCATGGGTGCCCCATGAGCCCGATGGAGGTCCCAGCCTCATGCAGTCTGTCCCATTAGCCCCTAAGGAGTAGTTCCATGGGGGTCATAAGGCGCCCCCCTGAATCATACAAGTGTTTCTACAACGTGTCTTCCAGATCTTCAGGGGTGCCAGGTCTCATGGAGGACTGAGTCTTGGGGCTCACCTCGCGTTCGTTACCTATCCTCTCATGCCTCCTCGTCATCGCCCATCTTAGCCTCGTTCCTCCACCTCCGTATCTATCTCGTGCTTGTCGGCGTCGTCTTAGAATCAGGCGTCCCATTAGTTCACCACGGCCTTGAATCGAACAACATCCGACATGCGTGGTACCCACGCCGAGCAACTGGCAGCGCCTTGCCACGTCGGCGGGCTAGAGTATCAAGCAAACTGAAGCAGACATCATGGTCTTCAAACTTGGTCGAAAATGTAACCGTGCTACCCCCTCCCTCAACCGTCTCCTTGACCGCTCTTGTCGACCTATTTCTCCTCCTCCCCGTCCCCCTCCTCCTCTTCTCCTCCTCTTCTCCTCGGTCTCTTCTCTGATAGCTACGTCGAGAATCCCTACATCGCATCTGCAGGCCTCTTCCCCGTGAACTTTGGGTCAGGCACCTTATACAGCAAAGTCGTGCCTTTCGGAATCGCCTTAGAATTTGTCAAGACTGGGATGTTGACCACCGTCTTTGCAGGGCCATTCTCTTCTACTGAAACGGAAACCGAAACCTTCAGGGTTGATTGGGTCATGTTGCACTTAGAAGTGTCTGGGGACCCCGAGACGCACCAGTATGGAACAGCAAACCCTACGGTGTCACGGTCCAGGGGGATGTCGGTCTTCGGACCGAGGTACACGCGCAAACTTTTGTCGAAGTCGAATTTGATAGATGGCACTTCCACAAAATTGTTGGGCGGTTTGTTGCTCACCTGCAGGACGGTGGTCATAGGTACAAGAATCAATTGGCCCTTATCGTATTTCGTGTCTGCCACGACGTCCTTCGACCCCTTAGATACAATGAGAGTAACATCGGTCGCCGTCAAGTGATCCTCATACGCGCGCTCCAAGGCGCACCGAACCTTCGCGGCGACACAATGAGTTCAGATAGTTCCCCAGGGAAGGAAAGGAGGAGGAGGAAACGGAAACGGATGATGACAAAGAGGAAGAACAGGACGGCGAGGACGAGGGGGAAGGGGTAAACCGAATGAGGGGTATAACAAAGCCAGCTCGGCTCGGAGAGAAATCTCGAGCCAAGTCAGCGTTGCTATCCTTCGTTCAGTCTACCTCTCCTCCTCGCCTTCTTCATCCTCATCATTTGTCCAACCTGGCTCTTCGCCCTCTCGATGGCGACGTCCTTCGCCGTCGTCACCGAGTGGGCTCCGCGCTTCAGGGAGACGCGCTTCTCGACAGGGTTGGAAGCGATCTAGGGGGCGCCATGTTTGAGCGCATGTACCCTTCGCGTGTAAAGGATCAGCCAGCGCGTATGCAAATGCACTTGCGATGAGGTGGTAGGTGTCTACATAAGACGTTGGATGAGCGCATACACGCACGCATGTACCCAGACACGCAGTGCACTGTGTAACATATACCAACGACGCACATGGAACACATCGCAGTTTGGAGGTTACACGGATTTTGGGCCGGATTGAATCGCGGGGGTGCGTTTGTTCGTGGTGGTGGTGTGTGTGGGGGGGTCTCGAGGGACCGCAGCGTGCAGGTTTACATCATGGATCTTTTATGATGCAAAGTATGGGCGCAGGCGCACCAGCAACACGTGTGATCCCGTAACTCACGTTAGTTGTCAACCGCGTCCTCTTCACCTCCCCTCCCCCGACGCATCGTCCTCTTCCCTCTCCTCCTCCTCATTCGGTCCAATCCCTTTCACCTCTTTCCCCCCTTCCTTCTCCTCGTCACCCGTTTCAGTCATCCTCCTCGTTTCTCTATGTTCCTCTTAGTTATCCTCCTACTCCTCCTCCTCATTCTCATTCTCCTCCTCCTCCTCCTCCTCCTCCTCTTCCTCCTCCTCCTACCCTCTCTCCTCCTCGCTGGTTCAAGTCAAGGAGTGCAGAAACAAAAAAAAGATCGCTCCTTGTACTCATCGATCAGCTGGCTGGCGGTCACGACGACGGTCGTCCTCATGGCCTTCGGCATGTTGCCACAGGGTTCCAGGGTCACTGAGGTGCCGCTGATGCGCTTGACGATGAAGAAGGTTGATGTAGCACTTTGTTTTTCAATCCTCTCGCCAATCTTGAAGCCCATCTCGGCGAGCCCAGACGCATCAATGGAGTCGCCTGAGTACTGAACCATTCCCTTCGGGGCTGATGCAGTGGCCTTTTGTGGTGTATCTACCGCTCGTGCCCTGTTGCCCCAAGGAGACTCAAGATCACCAGCACCTGGGCAAACAATCAACACCTCATCCATAAAGACGTCCTCAATGTGCTCGAAACTTGGAAATGTTTTTCTGCCTTTCGGTTTTTTGTTCAACGCATGCATGCAGAGGCGAACTTGGAAATCTCCCAACAATTTAGCTCGCTCCCCATTCTTCAAACTCGTCAATTGTCCAAGGAACTGTTTTGCCGTCGCACTGTCGGCAACGACGCGAGTTGCATTGGCCACGAGCTTCCCTGCAGTTCCAATCCCAGCGAAATCTGAAGATGTAAATATTTTTGCGACGCCATCCTTGCACAGTGCTTCGGGCGCCACCAAACAACATTTGACTGCCGATAGGATGAAATCTGGCCCCTGTTTGAACGGCACTTTGCTCAACATCAGGAGTGTCGAACTGGGAATGTCTCTGCGCTTATCTCCAACTGTTCGCGAATAGCTGCTCAAATCTTGTAAAAAGTGGCCATCCTTCCCTCCGCTCCAAACCATGACGAACTCACATAAATCATCTGCTTGCCCCTTGAGGTGAGGGCACGACTTTTCAACTGTCTCGCTTATCTTCGTCCATTTTGCATCCCCGCCAGAGGCATCAATGTTTCTCAGCGCCATTTGATGAATCCAAAGTAATACCTGCATTTTTGTCTGCTTTTTGCTTGTGGAATTGCCTGCATTGCCTGCCCGTTGGAGCAGATCGGGTAATCCAGGTAGTCGCTCTTCGACTTCTTTACGGATCACCAACCAAGAGATACCACATTCAATTGGCTGACGGTACGACGGGCACGCGGCAAAGACTTTCTCTTGGACGATGTTGTTTGATTTGTCAACAATGTCGGGGTGCATGCCCTGGCTACCGAACGTGATACAACGAAGGCCCTGCAGAGTGTGAGAGCATGTGACCGTTAAGTACTTCATATCGTATTCGTTCACAGCCGCCAAAAATCCGCCACTGCTCTCGACCAGGTTCTGATTAAACGCGTACTGCTTTGCAGATGTGTCCTTTTCCGATGAAACTTCGAAGCAACATGCAGTCCTGCACTCACGCTCGTCGAAACCATCATGTAAAATGTTAGCCAATATATCGTGAACGTCCCCAACCTCTACCCCAACAGTGCAACGATTCTGCGGATGGCAGGCCAAATATTTAGACGAAATTGTCTGCGTGTACGCTAACCCCTTTGACTTCAACAAATTCTCGATCTTCGCAGCCTCTGCTTTTATCCCGCTACCATCTGAAGATTCGTTCGTGGCTGCGAAGATATCAATCACCGATTGAATATGCGGCACAACATGATCCAACTGTTTTGTCAAACACTCTGCTGTTGCCATCGGCCAGACACTCCAAGAATGTAGGAACAACAAGGCGTGTATATGCAGCGCGTGATCGCAGAAAAAAAAGAAGCGATTGCCAAAATGGCTATGGTATGACGCCGAACAAGTGAGGCACTGGTAGGGATTCAAGAAGAACCAACGACAGAGAGAGACGCCGCCGACCTCAGTCCAAAGTCCCTGGGAGGCTCGGGCTCGACAGAACCACGACGCCTACCACGAGAAAATCGCTCAACCTTGTCCCCAAAAAATATGCTGTGCTCCTCAAAAAAGTGGTCACCTAAACCTCGCTAACCTAGTTAGCCCAGCAGGGCTAAGTCACTTCGCTATCTCTGGATGCCTCAGTTAGCAACTCGAATTGTAAGTGCACTATGTCGATAACCCTAACCCTACGAACCGAATAGCAAACATAGCCTAAGCAGCTTCGCAAACGCCCCAAGAACATATGCTACTTACTCTAACGTGGCGAAGTCCGCTGATGACTTACGACCTTGATAGCCTACATCCATGTACAATATATTGCCTTCTATGATGCATCTATACGCGTTACATGTAACATACTATAGAGTTATAACCGCCCGATCCGCATAGCAAGCGGCACGGGCATCCCAGCAGAGCGGCCTCCGGCACCGTTTCCGGACGGATCCGCTGGATCCGCTGGATCCGGTGACGAATCCCAAACCGGCGCCCTCGCCTGAGACATCCTCACAAAACGGGCCCCGGGGGGGATGCCCAGAGGAGCCCAGAACGGCCTCCGGCACCGTTTCCGGACGGATCCGCTGGATCCGCTGGATCCGGTGACGAATCCCAAACCGGCGCCCTCGCCTGAGACATCCTCACAAAACGGGCCCCGGGGGGGATGCCCAGAGGAGCCCAGAGCGGCCTCCGGCACCGTTTCCGGACGGACGACCTGACTGCATAACACGCCTGGATATGCCGACGGGGGCGAAGGAGGAGGAGGAGGAGGAGGAGGAGGAGGAGGAGGAGGAGGAGGAGGAGGAGGAGGAGGAGGAGGAGGAGGAGGAGGAGGGGGAGGGGGCAGGCGAGGGAGCCCCGGCCCTGGGGGAGGGGCCCTGAGGGAGCCCTGATGGGCTTCCGGCACCATGGAGAGGTCCTGTGGGGCGGCCGCCCCTTCTTCTCTCGGTCGTTTCCCTCTCGCCCAGAAGCGCGCGCCCCTTCTTCTATATATACAGAAACTCCCGATCAACCGCAGAGCGGCGGATGTTCAAAACAACGAAAAACAACAAACGATAACCAAGAACACGCACAGCGAATATACACATGACACCTGGCACACTTGGCGCTTTGGCGCACGTGGCGAACGGGATGCCGCGGCACCTCAATGGCCACCTTGTCGACCCATCGCGATTCGATATTTTCAACACGCAATGTCAAAATAGTAGTACTCAAAACCCAACAAGGAAAAAACAAGCTGTGTGATTTTTCAGACCATGGGAAAACGCCAAAAAAGGCAACGCACCTCCCAGAAATCAGCATCGATTTCGGGAGGGTGCGTAAATCAGTCTGCGTTCCACTCGCTATAGGCAAACATATACGATTTACCACAAACGCAGTGATTGTGGGAAAATTGAGGCTCGATGAAATTGCGATGGTGACGATAATGATAACAGGGGCGAAGATGAGGAGTGAGAATAAGGAAGGACCCATAAAAAAGGAGGAGGAGGAGGAGGAAGAGGGGGAGGAGGAAGACGAGGATGAGGGAGAGCAGGACGACGACGACAAGGAGGAGGAGGGCGACGAGGGGGAGGAGGAGGCCTCGGCCATAGAGGCCGCGAAGCACGGGCACCGCGGACGCCCGCAGGAGCACCGGGCCGCCCAGCCCGCCGTGCAGCTGGGCGTGCCCGGCGAGAGCCAGGGCCAGCCGCGCGGGCCGTGCGGGCGCGGCCGCCATCGGAGCGGCGGCCGCGGCCGCCGCATGAGAAAAATGCGGCGACGCGCGGTGAAGGACGAGGAGGATAAGGAGGACGACGAGGAAGAAGAGGAGGTTGTGAAGTAGAAGGAGGAGAAGGAATAGGAGAGGGGGAAGGAGAAGGACGAAGAGGAGAAGGAGGAAAAGGAGGAGTGAGAGGAGTCGGAGAGGGGGGTGGAGGAGGAGGAGGAGGAGGCGGAGGAGGGAGGAGCAGGAAGAGGAGAAGGAGAATTAGGAGGAGGAGGGGGAGGGAAGGATAACGAGGAGGAAAGGAGGAGGATGATGAGAGCAAGAGGGGGAAGTGTGCGGAAACGCCGAACAAGGCTGACAAGGAGGAAAGGGAGGAGGAGGAAAAGGAGGAGGAGGATGGGAAAAGGAGGAGGAGGAGGAAAAGGGCCTCCACTTTCCTTCCACGCCCGTTGCGCTCCTCCTTTTCCCTCGTCCTCGCCTTACGTTTTGACACCCCATCCCCTGCGCAGGGCTATGGTCCCCCCATCGTCTCACTCTACTCGCGTACCAAAGCCAATCTACTGCGGACAAAATGGGTCCACACTGCGGGAAACATGGGTCCGAAACCCACTTCCGACGTCGACAATCCTGTCTTGGAGAAAGACGCATTGTTTCATATAGGTGTTTTAGGTTCTCAGTCATATGGTTCTGTTTTTTTTGGGGGGAGGGGGGGCTGCTTTCTCGAAGCCAGAAACCCTCCTCGGGAAACGCATTGCTATTTCAAGGCCCAGATCGCGACGCGCAAACTCGTGTCCGAGACGCCTACAAACCGTCTGGAAATCGACTTTTGCCCGACTGAAGCCCCGTCCGAATTACAAGGGTGCCTGGAGTAGGCCCAGATCTGCTACGAGCGAAGGTCTCGCCGGGAACCCCAAAACGCGAGGGGTCTTAGCGCGCCAGCTTCGTAAGTAATGCGCAAATTGACGTTTACGAGAGGGCAGGGAGGAGGGAAGTTCAAGGATTTATGTTTTTGCGCGTGCTTCGGCCGTTTTGCACCAACGCTCAGATCAGCGTACCTGCTGCCCTCGCGATGCCTCAGCGGCTGCGAGGTGCAGCGATGGAGGTGCTACGAGGCCTGCTGTCTTTTTCAAAAATTTCTCCTTACAACGAATAGAGCATCATCAGTCAACATCGAGTCGGAAACTTGAATCGGATCGGAACGTGCGTCGAGTCGTGCTGCATCGGCACGGAGTCGAGATCGGCTAGGGTCGGCCCCGCCGAGATGCACAGACGCGCCATGCGAACATCGGGCCGCATCGGATCGCCGGGAACTCGGAATCGGATCGGATCGAGCCGGCCGGAATCGATATTGAATCGGATCGGTCGGACCGAAATGGGCCGTGGTAAAGAGAATACGCTCCATTGTGCCTTCCTCTTGTGCCTTCTGCTCCACCTCCTGCTGCCGTCATCGCTGTTATTCCCAACCCTCATATGTTTCCTGCTACTGCCCAGCCTCCCCATATCGCTACAGTTTAGTCCTCCCTGCGTCACTCCTATGGGACGCGGCCGAGGCTTCCCCGCACGCCCTCCGAGTTGGGAGTGTGGATTGCAAGAAGGGTGCTCTGATGGGGGGCCGCAAGGGGGCAGCGACGAATGTAGGACGCGTTTGTTCAATGGCTCTCTCAATGCCACCCGCAATCCTGGATGGAAGGACTGGGCGTATAACAAGTCCCACCAGCCTTCTGGACGTAGGTGATTTAGGGTGTTTCCTCCTCCATCTTCCCTCTTCCCCTGTTGGGGAGGGATTACCCCTCACCCTACCCCTCCTTCCCCGTGGACCTGCACGGGACCCCACCCGCGGGTTGTTGGAGCCTCCAAGAGGTTCCAAGATGGCTCCGAGAGGGCCTTCGAGAGCCCACTCCGAGCTGGCTCAAGATGGGTCAACATAGCTCAAGATGGCTTCCAGCATACTCCAAGAGGCTCCAATAACGCCTCAATGCGGCTCCAAGAACCTACGGAGCTTCCCAAGGAAGCCGCCAAGAGGCCAAGCTCTTTCAAAAGCCTTAGGAACATCAATGTGTTGTCTTCTGCATGTTCGCTTATGATGGCCTTGGAGGCCTCAAGATGGCTCCAAGAAGGCCTAAGAGAGTCACAAGAGGACCTGAATAGGGTCCCAAAGGCGGCCCCATGAGCGCTACAGTAGGCGTCCAAGATAGGAATCAAGGGCTCCAGAGGGGCAAGACTAATCATGGACCCCCCCTTGTTTGATCGATCTCCTCCCAGATGGTCCCAAAATTGCCCCCAAGGCTACCAAGAAAGCCCCAAGAGGCGCCTAGGAAGCCGTAACTTGCCCCCAAGAGGCTCCCGAAGGCCCCAAGAAGCAACCAAAACGCTCCCCCGCAGCACCCAAGACGCTCCACGAGGCCCCGGGAAATGCCAAGAAGTCTCCAAGACGCCCCGAGAGTAGTCCCAGCTGCTCCCAAGAGACATCCAACGAGACTCGCGCGTCGATGTCGCATGGAAGCGGGACACGTCGCTGATCCAAGCGCCTCAATCCATGGTTGTGCTTCCTCTACAATTCAGCGTCACCGAAATCTTCGTCTCTCCCTCGCTCTCCCCCTGCTCCACCTGCTGCCGCTGCCAGCAGTCTCCGCCGCCACTGCTGCTGTTGCTTCGGTCCCCACGCTGCGCCCCAGTCAAGGCCATCCTTCAGGCCTGCCTCCCGACCCAGTGCAGAACAAGCTAATGCGTTCATCCCTCATCCTCCCGTTCCTCCTTTTCCTCCTCCGTCCTCCTCCTTCCTCCTCCTCCTACTCCCTCCTCGACCTCCTCATCCATCCTCCTCGAACGTGGGGGAGAAGGAAATGAGGCCCAAATTTCGCTACACGCTCCGGTAGAAGCTCAGAACGGCGGCGAGGAGGTAGAACATGCTGCCGATAATGAAGGTCCTCCCCTTCTTCTCGCTGCGGCCCTCGTCCTCCTCCTCCTCCTCGTCTTTTTCCACCTCTGTTCCCGATGATCAAGTCCCCCCTGTCACACCACCAAACGTGTTTAGGCTAGGCTGGGCGTTTTGCTCGGGACTCACTAATGCTGTATCATGTTGAACAATAAACTCAAGCAACTACCAAGATGGAGGGCCGCTGGTGTCCACGATGCGGCTCCAGTCTTAGCGCCGCCAGCAGGTCAGGTCAGGTCAGGTAGAGCCTTGCACCAGACGGTGCGTGAGCAGGATAACAAAAATGGAGAACATACAGATGCCTTCAGCATCCTCTCCAGCTTCTGACAGCCAGCTCCCACTCGCGCGCTTGCCAGCGTGCTTTGTAAACACTTCCAGCAGCTACCAAGATGGAGGGCTGGTGGTTTCCCATCTGCAGCTCTCCTCAGCGCCGCCTAGCGAGTCACGTTGATGGAGGCCAGTGCGTTTTCAAGATGCAGCTCTCGCCTGAGCGCCGCACACATTCGCCCTCAAATTCCAGCAATGGCAAGAGTGGAGGGGCCTGGTTCCGGACATGCGGCTCTAGAATTCGCGTGGCGCAGATGTGCACCTTCGTCCCTGGAAGTCGCATGAGACACATGCAAGGAGGGGTGTGGCTCTGGACATGCGGCCTTCGCCTCAGCGTCGCACACATGCGCTTGACGAGTTGCAAACAATAGCACGGATGGAGGTCGGCTCGTTTTCCAAGTGCGGATGCTGCTTGCGCGCTCCAAGGATTCGATCGCCTGGAGCTCTGGCTGTGCGGCCGTTGCACGGGCGGCGGGTCACTCCTTGCAACATGGCGCTGCTGCTCGAGATGCTCGCAGCTCGCAGTACCAGCATGTTCAGATGCACGGGCGGATGGCTGGTCCTCTCCAAATTGTGGCTACGTGCCAGACCACCCCAACCAAAGCCGAAGACCAGAACTTCGGGTTGGGGGGGGTGAACGGGTTCCACATGTGTTTTGTTCAGTGTTCCCCGACCCCCCCCCCGCCGGAATTGGAAGGCAGACTGAGGCCTTCGGGAATTGGGTCGGGGTGGCTCGGTGGGTGGTGGAATCGGAGCGGTCGCTGGGCACTCGTTTTCGGGAAGGCATAAGACTCGGGTACGTGGGACGCGGGTTGGCCTGACGCGACCATCATGAAAATTCCGAAACCCAATCTGGAAATTTGGCGCGAACTCCCGCTGCAGATATCCTACGAAAACTGAACCGTCAAAATCCGGGACGCGCTCATCAAAAAGCGTCGGCTGACCCGAGTTCCGGCGTACTCGAGACTTACGTCTCGCTGAACTCTTATTGGCGGTGGGCAAACCTCCCATTAGTAAACCTCCCCTCAGTGCAAACGGCCTGGGACCGAAACCGACGGACCTGGCCCCGCAAAAATGACGGCCGCGACGCCAAAAACGGCCAAATCCTCAATCGACGCGTCAGGGTAGGAGGTATAGCCACCTCCGATCTTGGCTCTGCCCTCGCGTCTCCACCTGCCGAGAAGTGATGGGAGGAGGAGGAGGAGGAGGTGGAGGAGGAGGTGGAGGAGGAGGAGGAGGTGGAGGAGGAGGAGAAGGAGGAGGAGGAGGAGGAGGTATATGCACCTGCCGAGAATGATGTGCGGTTGAATCCCAAGAGTCCCTGTACAACAAACGGGGACCCGCCCGAGTGGCAGGCCCAACGGGCGCTCGTCCTTCCTCCATGGATGCGCTGGCCCGCAGGGGAAAGGCCAGCGTCCAGGGACTTCTGTTATGGTGTTCTCATCGTGCTTGAGGACCACATCCCAGCAATACTTTCGAGCACCCAGAAGAGTATCGCAACGGTGTCGAACGAGTATCGCCTCCCAGGGCCCCAGACGTGAAGACCCTCAAGATTCGGTACTTTCTTGGTGCTCGAAAGTCTTTCTGGTGACCAAAGCTCAGGTAGGTTGGAACATCATAAGACTTCTGAAGATTGAGACTGGAGGGTGTGTTGCAGCGTTGATGGTGCACCCTGAGTTCACCATGGTCCACCCTCCTCGCCTCCCCCATCATCGTCATCATCACTCTTGGCCTCTTGCTGCTCCTCCTCCTCCCCCTCCTCCTTTCCTATTCGTCAACTCCTCCTCCTCCCCCTCCTCCTCCCCCTCATCATCAGTAGTATTGATACGATTCGTTGTATTAGTTGTACGAATAGGAAAATATGTTCATGAGTTATGATGGTGCTTTTAGTTTCATAAGAATCATCATCATCATCATCATCATCATCATCATCATCAGCATCATCATCATCATCATCATCATCATCATCATCATCATCATCATCATCATCATCATCAGCATCAGCATCAGCATCAGCATCAGCATCATCATCATCATCATCATCATAACCATCATCGCCTCATCCTCCTCGCCCTGTTCACCCTCCTCCGCCTCCTCCTCCTCCTCCTCCGCCTCCTCCTCCTCCTCCTCCTCCCTCTCTCGCCCCAATCGTCGTGCTCTCACCTAACATGTCGCTGCAGCGCCGCGCCGCCACGGGGCTAGCCGCGCGCGTGCTGGGAATGTGCGGGGGACTCCGGCTGGCGAGCGCGATCCGGGCATGCAAAACCTGGTCCCTCCTCCTCCTCCTCCTCCTCCTCCTCCTCCACCTCCTCCTCCTCCTCCTCCTCCTCCTCCTCCTCCTCCTCCTCCTCCTCCGCGTCATCCTCCCTTCCCTCTTCCTCCGCAATCCTGGGCAAATCTAGGTGCTGGCACTTGTCAGCGTTTGGAATGTGAACGGCGTGACGCTCCAGGCGTGCGAAACTCGAATGTCTGCGCACGGCGATTGGCACCCCCGGCACGATGGACGGTCTCATGCGCAGTGTTGCACCGATCGGCACCTTGCTCACAAACACTGCGCTGCAGATGCGCGAACTCTTGCCAACTTACGTGATCAAAGTCAGAGGGCTGCGTATTCTGGGTGAGCGGTTGGTGTGCGTGTCTGGAAGTGCGTACGTATTCGACGAGACAAAGAATCGGGAACCCCTTTTATCACTCTCTCTCCCTCTCTCTGTTTCACCTTTTATTTTCTGTATCCCTCTCTTTCTCTCTTTCTCTCTCCCTCTCAGTACCTTCTCATTTCTCTCTCGACTTTGATCTCTGCGCCCGCGTTTCACTCTGCCTCCTTCTCACATTCGCTGTCTCTCTCTCTCTCTCTCTCTCCCTTTTCTCTCTACAGCACTCTTCACATCCATGTCTCAATCCGTCTCGCTCTCGCTCTCTCTCTCTCTCTCTGTCTCTCTGTCTCTCCTTCTCTCTCTCCCTCTTGTCGAATTCTTTATGTATACCGTAGCACTCCGCAGATGCGGATAAGAGTGAGGGGTCGGTGGGGACGTGGGCAGTTTGCGAGACTCTGGAGAAGCCCGCCGCAAGCGCCAAAACTTCACACATTATACAAAGAGTCCGTCGCAAGCGCCGATTTTTCCGCTAAACCAATGTGGGTAGGTCGCGGGTGCGTCCCGGGTGGGTCGAGAATGGGTCGCGGGTGGGTAGGTCGCTGTTGGACCGCAGGTGGGTCGCGGGTGGGTCGCATTGTGGGTCGCATGTGGGTCGCGGGTGGGTCCCGGGGTGTCGCGGATGGGTCGCAGGGTGGGTCGCGGGGGTGGGTCGCGGGGTGGGTCGCGGGGTGAATCGCGGGTGGGTCGCGGGTGGGTCGCGGGGTGGGTCGCGGGGTGGGTCGCGGGGTGGGTCGCGGGGTGGGTCGCGGGGTGGGTAGTTGGGTTGGTCGCGGTGTGGGTCGCGGGTGGGTCGACGACAACAAACAACAACACCAACAACAACACCACCACCAACAACAACATCACCACCACCAATAACAACAGCAGCGACGCAACAAGCATGGATCGACACTTCAGACACTATACTCCTCTCCCGCCATGGTGGCCTCGCTTCTGCGCCAAGGTGTGCAGAGGCATCACGAACGGCGCATGGCGCAGCAACTTGCCGGCTTCTCGGGGGACAGGGTTTGCGTTGACCCCATACGGACTATGGTTTGCATTAGTAGGAGATTTTCCCCAAGAGCAAAATATTGTATCGCAAGCTGTTTTTGCAGCGGGCTTTGGACTCAAGACAGATTTGCGGCTTCCGGGTACCAGAGCGACGGCATGTGTCCACTTTGCGGGCAGCCCGACTCGCCTTTTCCCAGAATTTGGAAATGCAGCCACCCTGATGTTTCGCAAGCTCGGGAGGATGCGGCTCTGACTGGGCTCGTTGATGAGGCTTGCGCTTCCAGCCCTGAGGATGTTTTATTTTGGACCATATTGATTTTTGATCACCCTGCATCGTCATGGCCGCCGCCGTCTTCGGAAATCTCACTTGATTTTCAAAATCTTGACGGCGCCCCTCTTGCGCCGGAGGCCCTGGGGGACCTGCAGGAATATGATGTGGTTGTAGACGGCTCTTGCTCTAGACATCAAATTCGGGACCTCTCTCGAGCGTCTTACGCGGGCGTGTGTTTAGGGGAAGGCCTCGCAATCCGAGCCAGATTTCAAGGCGTTGTCTGGGATGGTCTTCCACAGACCCCTCAAGCAGGTGAACAGTTAGGACTGGCCATGCTGAGTTGCTTGGCTCGTAGTCCCTGGCAGCCCCACTCTGATTGCCTAGGCGCTGTCAGGCTTCAAGGTTCGGACCTAGTCAGCCAGCTTTCACACCGACATATGTATGCTGGCGCTCGCCGCGCCGCCATGCAGCAGGATGGTAATAAGTTCGTTTTGCCTGTTAAGCACACCCCTGCCCACCGAAGCCTCGAAGTTATTGAAGAGTTGCCGATGCATGAAAAGAGGATTGGTCTGGGTAATGATGCCGCGGACCGCCTAGCCAAGCATGCATTGCTCAAGCATCCTCAGCCCTCCGCGGATGGAGTCGCGAAGGTCGATTTGGTTTTGGTTGCAGGGCGATTGCGAGGGTCATCGCAGCTACATTGCCGCTCTTCTCCAAAGTGGAGATGAAGCGGACTCCCCGCACACCCAAGCCCAGACGGTATGCTTTTTTGGACAGGTGGCACGATTGGGCTGTTGTGGAGGTGGGGGTTCTGCAATGCACGCACTGCCTTTCGGTCAACTTTGATGGTGAACCATCTATGTTGGGATGCAAGGGCCTTCCAACGTGCTACAAGAAGTTAGCTGGGGCAGAGAGCCGATTTGGGCACCGCCTTTCGGTGGCCATGACCGATCAGTGCAAACCTCTTGTCTTCTGCTTGCACTGCGGGGCATACACCCAGAAGAGGTGCAAGAACCTGCACAAACCCTGTCCTCCCGCAACCAGCCATAGCGGCCAATACGCTCTGCAGCGAATCCGTCTGGGACTGGATCCCCGCTACGTGTCGCGTGGCAGTGTAGGGCCAGCTCGACGTAGCGATGCTTCAGCCGTTGTATCTTTAGCTGCTTCGGCCGCTTCCAGTGTCTCTCCTGTGCCGCTCCGCCCACTCAGCACCAATGACAGGCTGGAGGCCTTGCGTCCTCGGGTGGCCGCTCGGGAGCAGACCAACTCAGAAAGACATACCGGACAGGCCGCATGATATGTTTGTTGCTCACGTTACCGTAACGTTCTGCCTCAAGGGCCTACCTGAGAATAAAAAACACTTCAGACACGCACCCAGGGACAATGGACGACCGTTCGGCCCCCTCACTCTGATGAAACAAGAAAGAGATATCATGGCCCCCGCCATGATACCCCCCCTAGTCATCACCCCCCTCTTTGCCGCTCCCCCCCCATCGTTGCCCCTCCTCCTCCTCCTTCTCCTGCTCCTCCTGCTCCTCCTCCCCTCCCTCCTCCTCCTCCTCCTCTTCCTCCTCCGCCCCCTCCTATTCATCCTTCTTCTCCTCCTCCTCCTCCGTCCTCCTCCTCCTCCTCCTCCTCACCTGAGGGTGAGGAGGAGGAGGAGGAGGAGGGGGAGGAAGAGGAGGAGGAGGAGGAGGAGGAGGAGGAGGAGGAGGAGGAGGAGGAGGAGGGGGAGGGGAAGCAGCAGGAGGGGGAGGAGAAGCAGGAGGAGGGGGAGGAGGCGGAGGAGGGCCTGCGAGGAGGTGTGTGCTCGTGGGCTTCGCGTGCTCGGTGGGCCCGTGTGGGCCCTCCTCCGCCCCTGCGCGACGCTTCCCTGTAGCGTCGTGTGCTGTCACCCCCTGCTCCTTCGGCATCTCGGGTGTCGGCGTAGCGGGGGCGGTTCGGTGCGGCGGGCAAGTCGCACGCCTTGACGGCTAGGGAGCCCCGTCCTAATATCCTTCGCCTTCGTCGACGTACTCTTCATCGTGTGGCTTCCCTGGAGGAGTTCTGGGTGTGAGTAGACTGAGCTCTGGAAAGGCAGGTCGAGAACAAAAATAACAAACTCCTTGACCCTCCTTTCCCCTCCTCGTCCTCTAGACGAACAGACAAACAAACTGAAGAACCATGGACGTTCGGATGTCCGCGCAGACGTCTAGGGTCTGCTCCACTCCCTCCTGGCGGCGCCTTTGGCGCCGCCCACTGGCGCGCTGCGCGAACAGGGGGCCCGACGCCAACCCAAGAGATCCGGGTGGAACCTCAACAGTTGACTTGAACTTCTTGCAGTGCTGCCCAACTACCCTGTGGTTTGGGTCCTCGTTTTGGAGAGACAGCGCCACGCGCCCACTCCTCCTGCTGCCCCATCCTCCCTCGTTCAACAATGTCGTTGTCGTCATCATCATCATCATCATCATCATCATCAGCATCATCATCATCATCATCATCAGCATCATCATCATCATCATCATCATCATCGTCGGCATCAGCATCGGTATCATAATCGGCATCATCATCAGCATCAGCATCGGAGTCGTCATCATGATCATCACCATCATCACCACCATCACCATCATCATCGTCATCATCATCATCATCATCATCATCCTCATCCTCATCATCATCATCATCATCATCATCATCATCATCAGCACCAGCATCAGCATCAGCATCAGCAGCATCATCATAATCATCATCATCAGCAGCAGCAGCAGCATCGTCATCATCATCAGCATCATGACCACCATCATCATACTCATCATCAGCAGCAGCATCAGCACCAGCATCAGCATCATCATCAGCATCATCAGCATCATCAGCAGTATAGACATCATCGTGATCGTGATCGTGATTGGGATCGCCATCAGCAGGCGTCCCCCCGTCCATCTCGTCACACCCCACGCACGCTTCGCGGCCCCATCGGGAGCTCCACCGACTGCCCCAGTGGCAGAGTCCGCCGGCGCGCCATCGCCAATTTCGGCCCCACAGAGAGTCACCGAAGGCCCCAATGGCAGAATTCGAGTTCGTTCCCCCGCCCGTTTCGGCACACCCCTGGCACGTTTCGTGGCCCCCCAGTCCTTCGCCAGGATAATGTCATACTCGATCCTCCTCTTGGACCTCCTCTGGGTCGAGGGGGAGCCTGGGAGACCGGCTCGGGGGGAGGACACACCGACCTGGCATCGGCGATACGTCGCAGACGGGCCGTCGACAGGCCCGAGAGGGCGAACCCCCACGCTCTCTTGGACGGGTTGGGCTGCCGGGCCCCTCTCGACGAGGAGCGATATCCCTCGTGGGTCGACGCATCCCCCCCCGGGGCCTGTCCCTCCCAAACGCTTCCTCTGCGTCGCTTGGTCTTCGAGTCGCAGCTCGGGTCTCTGGCGGCCGTCCGGGGCAATGCGGGCACCCCCGCAGGGCCTCTCGGAGGGGCGCAGCTGCTGGGGGAGCCGCCCGAGGCCGGAAGGCCACCGAGAACGGGCGAGACCGTCCGACAACCCTGGACCTCGGACCTCTGAACCTGTTCAGGGGAGAGAGAGCTATGCACATACACCGATTCTGGCCAGGCCCATCCTGAGCCCAGGATCGGTGCATACGCCCTCTCACCTTGGCCAGGACGGTGTATGCACCGATCCTGGGTCAAGGGTGGGCGTTGTCAGGATCGGTGCATGTGCAGAGTTCTCTTCCCCCGACTGTTCCCATTTCAGGTTGCCCCACTGGCCATCGGTCGGGCGTCCATTCCCTGTGTCTTTTTCGGTTTCGTGCGTGGCTTTTTCGCGAAATGATCAAGGATGTTCCTCGATGGTCCTCGCCGAAGGAAAAATGCACACGTCCGAGCGATGCCAAGCCCAACCGCTGTCGGACACACAATAATGCGGAGCACGGATCCGTGGACCCGGCGAGCGGGCGGCGAGATCCGAGCAGCGGGGCGCAGCACGAGGCCAGCGCGCGCGGCCCGGTTCTGGGCAGGAGCGGGACCCGTCGGCAGTCCACGCGCCCAGATCCATGTCTCCGCTTCGTCTCCGACCCCTGGAACTCGGTGTGCGCTGAAACAGGGCCAGTGGCATGTCCATTCGTTTCTGCCCTCCCATGCTTCCAGGCTTCGCGCTCTACACGACGAACAAGCATGTCAGAACCGACACCCCGGGAAGTGAGCGTCCAGCAGGCCTTCTGAGGTCTGCAGGCGCTCTGACCAGAACGCAATGACAACGGGGACGGACGGGCCACCTGCCGATCCTGGACCTGGGCACGCAGCCCAAACACCTGCCCGAACGAAAACCGGAGGCAGCCGTCCGAGACGGGACACAAACACGCCCTCAGGGCTACCGTCGGACTTGGGGCACAAGGACATCCTTCAAGCACACGAGACCCTCCGCTGGCCAACGGGAAGGGCATTCGAGGGTACACCCCCCCCCAGGTTGCACAATAATATCCACCAAACAAGCACATTAGGGTACGGCAGGCTCTGGCCGCGCCAACTTCGGCGTTGGCTCCTGACACTGCGGGGATCGTTCAACCTTGAACGATCGGCCGGTTCCGAAACGTTGGATCGTTCAACATCGACCGATTCGGTGTCCCCGGCGGTGTTCAACACTGAACGCCAAACGGCGGGGTTGCCGCTGGTCGCCACGACGCGAACCTAAGAAACCCCCGGCGATATCTTAGCACCGCATTTTTATTCGATATTCCGAGGGGCCGAAATAACCGCACGATAGGTTTAGCACCCGGACACACAACAAATTCGCGGAGGCCTGGCCCCTCGCAGGAGGAAGTTCGTGGGTGGAGGAGAGGAGGAGGAGGAGGAGGAAGGAGGAGGAGGAGGAGGAGGAGGAGGAGGGCTCCTGGTGCCAGGTAACGCTTCCAGGGTGCGGAAGGGTTATCGATTTGCCGGAGGGGGGGGGGGGTTCTTAAATGCTTCCTGCCCCGAAACGACCTCGATCTCACACCTCGGCCAGGCTGCGCCGACAACACCTGCGCCCTGGACCTCCCCCCTGGTCCAGGCACCCAGCGTGACGATCATGACGCCGCAGCCGAGGTCGGGCAGGAAGGCGAAGGAGCCCCTGCCCGCCCTCCCCCCTCTGTCGGCCTCGATGCGGGCACTCCTCCGATCGGGGAGACGTGAGACCCGGGTACGGGGGACTCGGAAATCCCCGACGAGGTCGTCAAAAAAATGACGAGGCCGAGCCTGCATCTTGACGAGGCCTCCCGCTGCAGACATCCCACGAAACTCCTCCTCGTCAAAATCCGAGTCGCGGTCGTCAAAAAACGATGGCGAACCCGAGTCCCGGCAAACCCGGGTCTTACGCTCCCCCGACCTCTGTCGGCCTCGATGCGGGCACTCCTCCGAGCGTGGACATCTTACAGTCGGAGCCAAGGGAGAGCACCCTTTCAACAACACGAGACCCTCCACCGGCCAGAATGAAGAGCACTCGAGGGTACCCAAACCCCAAGATACACAAGAAAATCGGATGAGAAACACTAGAGCACCCTCTCCGAACTGACCTCGATCTTATACACCAGTCCGACTGTACGAGCCCTGCGCAGGGGTTCGTGCCAGGGGTGGCCAGCAGCGCATGTGCGACCCATCGGGCCCTCCGTCAATGAAGGCTGGGGTCGGTGCGCGGGCGGGCCGGCTCTTCGAGATCAAGGGGGGGAGGAGGAGGTGTGGAAAAAGGGGAGGAAGACGGCACGGGAGCAAAACCAATGTCAATGACACGCCGCCACGGGGGGTCCCACCCGCGTGGTACTGCTGAGGAAGCGCCAGGTCTTCGAACCCACACGAAGAAGTATGTACCACGCTGACGAGCCCCCAACGGCGCCGAGCCACTGATGCCATTGAGGAGCGAAGGGGCGGGACGGAGGGCGAGTGGAAAGTCGCCGCCGCCGCCGCCCTGGAGAAATCCCCAGAGATCTTCGGGGGCCAGGACGTGTGCTTTTCCATTACGCTGCGCTCCGTCGGGGGTGCCCTGAGCGTGCTTGCATGCAGACTCTGGCAGCTCTCATTGCACGGCTTCCTCCCACTCTTCTCTTTCACTCCTGGGCAGGAGGTGCGCCACTCCGAAGTCGGCGAACCCAGTGGCCTTCAGCCTCTGTAGCGGGAGGCTCTGGCCTTCTGGTGCCTCTGGAATGCCTGAAAAGGGCTCGATGTCGTGAAGCGGCTTCCCGTCAACGGGATGCAGACCCTCGAGCCGACTTCTCACGGAAAGCGCCGGGCCGAGAAGGCGTGCAAGCGCGTCCCGGCTTGCGTGGAGTCCAGACTTTCCTTTCGGGCTCGGCGCGCCCCCCCCTCCTCTCGGGGCGTCGCGCACGGGGGCATCGCCGAACGGGGCCGCGGGCTTCTCGATACAGTGGAGGCCAGCCCACAAGAACCCTCCCACGAGAACCCCATCCCTGAGACCCCAGGGCGTCCACCGATGTTCGGTGTGGGAGCGCCGCGCCTTCCACAGAAAAGCCATCGACATCCAAGAAACCCAGGGCACCGCGGATGCAAGCAGAGCGTTTTTTTGGCATGGGGGGCGGAGGCCTAGGTCGGGCATGCCCCCCTGCAGGCGGATTCTGGGCGAGACCTAAAGAATAGTTAAGACACGCTCAAACATATTCAAAAATAGTCAAACATCGTCCCCTGACAATTTTTGACTAGTTTGGAATATTCCTCCAGTAGAGGGACAGGCCCGACTCAAGCGTAGGCTTCTCGATATGCCCCCGTCGACTATATGCCCACGTCCTGCGGGCGCCGTGGGCTGCGGCCCGACCATCAGCTGGAGGAGAGAAGGGATGAGGAGGAGGAGGAGGAGGAGGAGGAGGAGGGGAGGAGGAGGACGAGGAGGAGAGGAGGAGGATGAGGCGGGGACGATGAGACGAGGACAGGAGGATGAGGCGAGGACGAGGAGGAGAGGACGAGGAGGAAGAGGACAGCAGGAAGAGATGATATGAGATGAGATGAGATGACATGAGACGGCTCCCAGGGACGTCCAGGGAGGAAGGGGCCAGCCCGATACAAAATTGGGGGGTGCACCATCGAAGAAGATGTTTGCGACAGGTGCACGCCGTCCCACTAGGGCCTCCGACGGGCCTCTTCACGAGCTCGGATTCGCTCGTGGAGGCGGGCCAATCGAGCTTCATACGGGACAGCGCTGTCCAACGCACAAGCGGCACTGCTGGCGACGGTGGTCCTGGACACGACGTCCCGAGCGGACGTGCCCGACACACCTACGCGAGGGGCGGGGATGGCCCGCTCGATCAACGCACGGATTCGCGGGTTGGGGGCCAGCCCCCGCCGAACACGCGACAGAATCACTTCTCCCGTGCGCGTCGGGGGGGCACGGGCTCCGGCCGGCTTGATGGCTTCCTCCTGACTACACCCCCCGCACTTCCCGCACAGCAGGGACCCGCCCGCCCCCTGATCCATCGGGACGGGCGAAAAGGGGGGATAGCAAAGGGGGGGTTTGAGAATCAGCTCACGTAATGATTTTCCCGGCGCCTCCCGGCGCCAGAGGCGGCTATGTATCGAGAATGGGCCCCTCGGTGGGGCCGAAACCAACTGCACGCAGCAAATATCGTAACCCCCCCTTTCCCAATGCCCCCCTTTCGCCCGGCCCGAGGACCACGCACGCCGCTGCTCTCCTCGATCCTCCACCCAGCCGCTCCTCGCCCGTGCCTCCTGGCCCCCCTCGCTCGATCCTCCCTCGCCGCTCCCTCCGTCCTCGCTCCTGGCTCCGGCATCGCTCCTCGCTCCTCCTCCCTTCTCCTCCCTTCCTTCTCCTCGCTCCTCGCTCCTCGCTCCTCCTCCTCCTCCTCCTCCTCTCCTCCGCCTCCTCCTCCTCCTCCTCCTCCTCCTCTTCCTCCTCCTCCTCCTCCTCCTCCTCCTCCTCCTCCTCCTCCTCCTCCTCCTCCTCTCCTCCTCTGTGCTGCCGCCCGCCGGGTTGGCAGCCCCACGAACATTATCCCCCTCCCCCAATTCGGGTTGGACGAAACAGGAGTTTGCGAATCAACTCACATAACTGAGTTCCCTGGCGCCTCCTGGCCACGGAGGCGCCAAAGTATCGAGGAAGGCGTTCGGTGGCGGAGCCAAACCAGCTGTATGCAGCAGATGTCGAATTCATGTTTCCCCCATCCCCCCCGTTCGTCCGACCCGAAGCCTCCCTGTAGCAGGACGGGGACGAGGGGTGCAAGAGGGAGAGGCGGGACGAGGGGAGAAGCTCTTGTGCAGGCGCTTCATCCCAGGAGGAGGAGAAGCACGCGCGCCGCTGCTCTCCTCGATCCTTCTCCTCGCTCCTCGCACTCGCTCCAACCTCCATCGCTCCTCCATCCTCGCTCCTGGCTCCGCCCTCGATCCTGGCTCCACCCTCGCTCCCCGCTCATGGATCCGCCTTCGCTCATCTTTGCTCGTCGCCGTCCTCCTCCTCTTCCTCCTCCTCCATTCCTTTTCCTTCCGGGTAACTCCTCCCTGTCGCACCCCGAGGCCGGTCGAACGGGCGGGCCAGACTCTTCGCCTGTGGTTTTGAACATCGACAACTTACAGTTGCGCCTTCGCCTCCTTGCACCACGACACCACAATGCCCCCGCGGACAGCCCAGCTCCGCTGAACACAGTTGCTCACAGCTCCCCCTCCTCGTACCCCCCTCCCCTTTCCCCCCCGGTTATGCCAAGAGGGGCTACCACTGCGGGGGTCGCCAACTCCTCGAGAAGGAGCACCGCTGCGGACCCCCCAACCCCGCAGAACCCCCGAAGAGGCCCAAAGCCGTCCGAGCACCTCCTCGACACGCGATCCTCGATCATCGGGTGGTGCTGGCGACCAGCCTTGTGGTGACCCCCCCTTGGCACTGCCTGATCTGACGGGGAACATTAGGTACGGTCGGGCATGTCCCCCTACAGGCGGATTCTGGACGATTTTTTTCAAGAAAAGAAAAGTGCGAGCAAATCTCGAATACTCAAGACAATGTCGAAACATCGTCCCCAAACTATGTTTTGACTATTTGGGAATACTCCTCCTGCGGAAAGACATGCCCGACTTAACGTTAGGAAAGGGGAATCGGCCCGGGGGGGAAGGCATCGAGCCGGACTGGGGGACACATCGCCGATAGATTCTCGCAAGTTCGTGGGCGGGGCGAATCATCGAGACCCCGCATCGGCGATGGGCGATCGGGGGTCATTGCGAGGAGGAGGAGGAGGAGGAGGAGGAGGAGGAGGAGGAGGACTTCTCCCCTGGACCTGTAACCCCCGCCGCTCTCGGCGAGGCGAAGCCGCTGGAAGGCACCCCAAGGCTTGGAGAACATCCAGGGACCGACGGCTGTGTCCGACAACCTCGAGACTCGAGCCCCCCCCCACCCCTCCAACGTTGCCCCCAATTGGCGGCGCGCAGAGGGGGGCAGGATGAGGGGGAAGGGTTTCTTAGAAGGAGGCTGCTTCTTAGAAGGCGCGGGCCTTATCAGAGTGAGGGGGCCGAGCGGTCATTGATTGTCCTTGAAGGCGTGGCTGAAGTGGGGATCCGTGGTGAGGACTCTGCATGTTGCGTTGTTGGTTTCAGTTCTGAAGAACAAGTACTGTTGATCCCCCGTCACCGGTGCATACTGTTTCGTCTCAATCAAAGTGTGCCCCTCGACGCTCGCACCCTGTTTTTTGACAAAGAAAATATTGATGCTCAAACTGCGCCCTTGGCTCCCGGGTTACAACAACAAGAACAACAACAACACCAACACCAACACCAACACCAACACCAACACCAACACCAACACCAACACCAACACCAGCAACAACAACAACAACAACAACAACAACAACAACAACGGCTCCCGCCTGAGACTTCCTCACAATTTAACCAGGACCCCCCCCTAGGACTTCCTTACAATGTATTAAAGAATCGCTCTCCCCGCGCTCTGGAATCGTGCTCTCGCTGGAGACTTTCTTGCAATTTACTGAAGAATAGCGCCCTTGCGTTGGAATTTCCTGCAAGTTGCTCAAGCGCCGCGCCCCCGTCACCCATGCACCCAGGAGTCGCGCCAGTTGTGGCCCCATGTGCATGCCCTTCGTGGCCCCGCTGTCGCCGTTTGTGGCCCCCTCACTGTCCTACGTGGCCCAGTTGCTACCCTCAGTGGCCCCATCGATGCCTTCTGTGGCCCCGCATTATCTGCCCTTCGTGGCCCCCGCTCGTTCGCGCTCTTCGTGGCCCCATACGCATTTCCTTCGTGTCCCCGCTGTCGCTCTTCGTGGCCTTCTTCGTGTCCTTCGTGGCCCTGCTGTCGTTCTCTCTCGCTCTCGCTTTCGCTCGTTGTCGCCGTCGTCGTCGTCGTCGCCGTCGTCATCGACGTCGTCGTCGTCGTCGTCGTCGTGGTCGCTTGGGGTCGGGTCGACGGTCCGCGGCCGCCCCGCCTATCAGCGCTGCCGCTGGCCAGGCCTACGGTCCGCGGCCGCCCCGCAGCCTGCCGGGGCCCGGCCTGCAGGGAAGAAAAGTATACCACCCAAAACGGGTTCGATCGAAGACGAAGAGGGCAGGTATCGAGGGTTTGGGAAATACGCGTTATTGGACACTCGAGCAGATAAGGGCGAACAATCTTAAAATGCTTGTTGTTGTTGTTGTTGTGGTCGTCGTCCCACCCGCGACCCACCCAGAAACCATCCAACGACCCACCCCGCGACCCACCACGCGACCCACCCACGACCCACCCCGCGACCCATCCGCGACCCACCAAACGACCCGCCCCGCGACCCACCCGCGACCCACCACGCGCCCCACCTGCGACCCACCCCGCGACCCATCCGCAACCCACCCGCGACCCACCCGCGACCCACCCGCGACCCACCCGCGACCCGCCCCGCGACTCACCTGCTACCCACCCGCGACCCACCCGCGACCCAACAGCGACCCACCCGCGACCCATTTGCGACCCATCCGCAACCCACCCGCGAACTACCCACACAGGTTGAACGAAAACATTGGCGCCTGCGGCGGGCTCGTTGTATAATTTGTGAAACTTCGGCGCCTGCGGCGGGCTTCTCCAGAGTCTCGCAAACTGTCGACGTCCCCACCGCCCCCTCACTCGTATCCGCATCTGCGGGGTGCTACGTATTTGCAGATAAGGCCAGCGCCTTCTAAACAGCCTCCTTCTAAGAAGCCCTCTCCCCTCCCCTTACCCCCCTCCGCGCGTGGCTGGCCTGACACCCCCTCCCCCTTCCCCCACACGATGAACAGGATGGACCCGATCATGTACAGCGTCGTCACCGCCGTCAGCAGCCTGGGCCGCCCCCAGCCGCGGCCTTCGTTGACGCAAGCTCCCGCTGCAAACATCCCACGAATGCTGGACCGTCAAAATCAAGGACGCGCTCATCAAAAATCGCCGCCAAACCCGAAACCAGCGCAATCGAGTCTTACGTTCCCCGGGCTCTCGAACGAGGCCAGGAGGGGGACAACATCGGATCGGGATACATCGGGGAACAACCGTCTCTCACCTTCGGGCCCCTCTGGGAACAGCAATCTCTCACCAACATCATCGTCGTCGTCGTCGTCATCGTCATCATCATCATCATCAGCAGCAGTATCATCATCATCATCATCATCATCATCATCATCTTCAGCATCAGCAACGTCATCAGCATCACCCAGCATCAGCATCACCATCACCACCACCACCACCACCACCACCATCATCATCATCATCATCATCATCATCATCATCATCATCATCGTCATCATCGTCATCATCGTCAGCATCAGCATCAGCATCAGCATCATCATCATCATCGTCATCATCGTCAATACCACCATCAGCATCATCATCACCACCAGCATCATCAGCATCAGCATCATAATCTTCATTATCATCGTCAGAGCAGCACCACCACCAGCATCATCACCATCATCATGATAAGCAACAACATCATCATCATCACCATGGTAAGTATCGTACTCATATGAATCATTATCAGTATTATCATCATCAACATCATCATCATGACCGTCATCATCATCAACATCGTCATCATAATCATCATCATGATCATCACGATCACCATCATCATCATCATCATCATCAGCAGCATCAGCATCACCACCACCACCATCATCATCCTTATCATCATCATCGCCATCGCCATCGCCATCACCATCACCATCATCATCATCATCATCATCATCATCATCATCATCATCACCATCACCATCATCATCATCATCACCATCACCATCATCAGCATCAGTATCAGCATCAGCATCAGCATCATCGGTCTCCTCATACTTGTCCTATCGTCATGTCGCCCTGATTGCCTCATTCCTTCCCTCTCTTGCCTTGCTCTGCTGTCTGCAGCGCGTCGGGGCCAGCTGCATCTCGCCGGCCGCTGCACAGGTGCGCCGTCGCGGCTCGGAGACGAGCGGCGCAGAGCTCCGAGACCGGCGGGGCGACCACCGTGTGAGCCTGCCTCAAGGGCTGTCTGCGCGAACGTAAACCTTGCCATCGCTCGGACGTGCATTCCACGTGCATTCTTCGATTTCGCGCGTGTATGTTTTCTCGCAAGGTGCTCCAAGATACCCATCGATGGTCCTCGCCGAGGAAAAGTGCGCACGCCCGAACGATGCCAATACATTCCTCTCAGACGAGGCACGGACATGGACAAATCGGACAATCGGGATCTCTGAGACCTGGCGGTTCTGGAGAATGTATCAGGCGAAGCGGCCGTTCAAGGGCTCTCTGGAACGTTCTGAGAGCTTCTGGAAGCTCTGGAGCTATCTATCCCGATCCGAGGCCCGACTGATCCTCGCCCTCGTCCCCTGGAGGCCTCCCGAGTAGGGCGACAGCAGAGGGAGCCAGAGAATCGCAACGAATCGCCGATGCATCGCCGATGCACCGGTGACGCCGAAAGCAGGACTCCGAATCGAGACGTATCATGGTTGTATCGGCGACGCGGCGCGATCCTCCGACCCCATCTACTCCGCACCGTTTGGGCATCTTGGAGGCCCGAATCATCTCTCTCTCTCCCTCTCTATCTCCGTCTCTCTCTCTCTCTCTTTCTCTCCCTCCCTCCTTCACTCCCTCTCTCCCTCCCTCTCTCTCTCTCTCTCTCCCTCTTCGAAGTAGGCGGGCCGACGGTGCACTCACCCTGGCCATCCCGCTCCCGCGTCTGCTCGCTGCTCCTCCCGAGCCTTCTCCGACACGCCCTACTCCCGAGAGTGCTCTGGAAGCTCCTCCTTTCCCTTTTGATCCTCTTCCTCTTGCTCGCCACCTTGCTCCCTCTCCTCCTTTTCCTCTTCCTCTTCCTCTTGCTTTCCTTTTGATCCTCTTCCTCTTGTTCGTCATCTTGCTCCCTCTCCTCCCTTGGCTCTTCCCTTCCTCGGCCTCCGAGCCTCTGAACCTTCGCCTCCTCTTCCCCCTCTCTGCTTGCGCTCCGGCCTGGCTGCCCGTGCTTTCGCACCTGCTCCCGCTCTGCGTCCTGCTGCCTGCCCCTGCTGCTGTTCATGGTGGACACCCTGCGAGATGCTTAAGAAATCATGGGTTAGGAAATTCATAATCTCAGAAATTGAATAAAACCCAGAACTTCTATCAAAAGCTTGGGATTTACATTGAAAAGTTAAGAATAATCGAGACTCTGGAAACAAACTTAGGTTTTCTTAAGCATCGCCTAGGGTGCACTCCTGGGCTGCTGCATGTACCAATGCCGCCACCGCAGGCGCTACCGCTGCTGCCCTGCAGCGCACTCCGAATGCCTCAATTCTTTTCGGCCCCCGGACTACAGGGGGCCCCAGACTACAGGGGGCCCCTCTCCCAGACTGCAAAGGCCCTCCCCCCCGCCAGACTACAGGGACCCCCCTCGAAAACGACAAGGGACCCTCCCTGGACTAGAAGGCCCCCCCAAACGGACTAAAGGGACCCCCTGGACTACAAGGTCCCCCCCACCGGACTTCACGCACCCTCCCAGCACAAGCGCTACGAATGGCCAGTGATAGACCAGCGGCGAAGGTGAGCGCCTCTGTCTAAGAGAGACGCTCCTCGTACGCGAGCGCACGCGCGCTGTCTGCGTTGCGTACGGCGCTGCGGTGGATGAGCGCTGCACGGCTTGCGCTCGCGTCAGCGCACGCGCGCTCGCGCGCGTGCCAGTGATCGGCCCACGCGGGACATGGCTCAAATTGGCCTGCAGAAAGACGCAGAAGAGCAGCGACAATTGCATGCTTGGCGGCGCCCACGAGACAGGATACCCACCACACTCCATGAGCATAGAGGGCGCTCGTGGTTAAACCACGCGAGAAGAAAAGCCAATCACATATGGGCTGGCTCAAAAAAGGACCTCGCCGCTGAGGAGGTCCCCCCAATCAGAACCGAGATCGCCAGGAATCCAGGCCCATGAAATGCGGCCCTGGGAGCCGCGGGGTCTGGGCAGCTGTCCCTTGAGCAGCATTTTAACTTGTTTCGGCTTGGGGTTGGTGCATCCGCCCACCAGGTCTTTTGCTTGGCGGCCCGTGGTGTAAGACCCACAGCGACGGCAGAAGACACAACCTTGGCCAGAATGCATCACGCGCGCAATCCTGAGCTCGTGAGCGGGCGAGGGAGGGAGAGGAGGGGCGACAAGAGCACGGAGGGTGGTGGGAATAGGCCCGCATTCGGACAGGTCCGCTCGACGGCCATTCTTGAAAGAACGGAAACGTTTCACACATTGCCACCTATTGTTCACCCACCGCACCTCGTGGGCTAGCAGGCAGCCTTTAATGGGTCGGAAAACTTTGATTCTACTCAGATCGCCGAACAGATCACGAGCCTTGGGCCGCGCTTGAAACACAGTTATCATGGCACTCGCCACCGCAAAGAAACCCTCGCGCGCATCAGTGACCTTGGCAAGATCTACGGCCGAGGAAAAAGCCCCCGCACTCTCTTTGGCAAAAACATCCGCCCAGGTGTTACCACGGGTTTTCCAGGCGGCTTGATTCGTATCGGCCTCACTCAGATGGGCTTTCACCTTATGGGTCGACCAGCTTTTTGCCCCCGCGAACTTTATACGCCGCCAGTGGCCCGCCTGGGCCGTCTTCTTCTGGGTTCCACGGGTCACGTCCAAGGCCCCCCAAACCACCGCGGCGCAATCCAGGTAAAAATGCTGGTCCTCTGAGCCGGCCTCTATATGCTCTACCATATTCATCAGGGCATGGTGTTCCGTGAGGATGGCGGTCTGCGGCAGGCTGCTGGGGATGCTACCTCGCATGCCTCTTACCAAATTGCCCTCCGCGTCCGTCTCGATGGCAGACCAGCCTCCTCTGGAGAGAACCTCGCACTTGGGCTCCACCACCGACCCATCACCGAAGACGATGACCCCACTCTGAAACATGAACAGGTCGATCCGCCCATCAGCGTTGAAATGGAGCACCTGGTCTTCGGTCGGCCCTGGCACTTCTAGCTCTGGTGTCGGTAACCATAATGAGGAATAAAACGGGTCCTCCTCGTCTGCACTCACAGCGGCCCCCCTCAACTATCACGGGGTCAAGGTCCGCTCTCAGAGATTCGCCGCGGGGGCAGCGCCGCACTCGGTGCCGCGTCGTGTCCAAGGCGGGGCAGAACTGCACTTGGGCGAGATGGCAAACCCCCATCGGTGCAGCGAAGAGGCCGTCGTATAAGCTTTACAAAAAAAGCTTCCTGGCGATGTCTTTCCCCTGGGCGTTCAGATCCTTCGATTTCAGCAACATCTGGATGGGCTCAGTCCAGAGGCCCCTCTCCTTGATGTCCTGGGCCCTGGAGTGGTTTTCCCGAGCCAGTAAACGCAACGTAGCATCGTCCAGGAGCTTCTTCTTCAAATCCCGAATGAAAATCTTCTGCACTAGCGTGGGTGGGGAGTCGGTGAGCCGGACCTCAGAACCATCCCGCGATGTAAAAGAAGCAGGTCCAGTAAAAGTCCACCCCGCTTCGACTCCCCACAAGAGCGCATCAAGGATGGGGTGCGCGCCTCTACGCCTCCATCCCTGTGAAACATGCTTGGCCGCCAGTCTCCGCAGGCAGCCGTGGCAGGCCTTCGACAACTGTCCTGCCGACAAGCCATCAGCCGCGCGAGTGTCATCATCTCCCGCCTCCCACCATTCACGAGCATACCGCACCACCGTGCCACCAGCGTGCAAGATGGGATCCTTGGAGGGGGAGGTGGCCCAGATCAGGTCCATGGAGGCTCCAGGGCTCCAGATGCCTAACGACCTGGCCCCCATGACTCGCAACCTGTGCACATCCTTGGCCGACGAGGCAACCACGTCGCTGCCGTGCGTGATGCTCGGCTTCTGGCCCATGAAAAACAACTTGGCTTTGGCTCCGGCTTTGCCTCGCATCCCCTTGATGTTTGGCATCCTCCTGAGGGCCTTGGCCCAGCGGGCCCTTCGTTTCGACGAGCGGCCAGGGGCCCCACACGGCTGTGACTGGGTAGTGCGCTTCTTCCTGAGGGCGCCCACCGAGAAGCCCACCCCCAGGTTCACAACTTCCCCGCCAGAGTGAAACCGTACATGCCCAGGGCTTGTGGAGCCAAATCCATTGCTTCCTGATTGTTGGTCGCGAAGCACCCTTTCTTCAAAGCAATCGGCAGCCCCAGACTGTACGAGCGCGCCTCAATCAGCGGGCTCGCAATGCAGCCTAAACGGTTGAGGCACTCCACTGGCACCACATGGTGCGAATCGAACTCCAAATCATCAACATGAATAGTAAAACTCGCCCCCTCCACCTCCTTGATCCCTTCAACTGTCGGAACCATGTACCCCTTGATCTCAAAGGTGGCGGTGCTAGACCCCGCGACGATCCCCCTGGCGGGGCGCAGCAGAGGGGGGCATACTCTCTCCATGGTGAGAACACGCGGCCACGTGTAGCTGTCAATGGCTAGCCGTAAACTGTGTAACGGAAATGACGACCCACTACACTCATCCCACAGCTGCTCGTGGCCGACGTGCTCGTAGCACTGCTTCAAATCACACAATAGCGCGCTGGCCGCTTCACCTGTGTCATCGGCAAGAGCAAACCTAACAGCTTGGCGCCAAACCCCGTCGGTGGTGGATCTGCCCGGCCCCACGTTGAAAGTTTTCAGGTGTCTCACGGAGCCCTCCCAGGTTTTACAGTCCCGACTCTGAACCTTGGAAACCATCCAGGGGTAACTCTGGAAAAACCCTATCGGTCTCCTCCCCGATTCAGGCTTCTCGAACAATTGAGCCAGCAGTATACGGAGCTGGGTGGGCCCTTTGCCCAGCGCCACCTGCACAGACATGAGGCGAGACATCACCTGGAGCGCGGCGGGGCACAGCAAGCTGAAGTGTCTCGGGTGGATCCCGTCCGCGGCGATGGCGTGCTTCTTAAATCCACTAGATATTATCCTGAGCTCGTCGCCATCAGGGGCACTCGGTGCCAGAGCGTCAGGCGGCAGCTGCGGGATCCATCTGGTAGACGACTCGGTGGTCGCCCTCCAGGCTGGGCTCCACAAAGCTTGCTGGGCCTGAAAACGAGCGCTGAATGCACGTGTATCTTCCCCGTCTTCGGTCTTCAGAACGTCTTCCCTGAAATTTGGCGGCGTCTTGGCGTAAGCATGGGCCCAGCGGGCCCCGCCCTCCAAAACTTCAGAACACCAGGTCTTCCAGGACTCGCCCTTCTGTGACTTCTCCTTTTTGAACGCGAGGTCCTCCAAGGTTTTCGCCAGAGCGGCCCAGGCTTCCCGCTCCTCCAAGACTGCATCCCAGGGGCGCCTCGAGAGCCTGCAGAGACCACGACCGAAGCACTTCAAAATGGGCATCCAGAAAGCTTCCCCTTCAAGCCAGTGCCGACGGAAAGGGGGGCGTAGCCCTCGCGCTGCATCTCGTGCAAGGCGGCCAAAATACTGAGAACTGTCGGGGGTCACGCCTTTCCTGAGCAGACTCCGGAACTCCTGAAGCCGACGAGCAACCCACTCCATCGCCCTCGATGCGGATTTGTACGGACTGCTGCGTGCAATGAGGAGTTTAGCGAGCGAGACCTGGGCGAAGCGATAAGGCGTGCCCCCCTTCTGGCGCCGATCGGTGCCATCGCATTGAAAAATGGCTTCTAGTTCAGTCCACACCCGACCGGCCCAAGCAGCAACACACACTGACCTGGAGCTCCTGGAATTCAGCAGCTCGTTCAGCAGGGACTGGATGTAGCTGCCCAGGTCCCTCCTGAAGGTCCTCCAAGGGCCCTGAGAGGGAGTCCAAGAGGTCCCCGTAGTCAGGTGGGGCAGGGTTGGGGCCCACGGGCTGAGTGACCCCTATCTTTTAATATTTACACAACTTCAAAACTTTGAGACCCTGGGTGTCCTCGACGATGTCTAAGTAGACTGGTCGGTGCGGTGGGACGTGGGCTCTAAGCTCAACTTTGCAATCACGAACTCCATACGTGAGCACTCGACTGCAGATGAAGAAATCTATCATCGACGCGTGGTCGCCCTGCACGAGCGTCGGCGCATCTGGTCTGCAAACTGCCCCTCCGAATCTGCCAGGTGCCAGTGCACGCTCAAGTACATCAGAGCTAAGGTTGAAATCACCCCCCGCAACAAATGGCGTACCAGTCTCCAAGACGTGCTGCCCCAAGGTCACGTTTAGCCAGATATTCGCTGGTCCCAGACCCGTTCCAGAAAACCAGTAATTCGAATACAAGCTGATGAGCCCGTGCGCCTTGGTTCTAAAATGCACATGCAGAAGCCTGCCTGGGGATGAAATGCCAAGAGTGCGGGGGTCTACCCAACGGTCTAGACGCTTACGCGCTATGACGCCTACGCCCCCGCTCGGGCAACCAGCGGGCCCACGCAGGCAGGGCGCCCAGAAAGAGGCCCAGTCCCTCCTACTGAGCTTCTGTCTGGCCTCTAAAGTACCAACCTAAACTAAGCTTATGCTCCTGAACAAAAACAATAGACGCATTGCAGGATGTCAGGAAGTCAGATATTGTGGTCCAGCAGGACCCGTTGACGGTGCAGAATTTCAAAGAGCCGCACCTGACACCCCCCTTCAGTTGACTGAGACAAGACAGCTGGGGGGACGAGGCGATCTGGTCACCCACGAGAGCGGCTGCGCCCTCGGCCTCGCCCCCCCCCCCCCCCCCTCAACATTCTCATCCTCGCCGTTCGCGGGAGCGGTGGTGGCAGCGGCGGTTGGCGCCTTCCCCTTGTTGCCTCCAGGGGCGGTCGCGCTCTGCCCAGCAGGCCGGGCTGCTGCCGCCGCCACTCCCGCGGTGGGGGCTCCGCCCCCGTCTGATTTAGCAGGTGCAGGCGCGCCTCCGCCTGCGGCCCCGTCGGGCGCGGCAGTGGCTGCGGCGCCTAACGGCTGACCGTCGGCGGGGGCCTGCGCAGCAGCAGGCACCTGCTGCCCGTGCACCTTAGGAGCAGCGGCGAACTCGGTGAACGTGCGGACGAGGTTGGGGCCCCCTGCAGCCGCCGAGCCGAGCGCCGCCAAGGCCGCCTGGAGCCCGTTGAAGGACTCGGCCACCTGCGCAGCGGCGGGCTGGGGCTGCTGCTCGCCCCGAGCCTTGCCAAGCCACTGCTTCTGCTCCTCCTCTAGCTTCGCGATGTCGCTGATGCAGGCCTCGATGGCGGCCTCCTCCTTTATCCTTCTTCATGGCTAGCTTCTTCTCCGCCTCCAACGCCTCTTGGGTGAGCTCCTCGAGGGCGGACTTGTGGGGTTCCAGAGCCTTCTGCTTCTGCCCGAGCTTCTGGGTCATAGTCTGAGCCATCTGCATCGGTGTCTTCTCCGAATCTCGCTGGGCGCGGACCGTGTCAAGTACTGCTTGTAACGGCTTGGCATCCACCTTGCTGACCTTTTCGGCTGCGTCGTGCGCCAACTGGATCTTCTGGATGACGCCGCTGTAGTCCGTGCCCTTGTCGTCCGTTGGGCTGTCCTGCTGCCCGTTCGCCCGCCACGGGCAAGCCTGAACGTCGGCAGGCTGGGATGGTTTCGGCGCCTTCCAGTGCTGTCCGCACTGCCAGCACCACTCCTTGGTCAGATTGACTGTCACTGCGCAATGTGAGCACGTCCATGAATGGGCAGGGGGCTGTCCTCGGGCAGGGCGGGCTTTGTGTCCACCAGCTGGTCCAGCATGTGCAGCGCCCTTGGTGTCGCCGTTCTTGGTGCTGGCCTTGCCCTTGCCTCCGTGCCCCATGGTCGGCAATCTCCCTGGCTGTCCGCTGTGGTGTCGTGCGAGCAAGGCGTACGACGCCTGGATGACCTTCCGCGCCTGCTGGCGCTTCAGGCGGGCACGTCGGTGCCAGGCAGTTTCCTTGGCCTGCCTCGTCGGGGACAGCGTGGGAGAGGCGGCACCAGCCGATCGCCGCGGCGGCTGGTGGCTGGGGGCGGCCGTTCCTGAAAAGCGGCTCGAGCCCCTGCCCACGCCTCTGCCGCGTCCGCACCCGTCGACGTATCTCTGCTGCGCCCGCGCCCGGCGTCGTCGTCGTCGTCGTCGTCGTCGTCGTCGTCGTCGTCGTCGTCGTCGCCGCCGCCGCCGCCGCCGCCGCCGCCGCCGCCGCCGTTGTTATCGTCGTCGTCGTCGTCGTGGTCGTGATCGTGATCGTGGTCGTGGTCGTGGTCGTGGGTGATCGTCGTCGTCGTCGTCGTCGTTGTCGTTGTCGTCGTCGTCGCCAGGCGGGACGCCATCACCCCCTCGGACTACAAGACCATCCCCCCTGGAATTCAAGGGCGCCCCCCTGGATTACATGGGCCACCGTCAGACTACAAAGGCCCCCCTTTGGACTGCAGGGACCCTCCCCAGGACTTCAGGGACACCCCCCCCGGACTACAGGGCCCCCCCCAGAATGCTGGTCACCCCAAAACTATTGAGGTACTCAGAGTAGAAATATCATCCTGCCCCCTCCCCTCCTCTTCCTCCTCCTCCTCCTCCTCCTTCTATACCTCCTGCTCCCCCTTCCCTATCTCCTCCCCCTCCCCTGCACCCATCTCATCCCAGCCATCCTCCCTGTCATCATTGTCTTCCCCACGACCACCATCCACCCCATCCTCCCCCCGCCTCCTCCTGCACTCTGGTCTCCTCCCCCGTCCTCTTCCTGACTGCTGCTGGCTGTTGCTCACCCCATGCAGCGCCTCCCCCCCGGGCACTTCTGTAGCGTGAGAGAAGCCAGTCCTGGTGAAAACGGGTCCTGGTCCCAGGGGCTCTCCTCCTCCTCCTTCTCATCGGCTTCCTCATCCTCCTCCTCCTCCTCCTCCTCCTCCTCCCTCGGATCTGCGCCTCATCCCGAGTCTTCGTCTTTCCGACTGCCCTGAGAGGCCGAAAACCGAGAGAAAGCCTCCAGGACCCCGCTGCTTCAGCAACTCTTCCCTCCATGCCCGCTGCTGCTCCCCCCCTCCGCTGCCTCCCCCCCTTGAAAGATGAGGGTACAGATCAGTCAACCAATCGACCAACGAATGACTGACGACGAGGTTTCTGTCAGCATGACCCGGTGCGATCGCATGAGCACCATCTGGGGCGTGCCACCGGCCATCGCTTCCTGGGCTTGCTGGGCCTCTCCCCTCCCCTCCGGGAGGCGAGGTCGTCGGAGCAGCGCTGGTTGAGCGCGTTGGCGAAGGCCGCCATCGCAAAGAGCACGGAGCCGGCGATGAAGAGCAGCGTGCCCTCGAACTCCGGGGAGAACAGGTTGAAGTATTGCGCCGAGGTCGGAGGGCGGCGGGGCCCTCCCTCCGCCTCCTCCTCCCCCCCTCCGGGCCTGGGCCCTCCCTCCTCTTCCTGGCGAGCAGGAGATCCACCCTCATAAGAACCAGCCCGACACGCGAAGACGTTTACGGAATGCACGCAAGGAAGAAATCGAACAGGGCAGGGGTGTTCAATGAACGCCCAGGGCCGTTTACCAACCGCCAGTTATCGGGACCGGGTGGTTTTGCCTCCCTTGACTTCTGTCCCCCCGCCCCATCGAAGCAGGCAGAGGGCTCGCCAGCGAGCACTGCTGAATGAAGTGGACGGCGTGGTGGTGGGCGTCCTCTGGCGAACAGGGCAGAGTGAAGGAGGGAGGAGGAGAGAACATGCTGCGCTTCCCTTGCTCCGCAAGGTTGTGCCAACGGCTGGTCCTCAACCAGCGTGGCGCGTCAACATGGATTGCAATCGAATGTGTGACGATCGCGCTCGAGGCAGGGCCGTGCATTCCCAGGTGAAGGGCAGGCCAAGGAGACCAATGCAGAGTGGACAGACAGGCACACCAGTCATGCACTGGACCGCGCGATAGCACACAGTGGAAGAGACGCCTCCGTGTCACAGTCTGCGAAACAAACGATCGAATGTAACGCCTGAGCAAATATAAGAAATCCATGAGATTCCAAGCTCGAATGCGCCCGCGCGCGATAGGCACCAAGTGCGGTTTCCTCAGGTGCATGCGAGTTCTCTGTTGATTATTGTAGATTATCTTTGAGGGGCCGATGGGCCTGAGTTCTGGGGATTTCTGGACGCTGTCAGGCTGGCTCGCATGATTATGTGGGCACCCTCAGGAGCGGGGTCGAGCTTCCCCACTTCCAACGTGGCCTCGTCTTGTCCCGAGGGTCGTCCTCGAACCATCTTGAGGGCCTCGTGGGCCGTATTGGAGGTCCTTGGTGCCGGCCGAAGAAGTCCCAAATGGTCCTCCCCCCCCTGCCAGGCTGCTTGATTGCAACATTAATAAAGATCCGAACTCTATACACCGATACTCGCACAAGAAAACGGTTCCTAATGTACACGGGATCCTGGTGTACTATTGTTGCGGTGTTTCCTCGGGGACACGGACAAACAAGTATACGCCACACCACCCCAACGTCGTCGCCGACCCTCAAAAAATCCTGGGATTGATAAGCAGCCCGCCACAGGTCATGTATAGGTTCAGGTTTCAGCATTCATTTTTTGTTGTCCGTCTTCAGAGCGTCCACTGCATCAAGAGGGTCACACGATCGCCCAAGACGGCTTCCAAGCCCTCTAAAGGGCCCAATGAGCCCCCAAGACGCTCCAATTGGGGGACACGAAGCGTCATCTGGAGCCCTGAACCCGCAAACTGTCCCCGAGACCGCAAGGTCCCCAAGAGGCCCCCGAGAAGCCCCACGAGGCCCCCAAGAGGCCCCCGAAGGACCCTCAAGAGGCGCCAAAGTGGCCTCCAACAGACCCCCAAGAGGTCTCCCAAGCTAACCCAAGAGACATCTAAGGTGCCTCTGGTCCACAGCCCAAGCACGATGGCGGATTGGGATGAAGGCCACTTGATCCTTCGCAGCCTGTTGCCTGCAAGAGGGGCCGTTGATGTGCCCAGCGCTAGCCGTTTGAATCCTTGCACCATGAGTCACAATATGTTTTCGCCCAGCCAAGTCGGCCCAGAGGAACAACACATCATGTCCTGAGCATCTGCCTCCAAGACGGCCAAGACGCCTCCAAGATGGTCCCAGGACGCCTCAAATATAGCCCAAGACGATGCAGTATGTCCTCCAGGCGGCTCAAAAGCCCCACGGCTCCAAGAGGAATCTCGAGGAGGCCAGCATCATTGATGTGCCCTTAATGTTCCAATAATTGTCGTCGGACTCCGACAGCCGAAGACGACCCCAGAGGCATGCAAGACAGCGCCAAGATGCCCCCCACAGACGTCCAAGACGGCCCTGAACAGCCCACATATGGGCCAGAACAGGGGCAGCAACAAAAAAGATGAACAGGAGCTGATCAGAAGCAAGATAAGCTGGAGGCGGCAGAGGCGGAGGATTCGGAGGGGGGAAGGAATGGCATGACACCAACAACAGCACCACCACCAACAACAGCACCACCACCATCACCACCACCAACAACAACAACAATCAATCATGTTAAGACTGTTCGCTCTGATCTGCTCGCGGGCCAATCAGCACGTATAGCCCAAATCCTCGGTACCCGCCCTCGTCGTCTTCGCACCTTGGGGGTAACTACCTTTCTTACCTGCAACATGTACTTCGTGCAGCCCCCAATGCAGGGGAAGAAAGGACGGATAGAAGGAAGGGACAAGGAGGAGGGAGGAGAGTGGACCACGAGAGAGAAAAACAGGATGGGGCCTAGGAGCAGAAAACGCGTGGCAGAACCAGACAGGCAGATCGGGCGGGCAGACCCTAACGGGCGAGTCTGGAATGCAAACCCAGGCGGCCAGGTCGATCAAGCGGGTTGCTGAAGCGTGTGTCCTGCATAAATCGCGAGGAGGGCTCGAGCGACAGCGCGATTCCCAAGTACATCGTCCGGAAATCCGCAGCGAGAGTGTGATGCCTGCGTATCGAGGATGCGGCGTCTGAATGCATGGCGCGGAAGTCCAACGCGAGAGCGCGATTCCTGTATGAACTATAAGGATATCCCGCGCAAGAACGCGATTTGCGAACACATTGTGAGGAAGTATCAGGTGGGAACCGTTGTTGTTGGGGCCAAGGGCCGAATTTGGTGACCCCCCGCTTTCCAGTGTAAACACTTTAGTTGAAAAACACAGTGGCTACCGGAGGAGGGTGATCAACAATACGAAATATTATTTAGAAGTGGGAGTTCGAAAATAACGACAGATCCCACACCACCACCAACAACAACAACAACACCAGAAGCAGCAACGGCAGCATCAGCAACACCAACACCAACACCACCAACAACGACAACAGCCACGAATGCAACACCGTCACAACCACCACCAACACCAACAACAACACCAGCACCACAGCCAACAACGACAAACCTTTTAAGACAATTCGCTCCATCTGCTCACGTGCCAATCAATACGTATAATTACCACAAGCCCTTGGTACCCGCCTCGTCGTCTTCGATCGTACCCCCTTGAGGGTACATCTTCCGTACCTGCCGCACGCATTTAGTGCAGCCCTTAAAACAAGGGAAGAATGGACGGGTGGACGGGTGGAAGGGGGAGGGAAAAGAAGTAAGCACGAGAGAAATTAGCAGGAGGGGGGCACGGCGCAGAAAACAAGTGGTAGACCAAGACGGGCAGAACGGGGGGGCAGGCCCATAGCGGGCGGGTCGGGAAAGCGGAACCATGCGACCAGGTCGAGCAGGCGGGTTGCTGAAGCGTGGGTCCTGCATAAATCGCGAGGAGGTCTCGAGCGACAACGCGATTCTCAAATAAATCGTCCGGAAATCCGCAGCGAGAGCTTGATGCCTGAGTGTCGAGGACGCGGCGTCTGAATACATTGAGAGGGAGTCCCACGAGAGAGCGCGATCCGCACATACAATAGGAGAAAATACCGCGCGAGAGCGCGATTTGGGAAGACATTGTGAGGAAGTCTTTGGCGGGAGCCGTTGTTGTTGTTGTTGTTGTTGTTGTAGTTCGGGGCCCAACAACGCAGTTTGAGGAGGAACACTTCCCATGATTAAAACAAAGTGCGGGCTCCAGGAGGGGCACTTCAATTGAAAAAAAACATGCGTTATCAGAGGGGGGATCGACAATAATTATTCTTCAGAAGTGACACTTCAACAACAACGAGAGGACGGGGGAAACGGCGGAAATGCTTTCTTCTCCTGAATCTGATCCTCCCTGGGTCCCTCCCTCGTCCGTCAATCTCTTCCCCCCTCACACGGGGGAAACGGAAGAAATGCCTTCTTATCCTCAATCTTGTCCTCACTCAGTCCCTCGTCCGTCAGTCTCTTCCCCCCCCACGCTGTTCCTCCTATGTCCTTCTACACCCCTCCCTCCTCCCTCCCTACTTCCTCCCTCCCTTCCCTGGGGGACAGCGACAGGGAACATCGTGACCTCAGAAACAGGGGCTTGTGATAAACCAGGCCCTGACGGGCCCGAGATCTGCAGCTTTGGGTCGAAACATCCACCATTCTGTGTTGTCTACCGCTGGATGTGGCAGAATCTTCGTTCGCAGATGTCCTGGTTTCCAGGGCCTGGTGGAGATCGGGGATCTGCTGACCGGATTGACCAGGGTCAGTCAAGCCCTGCAGGATCCTGCAAGATCCTGCAAGATCCTGCATTGACCCGGGTCAGTGCACCCCTGGCTCTGCAGCATCCTGCGAGCTCCAGCGTTCTGACTGACCTCCGTTGGCACTGTCTCTTGAGCCCAAGAGGAGATGGGGGACAGCATCCTCCGGCCAATAGAACACGGTGCCGATAAAGAATATCCAGGAGCCCAGCAAGTATCCGCCGACCCCCTCCCTTGTGGGGGCCGCCAGGCCCCGTCTCCTGCCCACCCCTTCTTCTTCGAGGACATCTCCTTCGAGGACATCCCCTTCGAGGAGGGAAGACGCGCGGTGAGGAGCACGCCTCCCTGCGGTGCTCTGAGGGCTCCCTTGGTGGTCGGCAGCGCCTGTGGTTGTTTGCCGCCGCGTCGTGGGGTAGACCAGCATGCAGGGAGAGAGGAGGGACAACGGAGAAATACGTCACACGGGGACAGAGGAGGGGACAGAGAGAGAAAGGAGGTCACATGGGGACGACGCAGCATGCAGAGAGAGAAAGGGGAAACATATCACATGGGGAAAGAGGAGGGACGACGGAGAAATGGGGAGAGGGAGGTCCTCCCTCTCCCCCCAGTCCTCCGCCGTCCCTCCTTTTTCCTCATTCCTCGTTGGTGCTCCCTGAATTCACTACGGCCCTCTTCCTCCAGGAGGAAGAGGACCATAGTAAGCTCAGGGAAAACCAACGATGCTGCGATAGACCCTCCCGTCCCAAATGCTCTCCTCACTATTCACTGCATGCTTTCATTTCCAATGCGCGAAACGCTCCTTTGAAAGACGATCGCTGGGCCCGAAATTCAGGCGGGAGCTTCAATTTGAAAGAAACTGTCCATCCTTCGAGCAATAAGAGATACGGCAAGAGGTGGTCACAAAATTTGAGGAAGAGAGCAACGACAGTCCTACTTCGCAAAACAATCGCGCTCCATCCGAAACTATTGTACAGGTCAAACCTCGGACCAGACAAACTCAACGAAGTCTCGAAGGAGATGCTCCGTTTGAAAGAGCGCCGTTTCCCCTGACTTGAACACCCGGTCGCAGGGCTGAACCTGAACGGTGTTTCCCGTTTTGGCGTTGTTCTCGCTTTCCCTCGCTCTTGTCTCGAACTCGCCTCCACCGCAACACGACGTCGAAACGAAAACGGCCCACGACATCCACCCCCAAAAACACCGCTTGGGCCCAGCCCTGCCCTCGCCATCGCTCGGACGTCCATTCCCTGTGCTTTTTTCGGTTTCGCGCGTGGCTTTTTCGCCAAATGATCAGGGATGCTCCTCGATGGCCCTCGCCGACGGAAAATGCACACGTCCGAGCGATGCCGAGTGCCTGGCTGGTCTCTCCCGGCTTCTCGACCCGTGGCCGCCCGTGGGGCGCGCCGCGGGTGCTTGGGCGTGGCTTCATGGGGGGGTCATAAATGGGGGGGTCAGAAAAGGTCCCCTTTCGTGCCCCTTTCGAGCCCCTCCAGAGCCCCAGGGGGCTCGTTTAGGTACCGTTTGGGTACCTTTTCGGACCACTCTCGCCACCCCCCCATGTATGACCCCCCCATTACGCAACGCCCAAGGTGCCCCTTCCCCTCCGCTGGCCGGGCCCCGTGGCCACCCCGCGCCGCCTCGTGGACGCCCCGGCGCGGACGGGCTCCGACTATAGAAAAGCCCGTGCTTGGGCCGGGTGGCCGGGCCTGTGCTTGGGCCGGGTCCGTGCTCTGACGGGCGCGGACGGGCTCTGACGGGCCGGGCCCGTGCCTGGGCCGGGTGGCCTGGTGGCCCCCCGGTTGGTCTCGCTCGGACGTGCAGCCCTCTTTCTCGGCGGGGATTCTCAGAGGCACTTGTTCTGTGGCGCTTTTTCTCGGCGTGGGGATCACCATGTCACACTTTTGCTCGGCGGGGATTACGCAGGAACGTCCTGGATCATCCTGGGAAAATGCCACGCACCAAGTCGAAGAAAGCACAGGGAATGGACGTCCCAGCGACGGAGAAGGCCCACGGCGGGCTGGGCGCCCACGGTAATCCTGGATCACCATGCGGGAGGACACCACGCACGCAACAGAAGAAAGCATAGGGACTGGACGTCCCAGCGACGGGGAAGGCCCATGGCGGGCTGGGGGCGCCCACGGCGCCCAGCCCGCGGGCGAGCCCGCGGGCGGCCGATGGGTGGCCCCCGGGCGGGGCGGCGGGAGGAGGAGGAGGAGGGGGAGGGGGAGGGGGGAGGAGGAGGAGGAGGAGGAGGAGGAGGAGGAGGAGGAGGAGGAGGAGGAGGAGGAGGAGGAGGAGGAGGAGGAGGAGGAGGGGAGGAGGGGGAGGAGGGGGAGGAGGAGGAGGGGAGGAGGGAGGAGGAGGAGGAGGAGGAGGAGGAGGAGGAGGAGGAGGAGGAGGAGAAGGCCGCGGGCGGCCCGCGGGCGAGCCCGTGGGTGGCCAGTGGGTGGCCCCCATGGGCGGCGGGTGCCCACGGCGGGCTAAACGCCCGTGGGCTGGTGCCCACGGCGCGGGCCGGCCTGGTGCGGCCGCCCGTGGGCGCGCCGTGCGCCGGAGGGACCTCTCTCGGGCGGGTCTGTGTTCCGCGGGCGCCCCGTTCGGGCCAAGCGAAAGGGGGGAGGGATTGGGGAAGGGGGGGGTTACGAAATCTGCTGCGTGCAGCTGGTTTCGGCCCCACCGAGGGGCACATTCCTCGATACATAGCCGCGTCCGGCGCCGGGAGGCGCCGGGAAAATGAGCTGATTCTCACCCCCCCCCCTTTGCTATCCCCCCCTTTCGCCCGGCCCGACCCGTGCAGAGAGAGAGAGAACCGCGCCGTGACCGGAAGCTTTTGGCGCTCCGCGCGCAGTTCTTGGATCTGGCCGCCGACCATCGCTCGGACGTCCACTCCCCGTGCATGTTTCGGCTTCGTGCGCGTCTCTGCTTGCTCGATGCTCCAGGATGCTCCTCCAGGGTCCTCGCCGAGAAAATTATCCCGGCAAAGCAACCTAACAGCGATGTGTAGGAGCATATCTGGAAGCATTCCCCTTAAGATTCAGATGATAATCCAATTGTAGAAATCTGCTGTTCTCGCAGACGTAGTCGCATTCGCGATGACAGTCGCAGTGGCAACAGAAGTCGCAGTCACAGCCTCAGCCTCAGCCTGCCTCAGCCTCAGCCTCAGCCTGCCTCAGCCTCAGCCTGCTTCAGCCTCAGCATCAGTCTGCCTTCAGCCTCGGCCTCAGCCTCAGCCTGCCTCAGCCTCAGCCTGCATCAGCCTCAGCCTCAGCCTCGGCCTCAGCCTCAGCATCAGCCGCCTTCAGCCTCGGCCTCAGCCTCAGGCTGCCTCGGCCTCAGCCTGCCTCAGCCTCAGCCTGAGCCTCCTTCTGCCTCAGCCTCAGCCTGCTTCAGCCTCAGCTCAGTCTGCTTCAGCCTCAGCCTCAGCCTCAGCCTCAGCCTCAGCCTCAGCCTCAGCCTCAGCCTCAGCCTCAGCCTCAGCCTCAGCCTCAGCCTCCTCAGCCTCAGCCTCAGCCTCAGCCTGCCTCAGCCTCAGCCTCAGCCTGCTTCAGCCTCAGCCTCAGTCTGCCTTCAGCCTCGGCCTCAGCCTCAGCCTGCCTCAGCCTCAGCCTGCATCAGCCTCAGCCTCAGCCTCAGCCTGCCTCAGCCTCAGCCCTCAGCCTCAGCCTCAGCTGCCTCAGCCTCAGCCTCAGCCTGCTCAGCCTCAGCCTCAGCCTCAGCCTCAGCCTCAGCCTCAGCCTCAGCATCAGCCTCAGCCTCAGCCCTCAGCCTCAGCCTGCCTCAGCCTCAGCCTCAGCCCTTCAGCCTCAGCCTCAGCCTCAGCCTGCCTCAGCCTCAGCCTCAGCCTGCCTCAGCCTCAGCCTCAGCCTGCTTCAGCCTCAGCCTCAGTCTGCCTTCAGCCTCGGCCTCAGCCTCAGCCTGCCTCAGCCTCAGCCTGCATCAGCCTCAGCCTCAGCCTCAGCCTGCCTCAGCATCAGCCTGCCTCAGCCTCAGCCTCAGCCTCAGCCTCAGCCTGCCTCAGCCTCAGCCTGCTTCAGCCTCAGCCTCAGTCTGCCTCAGCCTCAGCCTCGGCCTCAGCCTCAGCCTGCCTCAGCCTCAGCCTGCAGCCTCAGCCTCAGCCTCAGCCTCAGCCTGCCTCAGCCTCTCAGCCTGCCTCAGCCTCAGCCTCAGCCTGCCTGCTTCAGCCTCAGCCTCAGTCTGCCTTCAGTCTCGGCCTCAGCCTCAGCCTGCCTCAGCCTCAGCCTGCATCAGCCTCAGCCTCAGCCTCAGCCTGCCTCAGCCTCAGCCTGCCTCAGCCTCAGCCTCAGCCTGCCTCAGCCTCAGCCTCAGCTGCTTCAGCCTCAGCCTCAGTCTGCCTTCAGCCTCGGCCTCAGCCTCAGCCTGCCTCAGCCTCAGCCTGCATCAGCCTCCGCCTCCGCCTCAGCCTGCCTCAGCATCAGCCTGCCTCAGCCTCAGCCTCAGCCTGCCTCAGCCTCAGCCTCAGCCTGCTTCAACCTCAGCCTCAGTCTGCCTTCAGCCTCGGCCTCAGCCTCAGCCTGCCTCAGCCTCAGCCGGCCTCAGCCTCAGCATCAACCTGCCTCAGCATTCAAAATGTGGCCCCGGAATGGAGTTCTGGGAACTCGAAGAACACGAAGTGTCCTACAATTGGCTCCGGGCATTCGAAATCATGCCCATGCAAGAATGGAATTCTGGGAACTCGAAAACCACGAAGTGGCCTACAGTTGGCTCCGGACATTCAAAATCTGGCCCTGGAATAGAGTTCTGGGAACTCGAAGGGCACGAAAAGGCCTACTGTTGGCTCCGGGCATTCAAAATGTGGCCCGGGAAGGGAGTTCTGGGAACTCGAAGAACACGAAGTGGCCTACAGTTGGCTCCGGGCATTCAGAATGTGGCCTTGGAATCACGAAGTGTGTAACTGTTTGCTTAAAACGACTTCCGCGGATTCTCCCCGGATCCTGCCCGGACCCCCCTGGGGAGTCATGATGCTCTCTTTTGAGACCACTAGAAACCTATCAGTCTTCGCTGTTAGGTAAAAATGCACACGTCCGAGCGGTGCCAGAGGCCTGGATCCCCTTCCCTGGCGCGCGGAGCGCGCCAGGGGCGGCGGCACCGGAGGCGCCACGCGGGGGGGACCAGCGCGGATCCCAGAAGTCCGCGTCGAGCGCCACATGCTTATGTTCACGGCTTCTTCGAGCCATGGGCTTTCCGTGCGCTGGCGGAGTCTGCTGACGCTTCGCCCGGTGGCCGCCCGTCGGTGTCCACGTAGGGTCGGCTGCAGATTGCACCACGTCGACATCACCGCATGGCTCGCAAGGCAATAGTCTGCACGACATCGCTTGTGCCACAACGTTCGCACCACTTACCTTGCTCCACACAGACTGTACCCAATAGCATGCACCGCATATCTTGCACCACACGGGCTGCACTACATGAATGCTAACACCTGTGTTGCACCGCATGGCTTGCGCTGCACATACTCCACCGAATCCGCCGACCCTGCCAGCGTGTGTGTGTGTGTGTGTGTGTGTGATGTTTTTCCGTTTGGGTCGTCGTCGTCGTCGTCGCCGTCGCCGCTCCCATACTTTCCCTGGGCCCTCCTCCTCAGGCGATCCAGTTTAACGGAAATCAAAGAACGTCGTAGCAATTGATTCGAAGGGAAGCCCGTTCCGTTTGATCCCTTCCCTGAAGAGGGGGGGGCCCCGGGGATCGTGGCCCCCCCACCCCCTGGGAGCGCCCACTGTGGAGAAAAAGGACAAGGGGGTGGTCTCCCTGTGGACAGCGGGGCCCATGACCCCTCCCCCCGCCACCACCACCGTACCGCGTTCCTCCGAAGGCACCCTCCTCATTCTTTTCTGCGTTTGCGGGGTGCTGCGCATTTTCCCACATGCCTCCACCAGGCCTCAGATCAGCTCCGAGCCGTCTTCAAGTGACCACGGAGCTTCATTAGAAGTCCCCCAAGAAGCTCCCCAACAGAGCCCAATAGGCTCCCAAGAGAGCCCCAAACACGGGCTCCAGAGCGTCAGTGTCGTCGTCGCCGCCGATGTCGTCGTCCCCTTTGAAGGACGGCGGCACCAGCCATGAGGCCTTTCCAATGTTATGCACCGCATAGCTGGCATCACATAGCTTGCACCACATAAGGCATGCCATATGCATTGCATCACAGTGGTTGCACAACCTCGATTGCACCACGTAGGTGGCATCACATAGTTGGTAGCACACATCATGCACATCCAGAGTGCAATAACGCCCTGTCCGGGGTCCACGTTGGCAAACAGTAAAAGTGGCGATACTGTTTGAGGAAACCCTCAGGCGGGAGTCCCAGCTTGAAAAGGAGCGGCCCTCCATCAGTGCAGCCCTTGGACATTAGAACGAGCGCGCCCAAACGAGAATCCCTTTTTGAGAGCCATTCGCCCTCAATCCGTGCAGTTGTTGGAAATCTCCAGATTCGATCTTGTAAACGGTGAGAGCGCCCTGACGACCCGCCTGGTAGTGCGACAAGGACAATTACCTATAAAGACGCAGGATTGGGGAGTCCCTTTACGCAGCGACTGGGACTGGATGCCGAAAAACAGGCGCACAGTGATTGGCGTAGCCCGTCGCGGGACCGGTGCAGTCTGACCCTGTCCCGTCATCTCAGCACGCTGGCGCGCACGACCACTGCTGATACACTCACGTGGCGGAGGCAGGCTGCAGGCGAGGAGGGGGATGGGGCGGAGGAGGACGAGGAGGAAAAGGACAATAACGACGTCGACGAGGAGCTCTCGATGCCTCGGGAAGGGGGGCCGCCGGCGGTGGCCCGAAGGCACCCGGATAGTGCGTTCTCGTAAAACTCCCAAGAGCGCACCCCCTTCTCGACGTATGCCTCCACCAAAGTAAATATGCAAACAACAAAATCCGCGAGGCCACCGCGAAGGCCGAATCTCGGTCGGGCGGGCAGCTTCTCGCTGAATCCGACTGCGATGCACGTTGTACACTGAGCACAGTAATCGCCACTGGACATCGGAGAGAGCGCGTTTCACGGGCGCTTGCCTTGGAAACATTCGGCGGCGCGTTTCGAAACGGGGTGGGGTTCAAACCCACCCGCCCACCCACCCCTCCCGCGGCGCCGGCGCCGGCGCCGGCGCTGGCGGCCGCCAGCAGCGCCGACGGCGGGAACGCACCGATGATGACCAGAGGCAGGCCAGGGGGGTGGGGGGGGTGTTCCACCCCCCCCCCGCGCCGGCGCGGGCGCCGGCGCTGGCGGCGGCCAGCAGCCGGCGCTGGCGGCGGCCAGCAGCGCAAGCGCCACCGCCAGCGACGGAGAGGACGCAGCGACGATTACCACCACTACCACAACTACCACCACTACCAGCACCACCACCACCACCTCAACCCACCACCACCACCACCAACCGACCACCCACAACCACCACCACCAACACCACAATCATCACCACCACAACCATCACCACTACCACCAACAAAAACCCAGCACCACTACCACCACCACCGCCACAATCTATCACTCCACCACCACCACCGCCCCAACCACCACCACTACCACCAGCACGACCCACCACCACCACCACCATAAATCACCACACCACCACCACCACCAGCACCGCCACCACCACCACCAGCACCACCTCCACAAACCACCGCCACCACCACAACCCACCACCACCACCACAAACCACTACCACCACTAACGCCACACCACCACCACCACCACCACTAACACCACAATCCACCACCACCACCACAAACCACCACGACCAAACCACCAAACCACCACCGCCACCACCACGACCGCCCACCACCACAACCGCCACCACCACCACAACAATCCACCACACCACCACCACAGCCACCACCACCGCCACCATCACCACCACGACCCACCGCCACCACGACCACAGACGTTTTCGTCGACGCTCCCCGCCGCCGCCGCCCGCCGCCGCAGGCGCCGGCGCCGGCCCAGAAAAGGATGTCGTCGTCCCCGCCGCCGTCGCCAGCCGCCGCCAACGCAGGCGCTGGCCCGAAGAGAGGGAGAGAGGTAAAGTAGGTGAGGAAAGGAAGGGGGGTTCGCACCCCCCCCCTTCCGTCGCGGGAAGGGGGGAGGTCGAACCCGAGATTCGGTCTTTTTACAACCCCAACGACACTTTACAACCGATATCGGTCACAGTACAATCAGCAAAGGATCGATTTCCTTGGTATTCCTTTGGGCAACGATCCATTTACAACCAGAGCAGCCCACTTCAGAACCAAAACGACTCAGAACGACCACTTTACAACCCAGACGGCGCTCTTTTCAACCAGAACGGCCACTTCGCAACCAGCCTTCAGAAGCGCGCGAGCGCTGCAGGACCTTCTGAAGCGTCTGAACGCCTGAGCCCTCTGCAGGGGCATCTGAGCGCCTGAGCGCTTTGCAGGGCATCTGAGCGCTTGAGCGTTTCGCAGAGGCATCTGAACGCCTGAGCTCTCTGCAGGGGTATCTGAGCGCCTGAGGGGCTTTGCAGCAGCTTCTGAGCGCCTGAGCACTTTGCAGAAGCATCTGAGCGCCTGAGCGTTCTGCAAAGGTTCTTGAACGCTCGAGCGTTCCAGAGGCTTTTGAGCGCCTGAGCGCTCTGCAGAAGCGCCTGAGCGCCTGAGCGCTCTGCAGAGGCATACGAGCGCCTGGGCGTTTTGCAGATGTCTCTGGGTGCCTGAGCGCTCGGCAGAGATTTTCGAGCGCGTCAGTGCTCTGAAACCTCTGCCAAATGAGTACACAAGCTGCTTGCGAGGCCAAAAAAACAAATTGAAATCCGCATGCGTTGGCTAGAAGTTTACCAAACAAAACATTCTAGGTTTTTGTCTACCCTCATGGGTACGCATGCTTCCACAATTGCGCAAACATGCGCTATTTTCGATGGCCAGCCGATGGGGCGCGAGGACAAACATGGCCTCTGATGTAACCAACAATTTGAAATCCACACGAAACGGCAAAAATTTTACCGAAGACTTCGTGGCCACATTTCTGCCCTCCTGGGTGCGCATGCTCCCGCGCATGGGAACACATGCGGTTGTGTCTTTGCTAGACGATAAGCGCCGAAACCACAAACGACAAATTTGCACCCACACGTAGTGGCTCGAATAGTACCATCGGCTTCTTGGCCACATTTCCGCCCTCCGGGGCACGCATGCTCGCAATTGCCAAAACATACGGTGTTCGTGATTGTCAGACGATGAGGCGCGAGGACCAACATGGTTTAGAATTCAAAAAAAACACCATTTGAACTCGACATGTACTGGCAATGAAAGTAACGTCGACTTCGTGTCCACATGTCCGCCCTCCGTGGTACGCATGCGACCGCGAATGCGAAACCATACGGTTCTGTTATTGCCAAGCGATGAGGCGCGAGGACGAAGCTTGCCTGCGCGGCCAAATACACACTTTGGAATCCACATGTATCGGCCAGAATTGTACCAATGATTTCTTGGCAGCATTTCCGCCCTCCGGGGTACGCATGCTTCCACACTTCCAGACAATGAGGCACGATGACAAATATGGTTTCTTATGCCAAAAACATCTGAACATCCACATGTATTGGCTAGAAACTGGCAAATCAAATTCTTGGCCACATTTCCGCTTTCCTGGGCGCGCATGCTTCCGCACATGCGAAACCATACGGCTGTGACGTTGCCACACGATGCTGCGCAAGGGCACAACATGTCGATGATACAACCAAATTTGAAATCCGCATGCGTTGGTAAATATTGTGCCAACGATTTCTTGGCCACATGTCCGCTCTCGTGGGAGCGCGCGCGTTCCTCTGCGTCTTTTTTTCGGCGAACGCTTACTGTTCTCTATTTCCATCCGAAGCAGGATTTTCAGGCAGAGGTTCTGCGGCTCCAGAAAGCGATGTAGATTTAGGGCATGGATGTCCAACAAATTTAAACCGCCCATACATGTCACAAGCCTGTAGCGGGATGATCTCTATTGGATCTCACTTTTGGTTCCAATAGCTCCTTGGATACCACGAAGATATCAACAGGACGTCAATCGGGGCACAAACTGAGTCAAAGAGGACATATGTGTTTTGAGTTACACTTGGGTCCTGGTGGGATCCCAGTAGTGTGCCCGTATGGATCGAAAAGGAAGGATCCGATTGGACTCCAATGCGATATCCTTCGGCATCGCCAATATGGTTCTGGTGGGATTCCAAGAAACACGGCTCCCATTATTTCCGAATAGGAACCCATGAGAATACCCATTGGGTTTCTGTACAGTACCCCCAGTGCGCTTCCCGCAGCATTCCAATAGGAAAGTTCCTCGATTGTAATCCAATGGGGTTCCCCATCGTTTTCCATTAGGAAGGACCCCGCCAGGTTTCAATAGGAAGCGCCCCTTCCAATAGGACACCCGTAGGCACCATATCTAATAATCTTATGGAATACCAATGGGATTCATCTGGTGTCAACCGGATCCCAGTGGACTCATCTGGTGTCAACAGGATCCCAGTGGGAAGAGTGCCAATAGGATTCCAATTGGATTTCTGTTAGATACCATTCGGAATCCACCACTCCACATATTCTCGCTTCAGACGGGTCACCGTACAACCAACACGCTTCAGAGAGCGAAATGTCTCCCTAACGTGGACCCACGGAGATTTCGGAAAGTGAAGAACATGTGTCGCTTATGTGCGTTTGCTCGCCTGGTTGTAAAGTTGCCTTCCTGGTTGCAAAGTGCCCTTCTGGGAAAACCCATGCTGGTTGTAAACTGCCCCATCTGGTTGTAAAGTGGCCGTTTTGGTTGTAATGTGACCCACGCGCGTTCGAATCCCCTCCCCTCCATCCAGGGGGGGGGTCCCGTTCCACCCCCCCCCCCTCAAAGCGACCACAGCACGCGCTCTTTCGGACGTCGGCGAGATCTGCTTGATATCTTCACAGGGAGAGCCGGAGCCAGGCGGAGGGGGAGGATGAGGGAGTGGGAGAGGTCCGTGGCTCCCCCATCCTACTGCCTGCTCACTCCTTCCTCCCTCCGTTCTCGGTCCTCGCTGATCCCTCCTCACCCTTTCCATGCTCCCCCCTCTCCTGCTCCCTCTACCCTGCTCCTCCTCTTCCTCCTCCTCCTCCTCCTACTCCTCCACCGCCTCCTCCTCCCGCACCCCTTCCCGAACTTGCGCGTGGAACCTACACGCTCCAGAAGCGGCAACAAGGTCCCGCTCGCACGAAGGGAGCGGCGCCCGTACCCTCGACCTTTCAGTGTCTGAAATGTTCGGGCGGGGCCTGACGCGCGACAACGGTCATGTGCAACGGACCCTGGCGGCAATCTCTCAATGTTGGAGGAGGAGGAGGAGGAGGAGGAGGAGGAGGAGGAGGAGGCGGAGGGGGAGGAGAAGGAGGAGGAGGAGGAGGAGGACGAGGAGGAGGAGGAGAAGGGGAGGAGGAGGAGGAGGTATGAGGAGGAGGAAGAGATAGGAGGAGGAGGAGGAAGAGATAGGAGGAGGAGGAGGAGGAGGTGGTCAGTGGACCTCTGCGGACAGCAGGAGACAGATGGTATACCACGAGGTGGGGCGGCCTCAGTCCCCCACTGGGCTCTGACTTTCGACGGGCGTCGTGCGATCCCGGGCCCAGCTCGGGGAGGTGCGATGGGGGGGCGTGCATCCTCCCCAAATCGGGGCGCCCGCAGGGCCCCCTGGTGGAGGTGTTTTCGAAAGCTGGGCGAGGGCTGCTAAAACCGTGGCTGCTAAAGCGGCTCTCCCGGAAGGAAAAGGCAACTTCCCGGAATGAGGCGCGGCACGCGAAACAGTCAACGGGCTTCTTCCCGGAAGGACGAAGACGAGGACGAGTACACCGCTCCTGGGCCCAGGATGGGCCTGGCCAGGAGCAGTGGATATGTATAGATCTCGTCGCCCCATGGTGGAGGTGTTTTCCTGGGTGTTTTTTTGTTTTAAGCGTCAAGGTTCTCTGCGGAAGCGATGTCACTGAGGGCTGGGAGGCTGGCAAAACAACGCCTTGCTGCGAGGAGCTGATAGCGGCATCAACCATGGGTTCACGAAGCCGTGGTGCGGTTTCAGAACGGCACCCAAGTTGGCTAGCTATGATATGGAGGCCCGCCCAAGGGCCACCACCCCAGGAGGAGGGAGCTTCGAGGGGTTGAAACCACGCCCGCAAGCAGAGCACACGAACCAGAGAACGCTGTGGATGGGGGGGAGGGCGGGGCGGTTATGCGCGAGCCGACCGCTGAGGCAGCGGGGGTCTGCTCTGGGGCGGGGTGTGCGGCAGCCTCCTCGATAGAGCGCGGAGCCGACGACGTAGATTATACACCCGGCAAGGAATGTCTGCATGTCGTGGGAGTACCTGAGATATCCTCCTCCTCCTCCTCGTTCTCGTCCTGATCATCCCCCTCCCTCCGCTCGTCGTACCTCCCCTCATCATCCTCCTCGCCCTCCCGTCCGCCCCTTTCCCCTCTTCCTCGCCCTCCTTCTGCTCACTCGCATGATCCTCCTCCTCCTCCTCCTCCTCCTCCTCCTCCTCTCCTCACCGTTGGAGTGAGGGTATGATCCGCACCAGCCTGTGAAGATTGGTGAACGTTTTCTCTTCGCTGCTTAGCGCGCCCCCCGCCTCCTCCCTCACTTCTGTTTCCTCCTCCAGCCTCCTTCCTGCCGTCGCCCTTCTCGCAAATGTTGTCGCCCCTGGGGCGCCCCAGTCGTATTCGCACCCGACGCCCATGCGGCGTATCCACATACACCCCGCGCCGTACAGGGAACCTCCAACCCGCGACACCAGAGGGGGGGCCCTCCATTTTAGCACAAGCCTCATACACTTCGTGCCCTCTGGAACAGAGGCCCGACCAGTGAGCACGCTCGCTTTCGCGCCTGGGATCAGCTCGACAAACCCCTCACGCGCTTCGTTTGCCACAGGGAGCCTCTCGCCCCTGCGCAAAAGGAGGAGGAGGAGGAGGAGGAGGAGGAGGAGGAGGAGGAGGAGGAGGAGGAGGAGGAGGGAGGAGGAGGGAGGAGGAGGGAGGAGGGAGGAGGAGGAGGAGTCCTGCGGCGCAATCCTCGCGCTTTTCGTGCCCCGTGCGGAGCTCCGGCTGGTCTTCGCGCGGCCAGACGGAGCGCTACCACACACAACGACGTGCTCGGCCCTGGCTGCGGCGAGCCTCGGCCACGAGAAGGGTCCCCCCGAAGGGCCCCGACAACTAATTAGGGCTCCTCCCGAACCCAAAGTGGTCGTTGCTTCAGCGTCCTGACTGTGTGGTTGCCCGGGCGCGCTCCGCGCGCCAGGAAAGGGGGGTGCAGCGCAGATCCCAGAAATCCGCGCGGAGCGCCACAAACTCTGCTTTTATAGCGACTTGATTTTCTTCGAGTGGTGCACGACCGACGCACGTCGTGCCTCAAAAGGAGCCCCAGCTGGGGCGCCACAGGGCACGGCCTCGCGAGGCTTCTCAGCAGGCGGCGGGGCTTCGCACCCTGTCTTCGGACACCCTGTCTTCTCAGAGGCTTCTCTTAGAAACTCCCTGTCTTCGGACACCGCAATTCGCTCTAACGGCACCACCATTCAGGCCTTTCCGCTAGTGCAGCCGACTCCTGCCTCGCAGCCGACGCAAAAATGTGTCTTCGGAGAGGGCTCAGAAAACTTTCTTCTCAGAAGGCCGGGGTGCCTGGATCGTCCCAGTCGGCCGCCGTAGATCCGAGTGATGACTGGAAAACCAAACGTAACGACGATGACCATGGAAGGGGCAGGCCTTCTCAGAGGGCGGCGGGGCTTCTCACCTCTGGCCCTCCAAGAAGCCCTTTGTGACTTCGGAGGGAGCTCAGAAAGCAACTCAAAGGACCGGAGGCCTACTGAGGCTTCTGAGAAGGCCGGACCTCTCTGCCTTCCCCCCTGGGCGCGCCACCGACCAGTGTGGCGCCAGTGGGCACGTTCGCTTTCCCGCTCTGAGCTAGTCTTGGCACGCCCCTCACACGAGCCGTTCAAGTGCCCCGCAGGGAGTCCCACGCACGGCGCCGGTCCAGGCAATTTGCATTCACGTCCGATGCCGCTCTTGGCACGCCCCTCGAACACTTCGTGCGGCGCAAGAATCTCCAACTACTGCGCCAGCGGGCAGGTTCGCGTTCACACCTCGGGTCCATGTATGACAAACCCTCACGCAGTGCATGCCCACGTGGAGCCCGATCTACGCCGCCAATGAGGGGCGACAACATCGCAGAGTATGGCACACCCTTCACACACACACATCGTGCACCAAGCCCGATGACAGCGTCAATGGGGGCCTTCGCGTTCGCACTCGACGTCAATATCCCCGCCCCCTCACACACTCCCCAGATACAGGGAGCCCCAATGTTGGCGCCCATTCGTATCAGACGTCTACGCCGTCGCACCCCTCAGACACTTCGCACCGCACAGGGAGCCCCAGCAACGGGGCACAATTCTGGGGCTTTAGCATGGGCAGAGGTGCCCCAGGCGTCCAAATCGCCCATCGAGGATCCAGCTCGAGAACTCCCGGCCCTGGTCCCAGTCCACGTGCTCCCGTGCTGCTCCACATCCCCTCTTCATCCTTTTCCTCAAGGCGGAGCCGGGAAGGATACAACACCAGGCAGAGAAAACTGGGGACCTCTGAGAGCCCACGATGACCGGAGGTTGCATCGGGCGCCGCGGCCGACCACGGCGCCCCCGACAGCTGCAGGTCCTCCCTGGCGCGCTCCCGAGCGACGTTGTCCTCTATAGGGCCTCCCGTCGTCGCCCTCGTCGGTGCCCTCGCCGTCGCCTTCGTCGTCGTCCTCGCCCTCCTCGTCGTCCTCGTCGTCACCGCCGTTGTTTTCTACGTCCTGGTTGTCCTCACCGTCGTCCCCCGCCCCGCCTCGGCGCGGCCGCCCGCCCGAGTCTTGAGGCGAGGCGACGCGACTGTCGTCGGGAATCTACTGACCAGGGTCAATCCAAACCCGGGCCAGCCAGGCTTCGCAAGATCCTAGAGGATCCTGCACGCTGGACTTCGGTCGGACATGTCCTCCTCCAAGCGGAGCTTGGACGACAAATTAAAAAAAAGCAAACCAGATTCAACAAATACTCAAAAATGGTCAAGCAATCGTCCCAAGGCTACATCTTGACTATTTTTGAACGCTCCTCCTGTAATTCGAGGGACAAATCCGACTTGACTCTGGCCCGGGTCTTGGCACCCCTGGCTCTGCAGGATCCTGCGAGATCCGGCGCTCTGGCTGACCTCCGTTTGCACCGCCCCCGTCCCTTGAGCCCCGATGTCAGCGGAGAAATTCCGGAAAAGGTCGGCCGGGGTCCCGCTGCCGCCGTCGCTGCGCCTCCTGCCCGTGCCCGCGCCCTGGCCCTGCCCCTGTCCCGCGCCCTGCCCCTGCACGGGGGGGGGACCTCCTCCTCGCTCCCGTGCCTCCCAGCTCGTCACCGGCCCGAGAACCTGATGGCAGGCGCAGGCGCAGCAAGACGGAAAAACGCATGGACAAAGGAAGGCTCCTCGCCCTGGTCGTCCTCCCTCTCCTCCTCCTTTTCCCCCTCCTCCTCCCCTCCTCCTCCTCCTCCTCCTCCTCCTACTCCTCCTCCTCCTCGTCGTCGTCTTCCTCCTCTTCCTCCAGGACCTCCTGCTCCTCCTCCTGCAAGTGCCGAAGAGAAAGTCTCTGCGCCACACTCTAGGCACACCCCCTGAGCACGTTGGAGAAGGCGACGAACTCGTAGGAGCAGGCGACCTCCGGCCAGCGGCCGGTCCAGCTGCGGCGCTGCTACGCCGTTCCGGCGGCCCGGAGCTCCGCCGCGCGACCGGCGCCGTCAGCGCCCAGCGCGGGCCGGAGCTGTCGCGCCGTGGCCCTGTGCAGGGCGACGCTCAGCTCCCTGCCCCGCCGGCTGGCCAGCGCGCCGGCGGCGGCAGGCGCGGCCTCCTCGCCCAGGAGTGCCGCCTCCCCGCGCGCGAGCTCCCGCAGGTGCTGAAGGGCTGCGCGCCCGTGCCGGCCGCCCGTTTCCAGGGCGAGGGGCAGCATGCCCCACGGGGCGCGGCCCGCCGGGTGGCGTCGGTGCTTGTCGGCTTCCGCCTCAGAGTTCACCGCGCCGTCGCGCCCGGCCGCGGCCGCCAGCGCGCGCTCGTCGCCCGGTACGCAGTAGCGCACGGTGGCGTCGAGGAACAGCCGGGGCCGGTCCGCCCGCTGTACCTCGAGGTCGAGGATGGCCTCCTCCCTCTCCGCCTGGAGCGCGGTTCCGCAGCTGCCGCAGGGCGCCGCCGGCCGGTCCGGCGAGTGGCCGCCCGTGTCGCAGGTGTGGCAGCGCCAGCGCCAGCGGTCCCACGCTGGGACGTGCGTCTGGTGCTCCACCCGGAAGCTGCACTCTGCTCCTCCTCCTCCTCCACCTCCTCCTCCTCCTCCTCCTCCTCCTCCTCCTCACTCCCTCTTCCTTATCGATAACTCTTCCCTGTCGCACGCCGAGGCAGACATGTCGATAGGGCGGCCCAGGCGTTTCGCCCGAGACGTCCTCACCATTTAAGTCTAATCCTAAAGCTCATCTTTTGCAGCAATCTCGCAGATGGGGGGAGCGTCGTTCTCAAACTGTGGCGCTCGAGCTGGCGCCGCGCGCATTCGTCTCAGGAAGTTGGCAAGAGCTCCACGGATGGAGGGCGGGCCGTTGTCCAAACCTAGCCCTCGCCCTCGCGCCGCCCACACTCGCCGGAACAAGCTTGCAAGAACTCCTTGGATGGAGGGCGGGCCGTCGTCAAGATGCGGCTCTCAGGAGCTGGCGCCGCGCACGGTCGCCCTCACAGCTTGCAGGAGCTCCCCGGACGGAGAGCGGGCCGCTGTCGCTCGCGCCCTCGAGCCGCGCGCACTCGCCGCACGAGCTTACAGCAGTTTCAGCCACCGGTGTGGCTGACGTCTCAGCAGTGGGTGCTTCTCGCCATCGCTCGGCCGTCCATTCCTTGTGTTTTCTTCTGCTTCGTGCGTGTTTTTTTCACCAACTGATCAAGGATGCTCCTCGATTGTCCTCGCCGAAAGAGAACTGCACACGTCCGAGCGATGCCAAGGCTTAGGCACACTGTACGATTGTCAGGGCGCAGCCGTCACGTCGGTTCGCGGCGTCGCAGGAACGGTGTTCTGGCAATGTTCACAGCCGTCAGGATGCAATGCTACCGTTGCTTCGCGGTGTTGCAATCCCAAGCATGGCGTTTCGGCAGGGTTCCGGATTTTCGCACGGTTGCCTTTCAACAGAGCACTTCTCCCAATGAAAATCAATCCTTGTAGGATGGAGGGTAAATGCCACATCGTTGACGAGGCTTGGGTTTGCACTGGTTCCCCTCTTCCTCCTCCGCCTCCGCCTCCGCCTCCGCCTCCTCCTCATCCTCCTCCTCCTCCTCCTCCTCCTGGTCCCCAGGGCACGGCGGCAAAAAACAGGCGCTGCCGACAACGAAGAGGAGCCCTCCGAGCACATCTGCGGCCTCGGGGCGTGAGAGAAGACGGCCAACAAGGGGGAGGACGAAAATTACAGGGGGAGAATCAGGAGGAGGGGGGGGCGGACGAGGAGCGAGGGAGGAGGGGAACGAAAGGGGGACGAGGAGGGGGGAGGACCAGAAGGGGGGGCCCTCTCCACCAGTCTCCCCTGCCCCTGCTCTTCTCATTATCCTGCTCCTCCTTCCTCTCCTGCCCCTCTCCCTCCATCCTCCATCCCTCCCTTCCCCTCGCTCTCTCTCTGCCCTCTCCTCCCTCCTCCCCCGTTCCTTCTCCCCCCCCGCCTTCCTCCGTCCTCTTTCTCAATACTCTCTACTCGCTCCTGCTTTCATCCCTCTCCAATCCTCATTCCCGCGCGTTCTCCTTGTGTCCCTCGTTCCCTCACTGCCACTCTTTCATGCACCGCAATCGCGCCGCCTCTATGGCGTACGCCAGAAGCGAGTAGTTCTTCCGCGTGACAAACAAGTTTGCACGGATACGGTCGATGAGCAAATGTGGCATCGCTACCTCGCGACGGCAATGCATGGGGCGAGACGATGAGGAGGAAAACGGGGGATGACACGAGGTAGAACAAATGGAGGAGGGCAACAAGATCCGGTGGATGTGACGGAAACAAGGAGGACACAAAAAGGGATGGGTAGATGATGATCTGGATGTCATGCACAACAATTGCTATCAGGACTAGAGTAAGACGAGCGGCAAATTGAGAAACAAATGGGAGGGGGCGAGGATTATGTGCATAGTGATGAGGATGAAAAGACGAGGATGAGGACGCGCGGGAGGCGTCGGTGAAGGGGAGGGGTATGGGGAGATGGGGGGAGATGGGGTGGGTGAAATATGTTTGCCGACCCCTGTTGGTTTCCTCGGCGCGCGACCTTGCTACCCCTCCCCGCCCCGCCCCCCCCCCTTTGCGCCCGGCATGGCCGATCTGGAGTCCATGACGGCCCCGCGACAACAGCGAGTCCTGTTCAAGATGAGCAGGGACTGCTGTTGGGCAGTGTACCCATTACTTCCGTACCCATGTCGTTCGGGCCGAAACTCCCGCGGCCTCTCGTGGCGATGGCACCCCGCGGGCCTTCGCCGCGAGAGGCCGCACGCACCGCGACGAGATCTCCGGGATGGCCATCGGATTGTCGAGTCTGGTCTCCAAGTTTTTTCTTCGAGACAAGACGAACAAGAAGACAGCACACAGCGGCGGCATACCCACAACGAGGGACAAAAAACATAGAATGCTTGAGCAACAACGGCTCGTCAGGCAGACCAGGAACTCTACGTGAGCCGACCTGCAATTTGCAAGCGTTGGATGGTCCGCGTTGGTGGGAGACGGCCTCTCGCATGTTTCCAAGAAGCCTCAAGAGGACCACAAGGGGATCCAGAGGTGACCCCCGAGTCCCCCGATGGTCCATCGAGGGGCAAGCAGCATGAAACACACATAAATACATGCCCCAATGTATTCCTCATGTTCGCCATGTCACTTGCCCCAAAGCCTCTGAGGCTAAAAACGGTCCCACGAATGTCGAAACGCCTCCCGCCTCCTCCTCCTCCGTCCTCCGCCCTGGTCGAAGAGGTTCTGGGAGAATGAACACCATAATCAACCCAAGATGCATCTCCCATGAACGATGCTGCAATAAACCTTCCCAGTTCCCTCCGCTATGGCCCCTGCAAGCACCCTTCTTCACTGCTCGACGCGCCCCCTCCTGAACGACGAGCCGCCCCTGGGCCCGCAACAGTGGCGGGAGCTCCGTTTGGATAGCATCGAAATGCAGTCAAGCCACTACCATGAGGCGCGCTGGCAAGGAGCGAAGGCCCAGCTTGGCCCCCAGAGCGCCTAGGTGTACGAGGAGCGCTGGAGCGATGCTGCTCCCATCGCACTCGAGGACCGCATTCAAAACATAATTTCGAGCACCCGGAAAAGTGTCGAAACAGTGACGACCGAATGTCGCCTCCCAGGGCCCGACACGTGAAAAACGTCAAGTTTCGGTGCTTTCTTGGTGCTCGAATTTCTTTGTGGCGATCAAGGCTAAAGTAGGTTGGAACATCATAACGCTGGAGGAACAACCATGGCAGGACCCCAGAGCAACGAGACCCTTCCGAACACGACCTGCCAGTGTCCCAGCGTTCTTGACTGCACAAAGAATGCGGATTGGGCGCGCGAGAACGACAAGGAATGCGTACTGGAACGCGAGAAAAAAGCGGCGTGAACCAAACGGGTCTTGAGGGAAACGGGTCATGGACCCCGGGGGCCTTCCCCAGACCAGCTCCTCATCCTGATTTGTTTTCTGGCAATCCTGGGGGCCTCGGAGGGCCCCAGGAGTTCGAAAACGGAGAAAAACTCAGAACTGATGGCCTCAAGAACCGTTTGCTTCACAGGTCGTCCTGTTTCCGGGCCGCAACTCGACAACGGCGACGACATTGGCGGCGACAGCGACGGCCCCTACGACAACGGCATCCCCAGCGATCCCGACGACGGCAACCGCGACGGCGACGACGATGCCCACGAAATCGATGATGGCGACAACCCGGCCCTGACGACGACCTCGTCGGCGATGACGACGGGGACGACGATGAGTGGGAAATTCCCATGAGTGTTGTGAGTTCGAATTAATGGTACTGGCGGTTTGCAATTATTGGATTAGTGAAACTGGTGGTGCACATCTCTTGGATTGATCATATGGATGGTTTTGGTGTTGGTCGTGGGTGTGGTATACGATCGCGGCCGAAAGCGGTATAATATTGCTTGAGCAGGGGGGGTATACAAACAAACCTCGAGGATCAGAACCCGCGAGGCTCATGCAGAGGAAGAGAAACGGCACAAACCTAATTTTTGGATTGTCCGCGCGGATTTCTTGGATCTGCGCTGGACCCCCCCTCCCTGGCGCGCGGAGCGCGCCAGAGGCGGCGCGCCGGAGCAGGTCCGAGAAATCCGCACGGAGCGCCAACAATTTATGTACAGGCCTCCTAGACGGGGTCGGAGTAGTTGGGGTCGGAAAATCGCGCCGCATCGGCGATACATCGGCGATGCGTCGGAGTCGGGGATGCACTGGCGATGCCTCGTCGACGTGGGCATTGCATCGGCGACGTCGACGTGAAGCAACTCGGGGCCCGCATCGTGCCGCATCGGCGATGCATCGGCGATGCGGAGCGATCCTCCGACCCCATCCACTCCGACCCCATTTGGGAGGCCTGGAGTTTTTCTCCTTCGATCATGGCGGAAGGACGACGACGGCGACGGTGACGTCGTTGCCGGCCAGCCGCCGGCGAAGGGTAGCGCCTCCTACGGCTTCCAACAGCGCAGGGGGGGGCGCCGCGTCGTCGAGGCGCGCCCTCCTGCCGGGGAGGTGGCGATGGACAGGAGGAGCCGACCTTGACAGACAGACAGACAGACAGCCCGCATGCCAGCTCTGGAGGAGCGGTCCCGCAAAGGGGCAGGCGGCGACAATGGTGAAACGTGCTGAAAGAAAACATGAGCACTACAAGTGACATCAAGTGATTGTGTTGTCTGCCTGGTCGGTCTGACCGCAGACGTGCCGTAAGTGGGCTACTGCCTCTTAAGGCAGTCGAAGGTCAGGTTCGCGTGGCAGAAACCGCCCTACTTGTCAAAAACACCCCGCTACAAAACGCCGCTGTTTTCTGCAACGAGGAGGACTAATCACAAATAGTCTGGGGAGAAATTCTTGTAAGATTTAGTTCGGTCACTTTTTGAATGTGTTCTAGATATGTGTATTTTTCGTCCAGTATCCGACTGGAGGGACACATGCCCGACCCAAGAGTACCATGTGGGAACTGCTCAAGAACAGGAACATCACCCGAAAAGCATTTAAGAACCCCACCAGGGTTATTTTAGCACCGCAATTTTATTCAATATTCCACGGGGACATTTCGCGGAGCGACGTCTTTAGCACCGCGCGCAAAGAACAAAACAACATCCCAATTGGTGGCGGCCCCTATGGGACCAAGAACGCAATTCGCAAGGAATGGCCCCTTTTCGAACGTGCGGTGGCTGAGGCGCGCGTCGGCCGCGGGCATCGGCACCTTGCTGGGCATGCGCTTGCGGAGGTGGTGCCGAAGTAACGCTTCCAGGTGCCGGAACCGTTATCGTTTCACCGGGGGGGTTCTTAAATGCTTCTCGGGGTTCTCCTAGACGGATCTACCCTTTCTCCGACCTCGCACAGCGCTGAAAGCAACGGCAGCGATGTCCACAGACGTATCCACCCCGAAAGTGTCTACGTCCAGCGCCGCGCCCCCCTCCCCCCCCCCCCTCCGAGAGGAGCCCAGGCTACTGCCGCCGACGGCAGCCTGCCGCGGAGCGCCACCGAGAGCCCACCCTGCTGACGCACGCGGGCGGCGCGCGAGGGGACGCGCCTGGCCCCGCGCGGGCCCGCTTCGCGTGCGGACTCGACGACTACTACACCCTGCGAGATGCTTAAGAAATCATGGGTTAAGAAATTGATAGTCTCAGAATTTGAACAAAAACCCAGAATTCCTTTCGAAATCTTAGGATTTACATTGAAAAGTTAAGAATAATCGAGACTCTGGACGAAAACTTAGGTTTTCTTAAGCATCGCCTAAGGTGTACCTACCAGACCATTCCAGATGTGTTTTTCCACTGTTCCCCATTGGGAGTGGAGGGCAGATTGGGGCCCTCGGGCTGGTGTTGGGGTGGCTTGGTGGGTGGCGACCCTCTGCCGCGCGAGCCCCACTCTGCGCCCAAGCGGCGGCGCAAAGACTCAAAGACCCCAGCGCCTCCTCCTCTCCCTCCTCCTCCTCCTCCTCCTCCTCCTCCTCCTCCTCCTCCTCCTCCAACTTCTCCTCCGCCTCCGCCTCCGCCTCCTCCTCCTCCACTTTCTCCTCCCCCTCCTCCTCGTCGTCCTCCTCCTCCTCCTCCGCCTCCGCCCCCGCCTCCTCCTCCTACTCCTCCTTCTCCTCCTCCTCCTGGCGTTTCGGGCGGTGGCTGTGGGTGGCGGGTGAAGACGCGCCGCGCAAGCTGGAGCAGAGCTACGGGGCGTGGGCGCGCGCCTTCCTGGGTAGCCCACCATGGCGAGGGGGGGCTCTGGCCTGCTCGGAGTTGGGCTGGTCGCTTTTCGGGCCGGCCAGGGCTGTGTTGGAGGTTGCCTCCCGGCGCGCTGGTCTGTGGCAGCTTCCAGAGGAGGACCTCTACAAGCGAGTGTTTGTGCACGCCCACGTGTCAGGAGGCCGCACTTGGGCACAGCTTTCGCTGGCCCTCTTTGATGCGTGGTCCGTCCCAGATTGGCCAGCAGCAGAGGCTGCCCGCGAAGGCTTGTCTACGCGTCAGTACAAGGCGCACGTGCGGGCCCTCCTGGAGGCCCGGTGCGTGCAGGAGCTGAGGCGGCAGGCGCTTGGGCTCGTGAGGCCGCTCCCAGTCCTGTCTCTTGGCCCAGTTCCTCGCCTGGACCTTGCCGCGGCTCTCAAGCAAGGGCTCCCTTTCGACGTCCTGCTGGGTCAGCGCTCGCTGAGCAGGCTCCGTGGGCGGCTGGTTGCGCTCAGCCACTCCGCTGGCTCCCTCTCTTCGGCGCGGAGGCAGGCTTGCGTCCTCTGCGGGGAGCAGGTTCTGAGTCCCACTTTTCATGTTTTGGGTAATTGCAAAAACACTGATGGATGCAGGCGCACTTTCTGGAAGGCCCGCGGCGGCGGGATCCCGTCCACCAGGGAAGCTGCGGCCGCGGCGATCTTGTCGGCAGCTCCGGCGGACGCCGGGTACAACGAGGCGGCGCTGATGGAGCTCCACGTTGAGAAGGAGGCGGATCGTTTCTGGGCGGTCGCCAGCAGAGCCCTCCCCCGCTCGCCCCTCTCCTTCCCTCTCTCCTTCCCTTTCTCCCTCCCTCCCTCCCGCCTTCCGCCCGGGAGCCCGGGTGGTCGTGTCGGGTCGGGCCGGGATGGGCCTCTCTCTTCGCCCCGTCCTCTCTCCCTTTCTCCTCCTCTCTGGGGTGGTTCTCTCTCCCCGTCCGATCTCGCCCCCTCCCGCCCTCCCTCCCCTCTGCCTGGCGCTTCTGGGGGAAGGTACCCTGACCGCTGCTTGTTCGGGGGTCCCTTTGTCGCCACGGCTGGATTCTCCTCGGAGCTCTGGTCCTGCCCTGGGGTGCAGCGGGAGCGGTATTCCTCTCCCTGTGGGCCCCTGGCAGGCTGCCCGGTCGGGCTGGGCCCCCTTTCCCCCCCCCTCGGGGTGGCTCCCTCTCCCCCTTCCTGTCACCGTCCCGCACCTGCGGGGTGCGTCGACCAGGCAGTGTAGTGGGGATCGGACGAGCTCCAGGCAGGTGCTCCCTGCCTGGCCCCCCCCCCCCCATGTTGCGGGGAGTCTCTGAGTTGCCTCTGCTGCTTCGCTCTGGCTGAGGCTCAGGGCGGAGGTGTTGGCTGGAGCTGCGACGTCCTTCGGTGGCTGGGGGGGGTGTCCCTGGGTAGGGGCTGTGCCCCCCCCCCCGGCGCCTTGGCGCCGCTCCCCGGGCTCGTTTTGAGCGCTGGGGGGGGGGGTCCAGCGCCGACCCAAGCATTCCGCCCAGGCCCCCCGAGAGCTAAAGCTTTCGCCTACCCTCCCCCCGTTCCCTCCAGTGCTAGCGCTTTGTCTTCCAGAGCCGTCGCAGCAAGGTCGCTTCCGAACCCTCTCCGGGTCGTGGCTCCTTGCTAAAAGGAAGCGCCGTCCGACGCCTCCGCCGCCAGCTCAAAGGGAGCACACCTACCTACCTACCTCCTCCTCCTCCTCCTCCTCCTACTCCTCCCTCTCCTCCTCCTCCTCTCCTCCTCCTCCTCCTCCTCCTCCTCCTCCTCGTCCCCCTCCTCCTCCTCCTCCTCCTCCTCCTCCTCCTCCTCCTCCTCTTCCTCCTCCACCTCCTCTTCCTGTCCCCCTTGAACAATGTCGATGGCCTTCCTGAAGATGCTCGAGGACCTGCGTGTCCATTCGGAGAAACATCTTGGGAGGCGCCCCGCGGCTAGTAGCCAGCATCCAGGAACATCGAGGAGGAATCGGCATGCAGGCTGCACTTGTGGACCATATCATTCCCTGACGCAGCCCCTCCTGTCAACTCCCGCGTTCACGGCAGGTTTGCGTCCTTGGTTCCTGACACCGCGGGGATCGTTCAGACTTGAACTATCGGCCCTCTCAAAAAGGCTGGATTGTTCAAGGATTTGTCGATTCTGGGCCACAGGCGGCGTTCAACCTTACACGCCCAGGCTGGGGTCGCCGCCGGTCGACACGACGCGAGCCTGCCTTCTTAAATCCTCGATCAGACTTACTTGTGAATGCAAAATCCTCCTCGTCGCGCGGCGGGGCGGGCGGGGCGCTTCGCCCGAGACTTCCGCACATGGAGACCGTAACAGCGTTTCGCGCATTCGCCTTGAACGTTTCCAGCAGATGGCGGGATCCACCAAAGGGGGGGGTGACCCTGAGGGGGTCCTGAGCTCGATCCGCTGGTGCACCGAACTGCCGCAAGCAGATGCCCCCGCATGCCCCACCCATCGGCAACTGCCGTGAGCTGCAGGCGGCTGGGGGGGCATCTGCTTTGGGCGCTTCGGTGCAAAAACCGATCGAACTCTCTCACACACACGCACACAAAGGGGCACACCCCCATTTGCGATATCCCGACAGATACAAAGATGGTGCAAGGCAGTCCCTGCTCGAACCTGCTCGTGGGGAAAGAGAGAGCCCACGGAACGCTCGTCGTTCGAGTGGGCGCTCCCACCTGTGAGGCAGAACGGCTTGTCGGGACGTGTGAGGAGGCGCCTGAGCGTGAATCGTTGCATCGTTGACACGGCAGGTCCGTGTCGTGCTGACCCTGGCGTTGGCTCCTGACACTGGGAGGGTCGTTCGACCTTGAACGATCTACCATTGCCGAAACGTCAGATCGTTCAACATCGACCGATGCTGGGTCGCTGAAGGCGTTCAACGTTGAACGCTGAGGGCGGGGTGGCCGCTGGTCGACACGACGCGAACCTACCGCAGATACAACCGGGTTTGCTCTGGCATCCCTCATCCTGGTCATCCTCCTTCCTCCGCCTTTCTCTCAAGCTCCTCATGGCCCCGCAAAATGGGAGTCTGAAAAACCAAGATGCTGGCGCACACAAAACAATTTCAACCCTGGGTCGAGACATTCTCCACCCATGGCCTTGCCCTGGCCTGATGCAGCAGGGAAGCCGAGCAGCGAAACCGGTACGACAACACCGCAAACCGACCGAACCGACAGCACAGCCGAGACCGACCGAAGCCGACGGGCCGCAGGCAGAGTCGAAAACGCACTGGTAAGCCAAGATATATGTTCCGCCTTAGGCGCTCCCATATCCCAGGCTTTGGCTCATACCGCATGAGCAAGAGAGCAAGATGAAGCATGGGATCTGGAGTAAAGGATAGAAGGGGCATCTTCAATAGAAAGGTCTTTTCCGATCTCAGATGCGAGTAGTGCGCCTCGGTGAGGCACAATCACATGTTCGGCCGGGCCCGGCTTGAGCCAGGCACGGCAGCGGTGCATGCTCGATTTACATCTCGCCTTTAACCCTCTCCGTTTAAAGTTGGAGGGGGAGGAGACGAGCAAGCACCGAATTTCTACATTACGCGGAAAAAACAGTGCTAGGCAACAGCGGCTGCCTACAAGGCAAGGGCGCGCGAGTAGCCTCGCTACCGGCGAGTTTCCTCGCTACTAAAGCGCACCTGCGTGCGGGTTTCCCCGCTAGCTCGGGAGGCAGGGCCGTCCTGAGACGACCTGCCCGCCCTATACGGAGTATGTTTCTTCAGCTCGTGCTTGAAGGATTGCTGACCGGCCATTACCTGTAGGAGCAACGCGCGGTCAATACTACCTTTGGTATGACCATCGGCAGTCATATCCCGCGTGTCACACCATTGGACGCTTTCAACGATTCCGCGCTCCATCATCTGGCGGATCCAGCTGATGTGCCCAAGCAGAGTGCATTCTGTGGGCTTCTTCAGATCTTTGCTAGACAAAGACTTGAAGACAGACTCGGCATCAATAGTCAGAGTGACTTTGATACATAGACCACCCAGTTCCAATATGTTCTTCAACTGTGTGGGGGTCAATGGTCCCGAGTGTAGCTCGTGGAGCGTTACAATGGTCGGGTAGCAGTCTTCCAAGTTGTGGGCTGCTGCCAGTGTTTCCGCAGAGTAGCTCGAACGCACCTGCAGTCGATGAGACTTGCAGTATGCGTCCACCAGGTGCACGACGGGTTTCCCCGCTTGCGTGTGGCCACGCCTCAGCAGGTTAGCCCCGCGGATACCGTAGCCTTTGACTTCGTCGTCTTCATCTCCGTTGAGACGACGATAGCCAGAATCGCTATGCAGGTCGACCTCTCCTGTTGGAGTCATAGCTTGATACACGATCTTCTTCGGACCTGCCTGCAATTTCCTGGTAACCGCGTTCAGTCGTCGTACCTGGATGTTTGTCGGTTCCTGGATGCGTTGCAGTGAAACAACATAGACCATCAGCCATACCTGCGTGATCAACGCATAGGCTAGAGCGCCACGAAGACTGACGAACATATCAGAAATCGTCTTTGTCGCTTTGCTCTCAGGATCAGCGCCTGTGAGCTCTGGATGTGTGATAGGACGAAGTTGTTTGATGTATTCGTCCTGATCAAGGGTGACGCTCCCATGATCGGTCTTGTTGTACCGAACGGCACAATTTGTGTATGTGTGCTTGTTCAGTTTGCACTTTCCAAACGTATCTTCAACACATTTGACGTACTTGTCAATGGAATCTTCCTTCCCAGTCATATTGATGTCATCGACGTGTTTGGCTGTCAAGAGGTTTGAACTCATCTCGAACTCTTCATCGTACGAAGTAGGCTGTAGTCCAAAGCTCCTGGTGATGGACCTGAGCTTCAGCGAGAATGCCCTGGGAGCATCCTTCGTGCCAGTCCCCGGCTTGAGGCACCGAAGACAATGCTTTGATTCGTCATATGACTCAAAGCCTGGCAATGTGCGAAGGACAGCTGCTGACCCAGGAGGTAGTGCGAAGCACACCACACGCTCTTTCTCGCCAGTTGCCGCGGCGAGCTCGCCATAGGTCAGTCCCTTCAAGAAAGCCATGTTGATGTCCAGGGAAGCGATGATCCAAGCTTTGTTGCATGCAGCAGAACTTGCGAGCAATCTCTGGTTTGACCTCCTTGCCGTGCCAGAGAAGGTTTCGACATCGAAGGCTTCAATGTCCATGAAGCCACGAAGTACCAAGCGTAACCTGATCGTCCGTTCCATTTCGCCCTTCTCGTTCTTGACAAACTTCCATTTGTATACATAGCGTGAAGTCATGATGTTCGACGCTTTGCTCAAGTCAGTCATCTGGAAGCATTTGTTGTCAAGCCAAGTCAGTCATCTCGACGCTTTGTCAAGTCAGTCATCTCCGGCAAGTGGCCTTGCACATCTTCAAGGGTCGTAGAGACCAACACGCACTGTGAGTCTGTCATGTATGTCGGAACTGTGTGCATGACTTATTCTGTGTCAGCTTCAAGGAGTGTTCTGTCATCCATCAGTTCAGCATACCATGACTCCAAGACAAAGACATCCAGATCCTCTTCTGTTTCCTCTATGATGGTCGGGAGCCGACCATCATTCGCCGCAGGAGGCTGCTCAGGAGCAGCTGCTGGAGGTGGCTCGCTTGGTGGTGAACCATCAGCGAGTTCCTCAAACTTAGTGAGGTCTCGGTCGAATCCAGCAAGCGGCTTCTTGGATTTAAGACACTGGATGATGCGTGAATGTGTAGACCCTGTGATGTCGTAGATGTTCAAGGCAGTGCCATCAGCTTCATAATAATGAAAGCCAGGGGTCACATCGTTATCATAGTGCACTAGTGTACAGCTGTCTGCATATGGTGCAGCAGGCAACTTAGTCAGGCTCTTAGCAAGTCGTACAGCAACCACGTTTTCAATGCGAAAATAGTTGCGAATGAGATATTGAAGAGCCAAGTGCACCTTAGGCGAAAGCCGGCTCGCAGCAGTCATCTGCAGTCGGCCCTGTTTCGCTGGTAGGTATCCGAAAGTCATAGCGGGTTTCCCCGCTGGCAGACCGGCAATAAAGGCCAATACTGTCCGAAGGGCCGTATTGTCCGATCCTATCTCGCGGACCATCAGTGCTTCGATGTACAGCGTATGTCGTGAGTCAGGATACTGTACTCGCACTTCGCGATTGCCGACCTTCACGATGACCTGGCCTCGGTCAGGTTCGTTGCGGATGACCGGGTATGGACCACTCCATCCACCCCAGTCGTCTTTCGTGGTGGTCGGGCGATGATAGTCCACGAGATCTCCCTCTTTGTAGTGAAATTCACCCGTAGCAGTAGTCTTCGTACGAAGAGCCCTGTTCGTCTTGGCAACCGCAGTGGCCTGCGTGATTGCCTCCAGACTAACCCTCCTGATTGTCTCTTCCTTTGAGTGATCTGATGATTCAGCGGACTGATCATGATCCAGGACAGGGAAATCGGGAAGCACAGCTGGTTGTCTGCCATACAGCGCATTATACGGAGACACTTCGTTGTAGAAGGTAAATGCGTTGCTGGCAAACAAGGCTTCATGTAAGAGACGAGTGAAATTCAGAGGGATTTTCAATCTATTCAGTTCTTCTCCCATCACGTGTATGAGGTGTCGCAGGATGCCGTTCCTAGCTTCGATAGTCGTGGCGTGCTGGCCACGCGCTCGGATACGAAGCTCTGTTCCCTTGGATGTAAGGATGGCCTTTGCTGCATCGTTATTCAGCGCTCCTTCCCCATCGGAGTATAGGATCTTAGCAGGGCCATGTTGCATCCAAGTTGTGTGATAGGCATCGAGAACAGCGTGCATAGTCTTATCAGGAATCTCTGCGCCAGCTGCCCAGCGAATACAACGGTCGATGATGTGAAAGACAATGTGTTCCTGTTTGTAAAAGAAAAGATCACATTCGACTTCCTCGTTGAAACGTCCTGGCAGTGACACAGAAGGCATCGCCGTGTTGCCTGGTTTCTCCCGGGCACGACATTCTCTACACGAGTCGCAAATACCTTTGATCAGACTCAAGCGGGTTTCACCCAGACCAACCTTAGCTAGAATCATCCGCATCTTTGGTTCCTTGGCATGAAACCATCTCAAGTGAAGCTTGCGGAGTTCTCGCTGCACTACAGCTGGGTCAAAGCTGCGCAGGTTTTGAAGGCTGAGCTGAACGTCGAAGCGAGTCCAATCAGGAAGCCTCGGCCTTGGCCTCGGCTCTGCATGAGGCTGCGGCGGCGGTGGAGGATCACCTCCCTCCATGCGTCCGCGCCTCGCTGCCACTTGCGGCAGTCTGCGGTGATCGTCAGAGCTGCCAGCGCCAGTGGTGTCACCATAAGCCCCCTTGGCCTTGGTGATGTCATGGCTGCTGGCGCCTGCGGTTGGATCGCCCTCACCAGGCCGTGGCGGCCTAGGCGCGCGTATGCGCGCTTTCGCGGCCGGCGCCGCGTTTGCGGCTGGAGCCGCTTCCGCGGCTGGCGCCGCAGGAGCGGCTTGCCCCGCTGGGCGCGGCTGACCAAAGTTATCTGGCAGCTTCCATTTTTCGGCGAATCTGCATTGGCCAGATATCTTGGTATGGTGAGGATTGCTCTTCTGATATTCCTTCTTACAGCTTGGACAGTCCCAATAGTATGGTTCAACATCATACCATCGACACATCTTCGGATTCCTGCTGTGCCTTGGTGATTGTTTGTAGTTGTTGTCTGCGCAGCCAGGGCACCCGAGACCGCCAGATGGTGGTCGCAGGATTTCTCCGTTTGAGTGTCTCTGGATTGTTGGGTCGTCCAAGTCGTAGCCAGCACTGTTTGTTACGAACGCGTAACTGCGTTCGCGATTCGCGAATGGATCGCGACCGTAAGCAAACAGATCTTTGGCGATTTGCACCGCATCAACGATCAGTGACTGCATTATGTAGGTATACTGTGCCGCCCTTGCTAGTTCTTTGTTGCAAGCATTGGCGTGCACATGATTACCTGGACAACGCTTGCCTCTGAAAGGTGCCAACAACTCTTCTTTGTTTGCCATCATTTGTGTTGGCTTGCGAATGTATTGTCCAAACGAATCTTTGAGACCAGTCGTGCATTGATCAATAATCGTTTGGCAAGTGACCTTGCGTTGTGCCAGTTCCTTCCATGGTTGGATCTCATCTACCCACGTGCCCATTGGTTGTTCCCTGAGAAAGAAACGTCTTAGGTCGTCTTGTAATAGAGCGACTGTTCCGCAGAAAGTGATGTGAGGCAGGTCCTCTTTGTGGTGTTTAAGCCACGTATCATGATTGACCTGTGCATTGAAGTATGAAGGAAATCCAGTAGTTCTGCAGCTTGGCTGCAAAATCGCGATCTTGACAAAGCAAGTCTTGAGGTAGTGAAGGACTGCTCTTTGTGCTTCCGAGTTTCCAAGGTCAACCATAGATATCTTATCAAGGTTCCCGCCCGACGAGAGTCCCCTCTTGCAGGCTAATATGGATATACCACCCTTCCCCCCACATAATTCAAGCATGTCCACTTGATTGTTTCTGCCGTAGCATAGTGACTGGACCACCGAGAAGACATCAGCATGTGAGTCAGCGGGTTGCCCCGCCGGTAGCATCATGAAGATGTCCTCTGATTCGCTGTCCGAGTCCGAGTCATCAAGAGGAACGTCGTTGAAATATGTGGAGCAGTCAAGCCCTTTGAGGTCCTCTCCACAATCGTCGTTACCGTCTTCCACTTTCTTCTGGATTTTCTGCGGTTTGATGCCAGCCTCTTTGTCAGCTTTCTGATTTTCTTTCTGTTTTATCCTGGCATCAGTGGGCAGCGCGGTTTCCGCGGAGAGATCCGCTGCGGAAGGATCCGCTGTTAGATCAGGAAATGGCGGAATTTCAGAAAAGTTGGTGGGTCGCGTTTGGCAGCGCTCAATCGAAGGGGGAGGAGACCGATCGTCATCGACGATCGTCACACGCTTTGGGCGTGGCCTTCGCGACTCACCGTCGCCGTGAAGGACTGGAGCCGGAGGCTCCCAGTACAACCGAGTACTGATGTTTGTAACCCCATCAGGTAATGGAGCTACATAATTGCACCCAGTCGGCTGATCCTGGATTTTGATATCTTGAACGATCTTATTCGTGTCCAGGTCGGTCGTGACTCTACGAACAACATGGTCCCATTGAGGGCCCTTTTGTGGACATTGAACGTAGTGTCTTACCTTTTTGTCAACGCGCGTACACACACTGAGGTGTACCGCACTCCGCTCATTCCTAATCATGTTGGCTTTATTGAGTTGATCAAGGAAGCGTGCAGTGATGATAGCCCAGGTTTTATGCCGGAACTCGGCACGTTGCTGATCTTGGCCATACCAATCCAAATTATGTTCTTTGTGTGAGCCACAAGTACATCTCCATAAGTTTAGCGGTATATGAGGACAATATGTAGCAACTTGTATATAAGAACCACTGGGATATTTACTGGAGCGATCAAACTTGATACCGAAACGACAAAGTCTCATTCGTATGATGCTCAGCTTCAAATCTTCGATAACATCTTTGATCGGACCCTGTTTCCAGAAATACCCGGGTGGCCCCAGGATGACAATCTGCATTCTCAGAGCACGCGCTTTGATCAGGAGATTTTGTATACGTTGATAGTGGGGTCCCGCCCTCTTTCCTGGAGTACGAACGTACCAATCAGAGGGTGCGGCCACCAAGTTGCCTCCAAGTTTCCCAAATACTGTGTTCCAGTTGAAGTCATTACCTCATTATGGGTAATCAGGTCACATATATAGCCACGGGTTCGGAGTTCAGCGCAAGCTGTGCGAATATCTTCGATGACGAGACATTTTGAATTATATTTTTCCTCTCGGGCCTCAGCGCGGCCAACGTATGTAGCGAGGAGGCCGGTTTTCGGCTTCTCTTCGCAGGCGAGCGCCGCCGGCGCGCCCGCCTGCCCCCGTCAGCGGCTGTCGTGAGACCAAGTTGCCGCTTGACTCGGAGGCGTGCTGTTCGCGGATGGCTCCGCAGGAGTCGCTGGTGTGGCCACGCTCGCAGACAGACTCGGCGGGTTGTTCTCAGAGATGTCAAAGTATTCCGTCCGATCCGTAGCGTGACCCACGATCTCCGCTCTCTCACCTCGCTGGGTGATGGCTTCGAGAGTGTCCATCAGCTCGCGGTTCGTCATCCCGCGGACGTCCTCAGACGACAGCAGGCGGGTTGGCCCCGCAGAGTCCGACGAACCTCCGCCCGTGTAGCTTGGTGGTGGTGGCGGTGACGCGGGTGGCCCCGCTGGATGCAGAGGGGTAAACTCCTCAGGCGTCCATTTGCTCACCGCCTCCTGGACTGCCCAGAAGATCTTGGACTTCAGGGCGGCCTTCATGTGTGGCCGTATCATCGCCGCGTTCTCAGGAGGTGGGTGCCAAGTCCCTTCGGGACACTGTCGGCCCTCCCACCAGCTGTTCAGCGTCCTGTTCACGATCAAACGGGTCGTGTCCTCCAGGAGCTGCTTGTCGATATACGGCTCGACGATGTACGTATCGGTCGTGAAGGTCGATGTCCAGCTGTTGGTAGATGTACGAACGAAGTCCTCGTGCCTATTCGGATTGGCGAACTGTCCCGTCGCGGGTGGCCCCGCTGACGCGTCAGCGGGTGGCCCCGCCGCAGCGGGTGGACCCGCGCTGGCGGGGTCCTCTTCGTTCTCCGTCTCGGTGTAGCCATCTCGACTGCTGCGGATCGTGAAGGTGTTCGTGACCGTGTGGCTCTTGGCCCCCATCGTGCAGCCCGCAGGGAATCGCGAGATGTCCCGAGGGAGTCTTCTTCGCCTTCAGGACCTTGGCGCCTCTTCCCAGCTTCAGGGTGTAGTCGCCGCTGGGGAAGATGACCTTCTGGTAGCCCGGCTTCAACACGATGATCGTATCACGTGCCTCCATGGCCCCTAGGCCCCAGATAGCCGGGAGATTGGCGCCCGAGCCTTCTGCGATGTTGGAGGCATACTCCTCAATGCGGGGGCTCGCCTCGTTGGCGTACTGTACCCCGATCTTGAAGTTGCCCATCCTCCGACATATCGCAGCGCCCTCCCCAACACCATTGATGTAGAGGGTATTGCTCAGGGTGCAGATGGCAGGTCGGTAGTTGAACCTGGCCATTATCTCCTGGAAGGTCCGCGCCGTGTTGGATCCAATGATGTTCACATTAGAACCAATGTCCAGCATGAACGAGATACAGGGCATACCATCTTCATCAGGAAAGAATGTCCCATTGCGCGCTGCAAGAGCGACCTGTACGCCAGTGTGGTCGTTGGTGTGGTACGTGATCTGCGATCCGAGTGTACCCCTCAACAGGCGCTGTTCAAGAACCCATTGAGTCATGGTCAGCTCGGTGCACCACATCTGCTCGTACTGGCGGCGCTCCTCCACAGTAATCGGTTCCTGCTGGAGGACCCAATAGTTTGCAGATAGCGTGGACATCCATTCGCCTCTTGGTGGCAGCGTGTCAGTATCGTCACGCACGTAGGTCAGCCCCTCTGTGTCGATCATGAATGTGGAATGGAACTGGGCTGCCTCTGCGCTCTCAGCGCTTGCCCGGCTTCTGGCGCTGACCGGGCTTGCCACTCGAGAGGTCCTGGTCGATCCAGTTGGCCTCCGAATCCCGCCTCCGCTCCTGCCACTCCGCCTGATGTTAGCCTCCATGTTCCTCAAGAAACCTGGGTTTGGAGGTCCGTTAGCGGGTGGCCCCGCTTGAGCGGCGGGAGCCGCTTCAGCGGGTGGCCCCGCAGCTGGGGGCTCTTGCGCTCGGAGCGTGGGCAAGACCGGCATCTGAATGCCTTGTTCTGGCGCTGGCCAGGGGTATGCCTGTGCAGCTGGGGCACGTGCGGATGGCTCCGCCGATCGTGCGGCTCGAGCCTCCAGTGCCTCCACTGCTTCGCGTAACCGACGCATCTCGCGGGCATCTGCAACGTACCTCTCCTGCTGGCGCGCTTGGTCCGACTCCGCATCGCGCTGTCCAGCATACGGGAAGTGTGCTATCACTATGCCCGGTCCACGGCATACGGCACAGGGGGCCTCATTCGGCGCACCTGGCCGCTGATTGCGGACATGCTGCTGTGCAACACGGTCCCAGCATATGTCGTGGAAGAAGTGCCCGCGCGCCAGTCTCCACACTGTAGTGCCCATCTCGTAGTTGTCCATGCAGATTGGGCACTGAGTGAAGTTGTAGTCTGAGATGACTGGAGCAGGCAAGTCAGGGCGAGTCCGAGCTTGGCGCTCGAACGCGGTTTCGCCCTCCCGATATGGCGTCGGTGGCGGCCGCCTTTCTGGCCGTCCAGCAGGTGGCCCCGCTTCCGCGGGTGGCCCCGCTTGGGCCTCGCGCTCAATCCTTCTCTGGATCGCGCGTTGTTGGCGCAGCCTAGTGTTGTCACGAGCCTGCTGCCTGGATGCCAGTATCGCTTGCTGCGTGTTGTGCACGTCGCGGATGTAGTCTGGCATGCTGCCCATAGCGGCTGGCACCGCGAGACCAGCTGGCTGGACTATGGTCTCGGGGTCCGTCGGCGTGGGCATGTAGGCGTAGTGTGGCATAGACTGCGCATCGACCGCTCGTGTAAACTGCAAACGAAACATCTCATTAGCTAAGTTCCGAGTGTATTCGTTCGCAGGTGGCCCCGCAATCATAGGAGTGTCATTTATCTGCGCGTAGTACTCAGGGTACATCGGCGCGTCCATGGCCGGCGCCTCTGCTGGACCGTGATTGTCCCATCCGTATATCGGGTGTGATGCTATTCCTGGAATAAACACCTGTCGATATGGATTCGTGGGATCAGCGTTTGGAGCATCTTCAGAAGTCCAACTCCAGAGAGGTCGGAAGTCGCCATGGCTTGTGACGTCTATGTCGCGGTTCCGCAACAGGCTGGGCACTCTTTCAGCTTGTTGTTGCAGAAAAGTAGCCTGTGCTCTTAAGTTAGCTGCCCGACGCTCGTAGTCTGAACCTTGCTGTCCGTCAGCGGGTGACCCCGCTTGAGCGGGTGGCTCCGCAGGCGTTCGCCCAGCGGGTGACCCCGCAGCCGCTCCTCCTTCACTACCCCTCGGAGTGCCAAAGGGAGTGGTTGCTTGGAGTGCTGCCGCGAGTGCTGGATTTCCGCGAATCGCCTGGAGTCTTTGCCACAAGCTGTTCTCGCTCGTTTCAGACGGCGGAGTCCGGAACGGCGAGCCACCATCGGAGCCGCCCATAGGGACAAACCTCGCACCTCCAGCCTGCTGCGGAGGGCGTTGTGGCTGTGGTCCTAGGGCGCCTGGTGGCCCCGCAGGAGTGCGCAGGTTCCTCTGCTGTGCGTCTTGGATACCTGCCTGCACTGCCCACGGGTCAGCACGGTATAGCTGATCGGTCAGTCCAGAAACGTCGGCTGGTGACAGGTAGCTGTTGAGGGCCTGGACCCATGTCTGCTGGTCCGGCCTCCAAGGAGATGCTACTGCGGCTACTGGCGTGACCACTTGCTGCCATGAACCATCCGAGGTGTCTGCCGCGGGTGTCCCCGCTCCTGCGGGTGGCCCCGCCTCAGGCATGACCTCGTCTTCCTGGGCGTTTATCATGAGGACTGTCTGTGTGAGGTACGGTCGTGGAGCAACGTCTTGCTCGGTCATGGTCAGGTTGAATGGGCGACCGCCCGTCTTAGTCCAGCCCTTTAGGTACATGGCGTGCTCGTCCATCACACCCAGAACTCTGTTGCACATTTTAAGTGGCAAGTAGTCCTCGGAGCAAATCCTGTCCGCGGGTTGGCCCCGCTTCCGCGATTTGTCGTAAGCCAGCGGATTGCACCAGGCTTCACCGACCCGATATCTTGCAATGCTCACAATCTGAAAGATATGATCGGGCGGTATGCGGCAATTGTGGCCCCGTGTCATGACGATGTCATTCGCTGACCTCCATAAAGAGAAGCCGCTGGACAACATCTTGCTGATGCTGCAGAAGATGAGCACCTCAGAGTCAGGACGGATGCCCGACTGAATCCTCGGGTCACCCGGGAGGTAGGGGCAGCCGTGAACGAACTGGCGCCCCCCCTGCCCCTTAGGGTTGTCCTGTGTGAGGCATGAAAGGCCATTCTCAAGGATGCCCTTAACATGCTCCCACTGTGTCCCGTGGATAAAGTATACTGGGTCATCTGGTTCCTTCATCCATGTCGTGATGGGCTTATAGAGCGACTCTGGGCAGTGGATGCCTGGGCTGCTATGGCCGTTCGTGGCTCTGATGAAATATTGTGGCCTGTGTGCCTTTGGTCGGAATCTGGGAGGTAGCGTCATGCTATCCTCGACGCATTTCATCTGGAGCCTGCCCTTCTGCATGCCATGGTTGTCGATCATCTCGCAGCAGTTCAGCAACACCCAATACACGTATGAGCTGTGAGGGTTGCCCTTGATAAGCACATCGTGCATGTCCTGGTAGCCTTTCCACTGATTGTCACCAGTCCAATTTGCCAGCAAGTCGTCAACAACAACCCAGCCATCGTATGGATCGAAAGTGTCAATCTTTTCGAAGTATCGGCTGAATCCATCTTTCCAATACGGACCATGGCGAAGGGCTGTAGAGAACCATATTGACACCTTGGCCATTTGCCAATCGCGCGGCAGAGTCGGATCTGTGTTGAACCTCTTCATGACATCCATGAGCTCTGCCTTGTGCTGCGCGACGCGCAGTGGCGGCCTGCCCCGCAACATATTGCCCACGACTTGTTGTTCACGTTCCCATTCGTTACGGCACTCGAAGCTACGACGATCGGGGCAATCGATGACCGCGTATCGATCTGTATCATCTCGAGTGACTCGTGGGTTTATGGTGCGTTTCGGGCCTTTGCCTTCAATGCCTTGCCAATATTCAATGGCTCCCAGAGGGATGTTCTTGAGAACAGACGACGCTGGTTGCCGACGTGCGGGTGGCCCCGCTGCTGCAGCTGGCGCCGCTGCGGCTGCCGAGGCAGCTCCAGCGGATGACCCCGCACCAGGGTGCGGGTGACCTTGGTCAGCCAGCGCATCGTCGGCTAGTTTCTGTCGGTTGTCAATTTCTTTGAGGGCTTTGCGGCGTTCTTGTTCTGAGGGAGTGCCTTCAGCGGGTGTCCCCGCTGCTGCAGTTGGCGCCGCTTCAGCGGGTGGCCCCGCAGAGCCCTTGTCCTCCTTACCTTTGGCGGCTGCCTCTGCCCGCACCGACCTCAACCCAGCCTCGGGCTTCGGTTGTGCTTTCATTCGTGCCGAGCCTGGTCGTGGTGCAAGGCGCGGCTGATGCAGAGTTGGAGTCCAGCCACCTCGGAAGGCTGCCTTAGGCTGGTCGCGATCTTCGTCCTTGACGTCGCCTTGGGCAGCCGGTGGCATCGGGGCTGATGGTCCAGCAAAAGCCTTCCTCCTCTCCGTCACGGACGGGCCGGTAGGCTCTCCCGGCTCAGGGTCGTCCTTCTTGGCGATCCCTCTGGCCTTCGCACGCCCCTGTGAACCTTCGGGGCTCTTGGAAGGAGACCTCTTCTCAGGAGAAGGTGGAGGCGAGGAGTCGACCACAGGTCCTGGAGGTGGTTCGATGTCTTCGTCGTCCTCTGGTGGTGGACCAGGAGGGTCTTTAGGAGGGCCTTCTGGCTGGCCATGATCATGGATGACCTGCCTCATCTGGTCGATGTTGGCACTACCTTTTATGGCCAGCTTGTACTTGCCATTTTCGCGGCGGTAAAGTACCCTCGTGCAAAACCACTTCTGCGCCGAGGAGCTGTAGTACCAGCAGGCGCATCCATCAGGGAATGGATTCTCTGAGCCGTCTTCCGCCGCCCATTCTTCGTTCAATTCGGTCTGGTCAGTACCGGCGGCGGATCCGGCAGCAGATGCAACAGCCATCCACTCTTCGTCCGCGGACCCAGCGGCTGGCGCCGCGCCCGCGGGTGGCCCCGCACCTCCGCTGGAGTCTGCGGGTGACCCCGCCTCTTCATGGAATCGGCGGTTCCATTCTTTGAGGCGATGGTCTTTAGGAAGCTGTTCCCAATTTTCCCTGACAGTGTCAGCAACCTCCTCGGTCATAGGGACGCGATCGGCTTCGGTAATGCGCTTTCCTCCTCCAGGGACCTTCTTGTTAGGATCGTGGACGGTGCCAGCGTCATCTCCATGAGACCAGTTCCAGGGGGTCTCACCGTGATGAGGGCTCCTGGAGGGGCGGTCCATTGGACAGCCGCGCATGTGACCTTTGAAAGGCTCGCATTGACATACTTGTTTCCTGTATGTCTTGCGATCGTTGATGATCTCCTGTTTCTTAGCCTTTCGGTCCCAAGCCTCTGGCGTTTTAGTCTTGCCACCTTTGGTGCGTATTATGATGCCAGATTCGTCCCGTTTGCAGTGCTCCTTGGACCACCAGTGGCGGATCACGTCCATCGGGTAGCCGGGGTACCAATTGATGTACCACTCCGGCACGTACTGAGCGGATACACCTCTGGAGTGCTCCGTGCTGCACGGGTAGCCAGATGCATCATGTGTAGGGCGTCGTGGAGCTGAACGGCTCCTCCTGCGGGTTGGCCCCGCTGACGCACTGCCACGTTCCATGGGCCTTTCATCTTCATGACGGTGCTCTGGATCTCGAGGTGGCGATGGTCGTCTGTTCTTCTTTGCATTGCGCCTGTCCTCCGAGTCCTCTGAGCTGTCCTGGACCACGAATACGTGCTGATGCGGGCTTTGGAAGTACCCGATGTCGGTCAGCTGCTCCGTAGTGAGGTCGTTGAGGTCCATCTGGTCGCAGCCCTGCATGAACTCGTCCATAGACCAAGCGGGTAGCCCCGCTGCTGCAGCTGGCGCCGCTTCAGCGGGTGGCCCCGCTAGGGCCTGGAGTGCGGTCAGCATCTGCGGTGCCGACATATCAGGATCCAGGTATGGGCGCAGCCTTGCGGCCCCTGGGCGCGACAGCAGGTCGTTCATGGTCATCTGCTGATGTGCTGGCGCACTCAGGAGCTGGATCGCTTCTGCGACCTGCTCTTGGAGCCTGTCCTCATAGTCCTCTTCGGCCTCTTCAGAGTCAGAATAAGCTGCGGGATGGCCCCGCATTTCGTCGTCAGCGTCTCCCGCTTCCGAGCCGGCTCGCGAAAGATCAGGCAGCAACGGCATGCCGATCACCTGCGGTGCCAGCGCGGCGGCGAGCTCCTCCTCGGTCGCCGGGACGGTCTCAGCTTCGGAGATCTCGTCGTCGGCGGGTGGCCCCGCTGGAAGACCGAACCAGGCGTTGAACGCGCCCTCGTCGACTTCGTCCCAGCCGTGGAACTCGTCGAAGAGGGTCACCGCGTACTCTTCCAGGGCTACGGTCGCATCAGCGTAGCGGGCCATCACGTAGTACGTGGAGGAGCCCGCGGCGGGAGCCGCTTCTGGATTGACGTAAAACTCGTAGTCAATGTAGTCTATGTCATCCATAAAAGAGTTTTGAGCCAAATGTACGGATCCCTTTCCTTTCCCTTTCGGGCAATGATCGCGCAAATGCTCTGTGCTACCGCATGTATGACACTTCATAGTGTTGCCAGAAGCGTCCCTAGGGTTACCCCTCCGCCCTTTTCCCTTACCAGAGGTCCGCCTGTGACCCCGACCTTTGCCTCCGATAAGAACTTCTTCAAAAACTACATCAGTTAAGGACGTGAGGAAAGCAGTGATACCCCTACCATGCATACGGCGTCTGCGACCCCCTTTGCCACGACCCTTTCCATAGCGTTTGAAATATCGGCGTACTGCACGTCTCACTTTTCTGACCGGTTTCTTCATAATGCGCCTCCAACGGCGTTTTGATTTGCGATAAGCCATAAAAGCGGCTTCCGCTCTTTGTTGTTCAGAAAGGTGAGTGTCATCAGCTGGATAGTCATTGCCAGCAGAGACCATGCCATTGTGATCACCGTCAGATGAGGTATCTGTGTCAGTGCCAGATTCAAACGGAGAGGGTGGCTGAGACCCTTGAGCGGATGACTCCGCTTGGCCCCAGAGGGTTGTGCCCGAGGGCGGGCTTGCAGTGTAGGCGGCGCCCGGCGTGTAGTTCGACCAGGCGTTCGCCTCCGCTGCCTCTGCCGATGCCTGGCCGGTCTGCCCTAAGAGGGCAGTGGCCTCGTTGGGCATATCGGCTGAATCAGCCCAGGGACTTGGCTCGCCAGGACCAGCGGGTGACCCCGCAGTCGTGGCGTAGACACCTGCATGTGCGTGGTGCCCTGTGAAGATGCCCGCAATGTTGCCAGGAGAGCGCTCGGCAACATGCCCGTAGTTCCTCATCCTGGTCAGCAGCCTATCATAGTCTGCTTGCGTTCTGGGCATCTGATGATTGAAGGGCTCCAGCAGGTGTTGGGCTCGTGACGCGCCAACGCCTAACGCTCTGAAAAGGATCAGCGTTAGGATCTGAAAGTTGGGGATGACAAATCCAACAGAGTTAGCCTCGTCACGGGCCATCTCGAATCGAGCTAACACTGAGTCGATTCGCTCGCCCCTTTCGACGCGAAAGTCGATAAGGGCAGTGCCAGAGTTGAGCTGGCGCTCATCTTCCAGATTTTCAAATTTGGTACTCAATAGATAAAGTATATAAGTAACTGCATCCGTTGGCTGTCCGTTGACATTTACACCATAATTGTTGATCTGGGAGGGGACCTGCATGGCGATACGACGAGCAAGGCCTTGAAGACCACGTTGTAGTGCTGCAGCTTGCTGAGGTGGCGTCATATTGCCGCTCGTCACGTTTATCCATGCATGTACTTCGCGAACGTACTCGCGAAAGGGCGTAGTACCGGCTGGGTCCCAAGAAGGGCCGGTAGTACGCGTGTCGTCCATCCCCTGCCGCATGTAGCCCACAGCACATCCCATTATCACCCATAGAATGCCGAAGATAGTTATCTTGATCCAGTGCATGTGCATCTCGGCTTCGGTGATTGGTTTAGGCTGTGGTTTGTCAGGCTCGGGCGTAGTAGCCGTAAGGCGCCTGACCGGCACGGGATGCAGGTGGCCCCGCTGCGGGTAGCCCCGCAGAGTGACCACGTTCTCGATCGAGTTGCCGATTGGCATCTGGTGGAAGTCGGGAGTGAAGTAGCGCAGTGAGGTAGGAGAGAGCGTCTCGAGCTCGCGGGTCGCCCCGCTAGCCCGATCGCGGACTGGCTCCGCTCCTCGCAGAGCCGGCGCAACATGGTATTCCACCGTAGTAGTAGTCCACCAAGTTGTGCCGTGGATGATGGGTATTAGAGCGAGAGCCAGCCACACGAGAGTGTAGCCAGCTCCGCTACCAAGTCGAAAACGCACTGGTAAGCCAAGATATATGTTCCGCCTATAGGCGCTCCCATATCCCAGGCTTTGGCTCATACCGCATGAGCTCAAGAGAGCAAGATGAAGCATGGGATCTGGAGTAAAGGATCGAAGGGGCATCTTCAATAGAAAGGTCTTTTCCGATCTCAGATGCGAGTAGTGCGCCTCGGTGAGGCACAATCACATGTTCGGCCGGGCCCGGCTTGAGCCAGGCACGGCAGCGGCGCATGCTCGATTTACATCTCGCCTTTAACTCTCTCCGTTTAAAGTGGCAGCGGGCGGCCCAGGGCGCAGCGGTGACGCCAGAGCCGACAGCATCGAACTTACCCGATGCCGCCGACTGCGAGGCACAGAGGAGGCGCGGAGACCACCGCCGCCGAGAGCCCCTGGCAACGAAGATAGAACGCCCCAAACATAAACTTGGCGCTGCGAGCGGATCTCTTGGATCTGTGCCGGGCGCCTCTGGCGCTGGCGCGCGGAGCGTGCAAGGGCCGGCGCCGGAGGCGCCGCCAGGGAGGTCCCAGCGCGGATCCAAGAAGTCCGCGCGGAGCGCCAAACAGTTCTGTTCATTGCTTTTTCTCTCGGCGGTGGACAAACCTCCCTTGAGTAAACCACCCTTTAGCGAAAACGGCCCGAGACCGAAACCGACAGACCTGGACCCGCAAACATGACGGCCGCGACGGCCTCTCGCGAACAGGAAACGGCCAATTCGCTAATCGACGTGTCAGGGCAGGAGGTCTATCCACCTCCGATTCTCTCGTTCGATGAGCGCCACTCCGCACACAGGACGACGCTCTGGCGTGCGACCGCCCAGGGGCCGGCCAACCCCACGCGAGAACTCTCGCTGGCGGCGGCCCCGGCTCCTCTCCCCCGCTCGAGGCCCCGGGCGCGCGGCAGAGGGGCCTCGTGCAGTGCCGCCACTCGCTGACGGAAGGATACCACGCCGAGGAGGCCCCCGAGCCGTGGCCCCCGCCGCCGTGCCCCCAGCCCCTCTTCCTCCTCCAACTCCTCCTTCCTCCCCTCCTTCCTCCTCCTCCTCCTCCTCCTCCTCCGCCTCCTCCTCCTCCTCCTCCCCTCCGCCTCCTCGTCCTCCTCCTCCTCTTTCTAACTACTCCTCCTCCATTCCCCTCCTCCTCCTCCTACTCCTCCTCCTCCGCCTCCTCATCCGCCTCCTCCTCCTCCTCCTCCTCCTCCTCCTCCTTCTCCTCCTCATCCTCCCTCTGGGCGTTGCTTGGTGGGCGCAGAAAGGGGCCCTCTCTCGCTCGAGCCGCGAAAGTGCACGGAAAGTCCACCTCTCTTCACCCCCCCGCCCCGCCGTCCCCAGGACCCCTCGAGCCCGGAAAAATCACGACGGGAGGTTTTTTGCTACTTTCGGCATCTGGGGGTCTGGGGGCCCTTCCCGGGCCTCGAGACTGTCATGACGAAAAATCGGTCCCCAGGAAGGGGTCCAGACCTCTGGGGGCCGACGTTGTGAAAACATGAAGAAATCACGACGTCGGAGGTCTAGGTCTAGCGCCCCCCCCCCATGGCGCAACGCCCCCCTCTGCAGGGGCGGGGGGGGGGTCCTCCAGCCGCGAGCATTCAGTGCTGCATTCCCGGGCGTGGCTGGGCGCGGGCGGCGTCGAGGGCGCTTGGCCCGCGCTCTGCGGTGCGGTGGGCGCGCGGCATCGTCGCCGCCGCAGTGTCGTCGCCGCCCGGATGAGCCGGAGCAACAGGAGCCTGCGGAGGCTGAAGGAGGGAGGCAGAAATTGTTTTTTGACTGTGGACTGCGCCGAGAGGCATCCGAGGACGCTCGAAGACGCAAAGAGAACAGGAGCAACAAGGGCGAAACCGAGTGGGTGAAACAAATGGGGTACAGCTGCGCAAAATGTGTGCCATCACACGATCTGAACCAATACTGCGGTAATCCTCCACCCCCTCCCACCATGTGCACATCCATACATCCCACCACATCACATGCCTCGCAACAAAAAAGGAAACAGGATCAGTCAGCATCGGATCCGGAAATCGGGTCGAATCGAAATATGCGTCGGATCGGGCTGCATCGGCACGGAGACGAAATCGGATCGGATCGGCTGAGCCAGGATGCGCAACAGCGCTTATGCAAGCATCGGGCCACATCGGATCGCGAGAGATCGGCATCGAATCTGAATCGGATCGATCACATCGGACTGGACCCTGGAGGGGGGAGAGGATGAAAGGAGAACCAACGGCATAAGCATAAACGTTTGGCGCTCCGCGCGGATTTCTTGGATCTACGCTGGACCCCCCCTCCCTGGCGCGCGGAGCGCGGCGGGGGCGGCGCCAGAGTCGCCGCCAGAGGGGCCCAGCGCGGATCCAAGAAACTCGCGCGGAGCGCCAAAAGTTTATGCTCGTGGCGCTTTTCTTCTTCAAACCCTAAGGGGGGAGGGCAGGATGGCGCACGATGCGGCCATGACTGGAACCAACATCGGACCTGGACACATCGGGGATGTCCGAGGATGTGCTATGGGCGCATGTGTTTTGGGCGCCACGGCCGCGACCTCACCACGTCCGTGCGGAGGGGTCGGGATGGCACTCGAGGGGGGAGGAGGAAAGGAGGAGGAGGACGAGGAGGAGGAGGAGGAGGAGGAGGAGGAGGAGGAGGTCGAGGAGGATTGAGGTCGAGGAGGTCGAGGAGGAGGATGAGGAGGAGGTCAAGGAGGAGGAGGAGGTCGAGGAAGGAGGAGAGGAGGCGGAGGAGGAGGAGGAGGAGGAGGAGGAGGAGGAGGAGGAGGAGGAGGAGGAGGAGATTGAGGTCGAGGAGGTCGAGGAGGAGGAGGAGGTCAAGGAGGAGGGAGGAGGAGGAGGAGGAGAGAGGAGGGAGGAGGAGGAGGAGAGGAGGAGGAGGAAGAGGAGGAGGAGGAGGAGGAGGAGGAGGAAGAGGAGGAGGGGATGTCCGAGGATCCCGGGGTTTGCTGGAGGATGTGCTTGGGGCGCCGCGGCCACTCCAGGAGAGACGCCCCGGGCAGCGCTCTGAGAACGTTTTCCGGATCGGCTGCTTGCCTATAGGGCCATGTTGCTCCCATCGTTGACTACCTACCAGACCACCCCAACCCAACCCGAAGACCAGAATTTCGCCTGAATTTCGCGTTGCGGGGGTTTGGGGGGGGGGACGGGCTTAATATGTGTCTTGTCATTCTTCCACCTCCCCCCCAGTGGAAATGGAGGGCAAATCGGGGCCTTTGGTTTGGGTTGGGGTGGTTTCGTGGGCGGCGAATTGTACTTGAGGGCCACATCCCAAGAAATACTTTCGGGCACCCCGAAAAGGACCGGAGGCAGGGTCGGTACTTTCTTGGTGCTCGAATTCCCGTCTGGTGATCAAGGCTAAAGTAGGCTGGAACATCATAAGCCCAGGGTGACCTTTGGTGCGCGGCTGAACGGGGGACGCGGAGTGGCCAGACCTGGGCGCGCAAGCCGCTGCCACCACTTCGCGTTCCTCGATCGGGGGCCCCATTGTGAACGGACACGCCGGTCACCATGCCTTCCCAAATCGGCCCCGCCCGGGTTGGGCGGGGAAGCTGGCAGAGCTGACCCGCTACCACGGCGCACTGCTGTTTCGCGACCGCAGCGACTTATTGACTGGTCTGCGACACTAGGACGGACCTATCCCTCAGAGACTCACAACACCACTTCACATTATATGCTTTCCTGGCTCAATCCAAAATTCGCGAAACAGGCGAGCGGCTTGGAAGCAAACGATCAAGAAAGCAGGCTGGTGCGACAACTCTGTCACATTTCAGAATCAGCTGGCAAAAACCGGCGGTGGACAAACCTCCCTTTAGTAAACCTCCCCTCAGTGAAAGCGGCCTGGGACCGAAGCCGACGGACATGGACCCACAAAAATGACGGCCGCGACGCCCTCTCGCGAACCGAAAACGGCCAATTCCTCAATCGACGCGTCAGGGTAGGTCTGCCCACCTCCGAAGAAATGGCTCAGAAGGCCCGCAGCCGACCTGGCGAACCGCACGGGGACTCGCGCGGCGGCACGCCGGGACACCGTTTTCCGAAGCACCCGGACGCGGCCCCCCGTGCGCGCGAAACTGTAAGGGCCCCCCCTCGCTTCTCGAGTTCTGGCGGGGGACCCGTACAGCTCTCGCCTGGCATCCCATGGCTTGCCGGGCTGTTCCTGCAACAGGAATGCCACAACATGTTTCGGGGTCGGTCGCGCCGTCCGGAGGATGAAGTGAAGGGGCGGCGTGCGGAGTGCATTGGATTTTCGCCGCTAATCGACAGGCGCGCTCCACTACTTGCAAAGCAGCTACTCGCAAATGAGCAACATCCGCCGCGGGACATTTACGCTCCATTCCATAAGGGAAGACATTCATTTTCTGATAGTTTGCAAGCAGGCACTTGGCGAGTAGTGAAATGCGCTTGGTGAGCTAAAATCGAACCATGAACGCGGCCAAACAAGTGCCCGCAGATCCGCCCCTGCTCGGGCTCAGACCTCGAGCATGCTCGCTTCTCGCGGAGATCTGGGTGGTACAACCCCCCCCTGCGCTGAAGGTTCACGAGGGCGACATGCATGCGCACACCATCGAACGGCAGAACATGCCAACAGCGAGCGAAAGTGCCAACTGGGCCCAGGGGAGATGCCGGCTAGGATCAGATATCCAGCGGGCAGTAACAGCGCGGTAGTGTGACCCAACATCCTGTTAACATTTGGCCCGCACCAAACAATCACTCCGGCGAACGAGATCATTCTTACGTCTAGTCGACTGGAACGCCCTGAAACGATTGATCCTGGTCGAAGGAGGCGAGCGGGGAGGGAGACGGCCAGAAGCGGAGAGAAGGCGGTAGCGATTCCATCAGGAAGGGCGGGAGGTCTCCTCCTCCTTCTCCTCCTCCTCCACCCCATGCCCTTCCTCTCGTTGTGTCGCTGATGCCGCGGCCACCGTCTCCTCTGTTCGGAAGCGGCGCCTCTCCATCCGCATCGCATGTCATACTACGGGACACTCCTGAATGGGTGTGCACTCGGTCCGACCAAAAGCTATTTCCTGTCCTGGGTGCATGTTCGAAGCGAGACTGCATGCACGTGTGGGAGAAATGTATGTATGTGTCTCTCTCTCTCTCTCTTTCTCTCTCTCTCTCTCTCCCTCTCTTTCTCTTCCGCTATTCCTCTCTCACCCTGCCTTGCACACGCAATCTTTCAGACGCACGCGAACTACCGTCACACACGCGCGTCTACATGGGTTGGAATTGACGTCCAGTATATACGTTCATATGCATGCTAGGAATGAGGCGCCAAGGCCGAAGCATACATTTGCATATACACAAGATTGTGTTGGCGCTTCGCGCTATGCTCCTTGGTCCTTCACGTCGAATATGCATACACAATGAGAGATACGTAGACCAATCAGAACAACGACCACTCTCGGTTGCAATGTTCGCCATCACCGCCATCTCATGTGCCTTCTTCCTCTTCGTCTTAACCTTCTCGTTCTCGCCTTGCTTGCTGTGCGAACCCTTTCCAATCCTCCTCAGACTTGTTTGCGGAGGCTCCTTCGAGGCGAGCTTCTGCAGGACCTCGCGAATGCTTTTTAGCTGCTCCTCGAGCGCCTTTGGAAACGTTCCTGGCGCCTCTCGGCTGCCTCTGGGGGGGTCCTCGGACCTCCATGCCGCGACAAGGGGTCTCGGGTCACGGCTTGATTGTTTCTGCCGGGCGCCTTGGGGCAATTGTGGGCCGTCATGGGGCACTCTGTGGGCAATTTCGGGGCCCTCTCGGGCCGTCTTGGAACACTCGTGCGTGAAGCGTCGGAAAACTTTTGTGGTCGTCTTGGAGCGGTCTCCGGTGCCTCTCGGGCCTTTCCGGAAGCCTGGGAGACCGAATAACCGAGTAGCCCAGATGTGGGCAAGATTTACAGTCGGCCTTGATTGGACAGGACACGCGAGAGGACACAAGACCCTTTTGAGGGCAACATCGCCATAGGAGTGTATGAAGGCACGTGTCGCGAGGCACAGCACACAAACGTACCCTTGAGCTGGCAGGGTCGACCTACTAATCCGGGCCGACTGTACATCCATATCCAGTGCGTCTTGGACTTTCTTGGAAAGGGCGCCACAAGGCCGAGACGCATCAGATATGGATGGAGTCATAGAGATCGAGCCTCCAAGGGGGACGGATTTGTCTTATTATTCTTATTGTCATTCGATAAACCATTAGTACAAACACAATTGTTCTGATGATCATTACTACTATTCTTGTTATTATTATTGTTATTATTATTAGTTTCGTCTTTATTGTTATTGCTGTTGTGACCAGTATCCAGTGCGCCTCGGGCTTCTGGGGAAGGGGAGCCCTGAACTGCAAGCTGCAGTGGATATGGACAGAAGCCTTGCCCGCACCAAAATCGTACAACCAGCACATGGGAAAATAGATGCTCTGCGTTCCGAATGCCTCTTGGGGGTGATATTTGTCGGGGATCTTCTGACCTGGGTCAATCCAGACCCGGGTAAGTCAAGGCTTGCAGAATCCTGCAAGATCCTTCAACCAAGCCCGGGTCAATGCGAAGGATCCTGCAAGATCCTGCACCCAAGCCTGGGCCAATGCGCCCCTGGCTCTGCAGCATCCTGCAAGATCCGGCGCTCTGACCCCCGCTTGCATTGACCCCCTTTCGGGGATGGACAGACCCCCCTTTAGTAAAACGTGGTTTAGTGAAAACGACCTGAGACCCAAACCTGGCGGGCGCAGGCCTGAGAAATAACGGCCACGGCGCCCTCTCGAGAACCGAAAACGGACAATTCACGAATCGACGTGTCACTGTTGGGGGTTCTGTCCACCCCCGACCCTTCCCTCGAGCCCCGAATTGGTGCCGTACTCGGGCGTCCGGCGCACGTCCCGGGCCGCTGGCGGCCCTCCTGCGATCGTCTTGGGAGCCTCTCGGGACCGCCGCCGGCCCCCTGGCACGGCTTGTGCGGGGACTTCCCCGGGGCCCAGAAAGTCTCGCTGGACCGTCTGTCTGGGGGGGCGTCCAGGAGCCCCGGACGTCGGGGATCCCGTTCTGGCGGTGTCGCCCCCCCTCCCCTCCCCGGGACCAATTCAAATAGACGAAAGGGACAAGTACATATATATATATATATACATATATATACATATATGTATGTATAAATGAGCATATGAATATGTATATATATACACACATCAAGAGACAGACACAGAGAGACAGAGAGAGGGAGGGCGAGGCAGACAGACCAAGAGAGGACCTTGAACCCCTGGGCGAAGGCAAGATCGGGGCGGAGGCGGTGGCGCGGCGCGGTCGGCCTGGCACGCCCGAGGCGGGCTCGCAAGAAGCGGGCGCGAGGCCCAGCCGCACCTGCTGCCCACGAGCCACAGCGGCCGACGTCGGGCGGGCGACGTCGTCTCCGGTGGACAGCGTGCGCGGCGGCAGCGCCGACACCGACTCCTGTCCTCACGCTCCTGGCCCGGGGGAGCGCCGAGGGGGGACCGGCTCGGAGGGAGAAGCGTCGACCTGGACGCGGCGACACCTCGCCGATGGATCGGCGGCGGGCCCCCGATGACGATCTGCACGGGCTGCCAGGCTCCTTGCGGCTATCAATGGGAGAATTGGGGGCCGATGCGTTCCACCCTGAGCCTCCTCCTCCTCCTCCTCCTCCTCCTCCTCCTCCTCCTCCTCCTCCCTCCTCCCCCTCCTCCTCCCTCCTCCCCCTCCTCCTCCTCCTCCTCCTCCTCCTCCTCCTCCTCCTCCTCCTCTTAACGTTGCCTCCGAATCGTCTGGCCTTCGGGTCACAGCTCGGGTCTCTGGCGGCCGCTTTTGGGACGAGTCGGGCACCCCCCGGGACGCCTCCCGGCGAGGCGCAGCTGCTCGGAAGCATCACGAGGCTGGAAAACGGAAGATAGCCGCCGAGAACCGACAGAAACGCCCGAAAACCTTGAACCTCGAACGATCGTTCCACATCGTACCGATCGGCGCGGGACCGCGCGCGCCGTTCGCCAGTCACTCCAAGCGCCATCTGGCGGTGGAGCTGTAGGGGTGCTCAGACCCCAGGGCGCCGCCCCCGCGGGGTCGCGCGCAGGACACCGCTGCACCATTAGGCGCCAGGTGCGAGCGACAATCGGAGGAGCATGGGGAGAAAGATGAGAAGGAGGGGATCTGACTTGGACTCCTCAGGTAAGGACCGTCCCTGGCCCAAGCCGCCACCATGTTCTCGCTCCATTTTGGAGTCCCATGAGATCCTCAGGGCCTCGTGAGGAGCGCAGTGGAGGCCAGGGGCACCTCCGTGGACATCCTGCGCACACCTTGGGCCAGGGACACTCCTGGCAACACCCGAAACAAGCGTCCCCTCCTGCAATCAGTGGATTGGCCCCGAGCAAACTGGAAAGATTGAAGAGGCCAAACAAACATTGCAGCGAGTCCACGCTGCGATAACGGACGCGACATGCTGATGACTGATAACGACGATGACGACGACGACGACAATGATGATGAGGAGGACGACGACGACGATGATGCTGATGCTGATGCTGATGATGAGGATTATGATGAGGATGTTGATGAGGATGATGGTGGTGATGATGACGACAACGATGGTGATGCTGAGTACGAATATGATTGTGCTGATGCTGGTGATGGGTGACGACAATTAAACTGATGACGATAATGACAATGATGCTGCTGCTGATGATGATGAATCCTCTCATTCCTCCTTTTCCTCCGTCCGTGCCCCGTCCTCCTCCTCCTCCTCCTCCTCCTCCTCCTCCTCCTCCTCCGTCCCCCTCCGTCCCCCTCCACCCTCCATGCTTCAGATCCCATCCCCCTCCTCCTCCTCCTCCTCCTCCTCCTCCTCGATCCGCTGAGGCAGACGGAAGCAGAGGACGACGACGACAACCATGGCGTCGACCAAGGGCCCGGTGGCCGGAGGGGCGCGGAGATGCCGCGAGGAGCGACGGGCGAGGGGCGCCCGCGGGAGTGGATAACAAGGGATGCGTCGACCCCTATCCCAGGCTCCGTGAGGTTTTCGAGAGGATCAACAATTTGGGGCCCAACCCTGGGATATACGAGGGGGGGGCGTCCATCCTCGACAGGGGTGCGTCCGAATAGCCCCCTCGGGATGTATCCCAAGATTCCTCCCCTTTTCTGAGCGACCAAACTTTTCTGGCGGAAGTCGGGGATTGGGGGAGAGAAATCGCCTGCGAGTGGAGGGATGCTGCGAGGCGGGCGCAGAGCCGGCACGGCGCTGCCGCGGGGAGGGGCCGCCTCAGAGGCTGCTCGACGACGAGAAGATGTACCTCCCGCAGGCCGCCGGGCGGCGCAGAGGGCAGGCCGGAAGGCTTCGGACCTTCCTCCTCCTCCTCCTCCTCCTCCTCCTCCTCCTCCTCCTCCTCCTCCTCCTCTTCCTTCCGCTCCTCCTCCTCCTCCTCCTCCTCCTCCTCCTCCTCCTCCTCCTCCTCCTCCTCCTCCTCCTCCTCCCAAAGGGGAGGGGAAGGCAAGACAAGGCAGGGCGCCCTCGGATCCAGGGAGTGCCGCAGCACCTGCAGGAGAGCCACATGACCTGCTCAGAGCATGCACAAGGCAGAGCGGCCGGGCCTCGGTGGCCTTCGAATTAAGGGTGGCGCGCAACGCCAACTACTGTTGGCTGGTTCCGGGCAGGCTGTGCTGCCCGGCGGAAGGGGACGAGGAGGGGAGAAGCAGGCAGACGACGACGAACGCCCAGGCGGGAGGCCAGGGCCGGCGGGGCGGGCGGGCAGGCAGAAGACGGGCCAGGCGGAGACAGCAGGCAGGGAGCAGGAGGAAAGGAAAGGGAGGGAAGCAACGAGCAGAAGCGAAGGGAGGAAAGGAAAGGGAGGGAGCAGGAGCAAAGCGATGCCAGCCCTCTCGCAACAGATGCTGTGAGAAACCCCGAGCGAGGCACGTGCCACTAGAAACTCAATGCCCCCCCCCCAAAAAAAATGAGACGCGGTGGCCTTCGAGTGGCGATCTGCTCAGCCGCACCGCGGGTGGGGAAGGAGGAGAAGGAGGAGGACATGGTAGCGCGGCGTAGAGGCGCGCAGTGTGCTTCGAATGCGAACCAAACGTGCGGCCAAATCAAGCCATACACGGAAGATGTAGCGTGCATGCGTCGCCCTCCCCAAACCCCCGAGGCCACAATCCTGCGTAAAACACTACTCTCTTGCAGCAGACCCTCATCAGCTTTACACAGCTACGATGGGAGTCACGATGGGGGGTCATAGTGGGGGTCCACGACGGGGGGATCGAGATATGGATAAGATATAGGGCTGGGGATGCATGCAGAAGGATGCCCCGGTGGTACAATCAACGTGGTGTTATGTTGGTGGTGCGACCCATGCGGTGCAATGTATGCAAAGCAATGCAATGCAAAGCAATGCAATGCAACACACTGCAAAGCAAATCAATACAAACCAATCTATTGCAACGAGCTGCACAGCAATTCAACGCAATGCAAAGCAATTCGGCACTCTGCAGAGCAACGCAAAGCCATGCAACGCACCGCAATTCAAGGATAAACAATGCAAGACCATGCAAAGCAATTCGACGTAATTCCACGCGATGGCAAAGCACTTCCAAGGCAATGCCATGCGATTGCAAGGCAGAGGGTTGGCGGAGTGCAACGGGGCGGCGGAGACGGGCAGGAACGGGGCCGCAGGGGCGGCCGACGAGCATTTTAAAGGGAAATTAGGACACACAAATAAATACACACAAATAAAACTATCCCCCATATTTTCACATATTTTCTGGGTTTTTGTCTTCCCCCCCACTTCCCATATTTTCGCATATTTCCCTGGGGATCGACGATTAATTGTGTCTGTGTGTTTCTTTTCCCCCTGAATTTTGCTGGGACAAATGATGTAGCGGCGTACGGGAACGGGACAGTTGGAGAGGCAAACGGGCCCAGTTTCAGAGAAGGCAAGCAAGGACCCTCCGGTGCAAGCACTGCTTGGGAACAATCCAATGTCGCTGCTGACAAACTGTCTAGGGAACAGAACCGCGCTTCCGAGGCCACGATTTCTCGGGCAACAACTATAGGTTCGCGCTCTCGAGCTTCCAAAACGACCTAGGCAGGCCACCAAGACTGCCACGATGGCTCAAGATGCCACCAAGACGACCCAAGACGGCCCCAAGATTGCCCCATGACGTCACACGAGGCTCCCAGTAGGGCTCGCAGGGGCCAACATCAGCGATGCTCCTAGAATGGATATTTTCGCGATCTCGCCTTTTCGGGCTTCCACCGGCTCAAGACTACTTTGGTAGTGGGAACAATTGGTTTTCAAAATATCTGGTCTTTAGAAGCTCTGCGTGGCGACGCCCCCGTCGCCACGCGTGCCCTCTGCGTGCCTGCGGGGGCGCCGCCACGTAGAAGTACTGGAGACCGAGCATTTGGGGCGTCGCTACGCACGCCCTCTGCGTGGCTGCGACCATGTGTTAAAACCCTGAAACCAATTCAATTCACTAATAAAATGCCCCGACAACTGTTGATGCATACGGTCCAAAATGGCCCCAACGCCCGTCGGCGGGAACAATCATCGGGATCCACACCGATCCGTATCGTCGGTGCGTCGGCGATGCGGCGCCATGCTCCGACCCCATCTGCCTGGACTCCATCTGTGAAGGGGGCCCAGGACACACAAATAAATACACACAAATAAAAATATTCCCTATATTTTCCCATATTTTCTGGGTTTCTGTCTTCCCCCCCACTTCCCATATTTTCCCATATTTTCTGGGGAATCGAGGATTAATTGTGTCTGTGTGTTTTATCCCCTCCTGAATTTGGGAGGCCACGCGTCCTTCCCCGGAAACGGCCCCTGAGATCCAACGCTTCGAAACATGTTAGCAGCGAAAACAAAAAAATGCCAACGGAATCGCTGCCCCTTCTTTGGCGGCACCTGTCGAGCCGCCTCGGCACGTGAGGGCCCCTCGGGGCCCGAAGCATGGCCAGCTTTCCCGCGCCTGGACCTCGGGGGGGCACCTGCACCGGGAGAGGCGAACTCCAGACTCGGAGCAAGCCCAGACGGAGACCGAGCACTCCGTGCGGACTTCCTCCGCACGGACTTGGCATCCTGCCACCGAGAGCCCCTCCTCGCTCTCTGGAACGGGCTGGCCCCGTGTGCCGCTGTCCGCGGCTCCTTGCTGCTCCCTCCGTGTCCGTGCCCGCTCAGCGCCTTGTGGCTGGCGCCCTGCGCTCACTGTCCCCAGCAGGTCCGCTGATTTTTGGTGCGGGAGCGTCACGCTTTCCACAGCAAAGCCATCGAAACCCAAGGCACCCAGGGCACCCTGGAGGCAAGCAGGGTGTTTCTTGGCTTGGGTGTCTACTGTAGTGGCCTGTGGCCGGGTTCCGATGGGTGGTGCCACGGAGTTGGCGCCCCTGGCTGGTGCACCTGATAGACTGCGAGACTGCACGAGTTGCACCACAAAGCTACCGCATCGGGGATAACTACTGGAGCCTCATGGTTTGGGCCCAAACCCTGGCATCATTACACATGTTGCTCTTCTTTGAATGTCAAGGGCCCCAATTCGCAGAAAGACGCGACGAGGGGGTACGTTACTGCTCTATTGTTCTCAGCCGGAAGACAAGTTATGCCCTCCCTCCTCCACAACAGCTCTGTGCCCCTTCCGCGGCACTCCACGAACTCGTCGAAATCGATATCTCCATCTCTCGTCCTGGAGCGTGCGTCAGAAAATGATGATGCAGGGGTCGCGGAGGAAGCGAAGGATCAATGGTCGCGAAGCCAATGTCTCCATCGCTCCCTGTGCCGACGCGCTGCTCCTCCAATTTCACCTCCTCCCGCCATCCCTCCTAAGGTGGAGGTACTAGAGGACCCCCCCGCTCCTCCCACACCGTCTCCCCCATCCATCCTCTCATTCATCCTACTTCTGCCGCTCTGTCGATAATTCCTCCTTTTCTCTACTCCTACCCCATCCCTCATTTCTGTGTCTCTCTCTCTCTCTCTCGCGTTCTCTCTCTTTCTCTCTTTCCCCTCCCCCCCAAACTCACCCGTTTTGCTCGGCCCAGTGAAACGTGACTCCCGACGCGACTGCTCGCATATCAACTGGCGCCGCTAATGAAGTCGCGCCGCCTATAGAAATGTTGAAGTACATCCGAAGTTGGAAGCGGAAGGAGGAGCAACTGGACAAGGCATTAGGGAGGAGCCGGGAATGGAAAGCCAGCGAGGGCGACGGATCACGATGCATCGACGAGCAGGAGAGCGTGGGCTCCAACACACCAACAAGTCCACACAAACAAACTTACGCTGTCCACGCGAATTAGCCCAAGGGTTATGTCGGGCCTGTCCCCCTACAGGGGGATTTCCGACGGAAAAAATGAAACAACAAAAACAACAACAATACCCCCAAAAGGTCAACACATACTAGAAAAACAGTCCCCGGACTATCTGTGGGGCTGTTTTTGGATGACGTCTCGGGTATCTTTTACTTTTCGTCGAAAGCCCCCCTGTAGGGGGGGGCAGTCCAGGAGGAGGAGGAGGAGGAGGAGGAGGAGGGAGGAGGAGGAGGAGGAGGAGGAGGAGTAGGAGGAGCAGAAGGAGGAGGAGGAGTAGGAGGAGGAGGAGGAGGAGGAGGAGGAGGAGGAGGCCCAAGGGCCGAGGCAGGCAGCCCTGCTGGGGAGAAGCGGAGAGAGGTCCGGACTCGCTCGGAGGGCGGAACCGTCCACCGCCGACGCGGGCGGCCCGTGCCCGGCCCAGGTGCGAGGCGCGGGGGCTGCGACCATAGACTGACTTTCGAGCGCCACCTCGAGGTCGCCGAAGAGTGTGGAAAAACCCACACCCCCCACACACACACACACACACACACACACACACACACACACACACCCACACACACACACAGTGGGGAAACACACACACACAAAAACAAAACACACACAGTGGGGACAACATACACACAGTGTGTGTTTTTTCCCCGTCTGTGTTCTGTTGTGTTTGTTCCCCACAGTGTGTTGTTTGTGTTTTTTTGTGTTTTTGCTTCCCCCCCGCATGCCATCATGCGCAGAATGGCCAACCGCGCCACCTCGAACTGCAGTGGAAATTGTAGAAAAAGATTGCGTGGCCAAGTACACGGCCTGCGTCGCAAACCTAATCTGACGCGACAGCGGCATGGCGCATGAAGCGCCTCATGAACAGCGCCGGGAACAGCAATGCCGCGCGAAAGAGGCGAACTGCCATGTGAAATGAAATCTATCGGCGTCCAAATGCACATGCGCTGTTCCTCCCGGGGCATGCAGCTCAGGAATTCGTGGGTTGTGCGCGTGCATCACCGACGCGCGAGCACGGCAAACCTGCGAAACATGTCCTCGTGTCAGAAGGTGGCAGGACCGTCTCCGAGGTGGTCATGGGCATGGGCTGCTGCTGGGTGTGCACAGTCGCGATGCTCGGGCCAACTCCACAGGATAGACCTCTCAGTGTGCGAAGGAAGGGCGTCGCTGGCTGATGTGCTTCTCGGCCGTCTGCAAAATTTCCTTTTTGCCCAACGTTGCGTTCTTGCTTGTCGAATGCAAAGCACACCTATGACCGATGACCAACGACAGTCATTAGCAAGCAAGTTCGCGCCCGCCCTCAGCGAGCATCGAAATGTTGCTCGCCGCGCAACTTGCAACATTCGAATGGGTTCTCGTCAATTGTATTGGCCACCGGCCTTTCCGAACGCGAGTCAATGTTGCAATGGGTTGTCGACGAAATTTCGTGCTGCGCGACATCAACGCTGCCAGAGTCTCTCGCAGAGCCTGTGGGACAATTTAGCACTATGGAACGCCACTCTGACAGAGTCCTCTTCCGCCACGTCCATGTCCCGCTTGCCCCTGTTGGATTCCCGCTGTCTCGGCCTCAATGATTGAAACACCGCTCCCCCTTTGCTTTTCCTCCTCCTCCTCCGCTCCTCCGTCCCCCTGTTCCCCCCCTTTTCTCTCCTCCTCTTCCCTTGCCATCGCTCGGACGTGCATTTCCCGTGCATTTGTCGGTTTCGTGCGTGTTTTTCTGCTTGCTCGATGGTCCAGGATGTTACTTGATGTTTCTCGCCGAGAAAAAATGCACACGTCCGAGCGATGTCAAGTTCCTCCCCCCGCCTGGGCCACCACATCGGGAACCTCTCGGCCTTGGCGTGCTGCGACCTGGCTGCGCGTGGCGGCCGTGCTGCGCATGCAGGCCGCGGAAGTCGCGGCGTCGGCGTCGAAGCCGCCGCGATGCGCGCCGTCGGCGTGGTGGGCCAGAAACCCGCTGGCGCCTGCGTGCCCCTGGCCTTCGCCGCGTGTAGGAGCTCGACCACAAGGAACCTTCCACGCGAAAACTCAACCCTGAGACCCCAGGACGTCCACTCATGTCTGGTGCGGGAGCGTCACGGAGGCAAGCAGGGTGGTTTTTGGCATGGGTTTCCACTGTAATCCAAGTCGTCTCCCAGTACCTGCGGCTCGTTGGAGCGACGGTCGGTGCGGCGGGCGGGCGGGCCTATCCTCGCCTCCGAAGGGGGATCTTGGGGCGCTGATGTCGAGAATCATGCCTCGTCCTCGTCTTCCTCACTGTCCTCGTCCTCCTCCTTCGCCTGCTCCTCTTTTCCTCCGTCTTCTCTTCATCGTATCCCTTACTCGTCTCCTCCCCATCCTCCTTGTACTCCTCCTCCTCCTCCTCCTTTCTCAGGCAAGCTGTCGAGCACGTCAGAGCTCGTAACGTCAGTCCTCCTCCTCCTCCTCCTCCTCCTCCTCCTGTCGCTCCTGGCCCCCTCTCGCCTCTCCTTCTTCCCCGCCCAACCCCCGCCCGCCCTGCGCCCGTGGACCCGGGGCCGGTGCCGCGGGTCCTGTCGGCCCCGGTGAACAGGGCCCACAGCTCCTCGGGGGTCCCGGGAGAGGAGGGGGTCTGCCGCAGGCCCAGGTCGGTCGCTGGCAGGGCTGGGTTTAGAGTGGGACCTGGCCTGGTGATGTGCACTGGGGAACGCCCCCCTGCCCCATTCCACTGACCAGAACTGCCGTCGCCCGAAAAGCGCCAGCTGCGGCAGACCTGGCTTGGTGATTCCAGTCCATATTTTGGACCTCGGGGCCCAATCACTAACTGGCTCCCCTGAACCGGTGCCCTGGCTATCCCCGACCAGGGAGCAAACACAACTTAACCATAACGCCAAACACGGGGTGGGCAAACACGCTCTGGCATCACTGCCATCACGACGGGAACACGTAATCGACGATACGAAGCGGGTCTTACGCGAGATGGCACAGCGACCTTACGCGGTGGCGTACGCGCGCCGCCGATGCGGTACGCTGCACTGGAAACGAGGGCGCTTACGCGCGACCTCACGCGGGCAGCTCAGGCGGTGTCCGCGCAGCCGAGCCCGCTCTCTGCGTGGCCACGTGCACTAAGGGGTGACAGGCGTACGCCGGGACCGAGCTCTGGCCCCCTCTACCTTGGCCAGCCTTCAGCGGCGCCTGCCGCGGAGAGACAGAGAGAGAAAGAATGGAAGGATGACGGGGGGAACGAGAGGTAGAGCGGAAGGACAGGGGGAAAAGGGGATGAACAATGGGGGCCAAGTGGGGGGGGTGAGGGAGGAGGAGGCGCGGGAGAGGAGGGCGGAAGGGAGGGCGGGGAGGGATCGGAATGAGGGCAGGCGGAGGGCGGGGTATGGAAGGAGGGCTACGCGGGAGAGGGGTGGTCGTAGGATGCTCGAGGAGAGACCTTTCATTCCTGAGGGACTATTGCGGATGCCCCCCAGCGGCCGAAATTGCTTCTCCATTGAAGTGCCTCCCCCTCGATACTCGCAGCCAGTTTCTGGTTGGCCAGGGAACAACTTCAAACTCACACTGCGCCCAAGGCCCACCCGAAACGGCTCCCGCCTGACACGTCCTCAAAGTACCTAGGAATCGTGCTGCCGCTCGAGACTTCCTCTCAACTGGCACAAGAAAACGCGCTCTCTCGCCCTGAACTTCCTCGTACTGTGAATTGGACCCTCTCTTTTGCGGCTTCGTTATCGCGCTCTCGCTTGGGGCTTCCCCGCAATCCAACCAAACATCGCGCTCTCGCCACTCATGGAACGCATTCTCGCCCTGAACATCCTCACACATTGCTTCGGAATCGCGCTCTCGGCCGATACGTCTCCAACGATAATCATCCTGGAGTCGCGCTCGAATGTCCCACCCGCCCAACCTGCCCGTTCGGGACCGCCCGCCCGATCCGCCCGTCAGGGACCCGCCTGACCCGTCCGTTGGGGCACGTCCGCTGGACCCACCATCAAGGTCTGCCCGCCCGACCCTGTTGTGTTACCCTGTCGGGGTTTGCACAGGAGCTGGCACGAAAAACGGAAGCCCCCCAAAGGGCGTACGCGGTACGTGCGTAACCCATGAGGCCGAGAGTCGACGGTTTGTGGCATACGTGTTCAGCGACACGCGAGCAACAGCGAGCAAACTGGTGGAATGAAGAGAGGCGGATGCGGGGGGAGGAAGGGGGGGTAACCGCGGGGGGGGAGGTGCAGGGAACACAGGCAGGCTGATGAGGACCCGTCGTCTTCCTCCCCACCTGCCGCTGCGTCTCCCCCCTCCTGGTCCCCCTCTGCTCTGCCACGTTGGGTTTGGGGAAGGGGACGTGAAGGCGCCACCTGAGAGATCCTCACTGTCGCCCGCAGGTCTTCTATGAAGGGGAGCTGGGACACACAAATAAATACACACAAATAAAAATATCCCCCATATTTTCCCATATTTTCTGGGTTTTTGTCTTCCCGCCCAATTCCCATATTTTCCCATATTTTCCTAAACATCGACGAATAATTGTGTCTGTGTGTTTTTTCCCCTCCTGATTCTACTCTATGCCCGCGAGGGCTGACCTACTGTTCCATATTCTCTGCGCACCGCTTCTCTCCTTCCGCTTAGCCTGCCAAGGTAATCCGGAAGGGTGCTCGTTGTCAACCACGCGCGCCGATCTGAGGCAGTGGTTTCCAATTCGACGTCTTGCCATCCAACCGGGAGGCGGCGTGACGTCTGGGCAACACTTGAAACAAACACATGCGGCACAAACGCTGAGTTCGCGTGGATGGGGAGAACTAGAGACGGGGGGGACGGGGGGTAAGGATGAGAGGGAGGATGTGGAAGAGGTGAAAATGGGGACGAGTCGGGCGGGGGTAATTACAATGATCGAGGCGTGGTGGCGTGAGACTGTCTGAACTCAGCGTTTGAAGTATATACCTAATAACACCTGTGATGGATGTGATGCTCGACGGACATGTCGAGCTAGCCTGAAATATAAAAAAGACGGTGTTGATATAAATGTCTAAATGATGCTGGGGGGACTCGTACACCGCTTGCACAGCACAGATGCATGTGAACCAGACGCGTTAATACGCCCAACTGGATACAGCTTGCTCGCACAGTTTGACTCAGACGGCCTGCTACGCGAGTCGACCTGCCCCTCCAGAAACTGTCGATCGCGCCTACTTGTTCGCGGGATCAGCGGCAACCGTAGAAGAAAGCATACACGCAACCTCTCAACGTCTAAACGTAACAACTGTATCTCTTGCATCGGCGCTGGACCCCCCTTGGGGCGCCCCCGGCGCCGTCCCTAGCGCGTGACGCGGGGCGCGCCTTTCTCGCCCCCCTCACCCGAAAGCCGATGAGCATTACGAAACCCATCCCCCTCCCCGCTGGCATGGCCTTGCCCCCCTCTGACAATCTTTACCCCCCTAGAGATCCTGGATGGGCATAGCTGTGCTGACCCCCTGCGGGTTTCGCCGGGACTATGGTATCCCCAATTCTGGGGGGAGGAGGCCCGCGGGGCCGAGACACCACGGCCCAGCGGGGATGGGGGATCGGAAGGGCCGCCGCCGAGCCGAGGCGCGGGGCGTCGGGCACGCCGTGGGGACGCCTCCGCAGCACGGGGCCGAAGAGGCGGGCGCCCCCCCCCCCCCTTGGCAGGGGGGGGGGGGTACGGCCAAGGTCAGTCAGGCCCTGCAGACTCCTGCGAGATGCTGCAGGATCCTGCACCCAAGCCGGGGTCAGTGCGACCCTGGCCCTGCAGGATCCTGCAGGACCCTGCGCCCAGGCCCGGGTCAGTGCGACCCTGGCCCTGCAGGATCCTGCAGGACCGGGCGCTGTGGCTGACCCCCGCTTGCACCCACCCCCGACTCCAGGCTCCCGAGCGGTCGGCTCGAGGCGTGCGCCGGTCCTCCCTGGCGGCGGGTTCGCACCACGACACGTCGCCTCGCCCCACGTCCAGCCGCGGCGAGGGGGCTGGTCCTTTTGTGGCGGCGAGCGAGGGGGGGGGGAGTGAGAAGGAGGAGGCCATCTCGGAAGGCGGCGGGACTTCTCGGACGCCCTCCAGCCTTCCGAAGAGTTGTCGTGCCTCCGGGAGGAGCTCAGGCAACTTCTCAGAAGGCCGCGCGACCTCGGAGCCCTCTGGGGAGGCCTTCTCCTTCTCGCTTCCCCCCCTCGCTCGCCGCCGGCTTGTCGGGGGAAGGAAGTAGGGGCAGCACCACCACACGTCGCCCCACATCCGTGCCTAAAGCAGTCCTCCGAGCCCTCCAGGGGGTCCACTGGGGCTCGTTTCTCGAGGCAGATGCAGCGGCAGCGAGAGGGGGGGAGGGCCTCATCAGCAGGTGGTGCGGCCGGCCTGCGGTTCGCGCCAGCTTCTTGCTGCAGGGGTATGACGCAGCGGTGCGATGGAAATCATGGGGTTAAGTTGGGCCTGTTCAGAATCAACCAATAATATGGGGACGTTTTCTTATACAAAAAAATGTGTTCAATATTCTTTATTTTTCCTCCCAAATCCGCCTGCAGGGGGACACGCCCGACCTAATAATAGAGGGGCCTGGCTCAGGGCCCCTATGAGCCTGCCCCCCCCCCGGCGCTGCCCACGAGGACAGCACCACGGCACAGCACCAACGCGAGACATGCCATAGAAGCCTAGCAACGCCTGAAGAAATGCAGCCGCTCAAGGCAGATTCGTGATAGGGGGCAGCAGCGGGGAGTACACGAGTGGAGGCGGGGGTGGAGGAGGGTTGGAGATGACTGTTCGCGACAAGACGTGGCCAGCGGGAGCGGACGAGGGGAGAGGGCGACAGGGAGGGAATCGGGCCGAGGCAGAGACAGGCTCGCGGTGATGCACCGCGCGTCCTGCTCTGTCAAGGAGGGGTTCCCCTTCCGCAGTAAGCACGTCATCTCGCCTTCGCCCACCGATGCGGATTCTCTACTCGTCGTACCACCACATCATGAATCAATGCAGACATGCGCCCTGCTTGGTGTGCAAACTCTCATTGGCCGAGCGACGCTGGGACAAAGGCCAATGGAGGACGAGGGTGGAGCTTTGGATGGAGGGGGGCAAGATTCACAGACAAGAGAAGAGGACGGGGAGGAGGAAGACGGAGGAGGAGCAGAAGGAGGCCCAGAAACCGCGGGAATCCTCAAGATCGGCATCGACATGAGGTGCTGCCAGTCATAGGAACTAGGAACAGAGATGTGTTACAGGCTGGAAGACATTGCGGCGCGCACAAGTGGGTATGGGGTGCGGTGGAAGGTGTCTTAGAAGGAGGCTGCTCCTTAGAAGGCGCCGGCCCAGAATCTGCAGACAAGGCCCGCGCCTGCTGAGAAGCAGGGGTGCTTCTGAGAAGCCTTCTCCCCTCCCCGTGGCCCCCTGTGCGCGTGGCCGACTGGAAACAGATGCCCCGTCTTTCCACTGCCCGCCGGCTATGGGCCAAAGCGCTGGCGGGGCGTTGTCGGGCGGTAGGGCGCAGTGGGTGCGAGGCCGGGGTTTTTGCACACTTGCAACGGCCGGGGGAGTCGGTTCCCCGATTTCCCAAGACCCCAACAGGTGGTGGACATGGGTGTGAACAGACATCTGCACATCGTAAATGCAAATCATCCCGCTCCGTTGTCAAGACGACATGAAAAGGGCACAAGGCGCCGCGCTGCGATGGGCCTGCGCCACACGCGCACACACACACACACACATATATATATATATATACACACATATATGGCACTAAGATGCATAAATATACACAAATATACACATGGCACATCAATTTTCCCAAACAAAGCTGTGTTGTCGGGAACGCCGCACTGTGGTTGCTGTGGCCGCCTCGTCGCCGGCCGTCGTCTGGGCTCCGTTGTCGGGCCCGCCGCCTTGTGGTCGCCGTCGCCGCCCCGTCGCCGCCTCGTCGCCGCCCGTCGTCTGGGCTCCGTTGTCGGGTCCACCGCCTGATAGTCGCCGTCGCCGCCCCTCGCCGCCTCGTCGCCGCCCGTCGTCTGGGCTCCGTTGTCAGGTCCGCGCGCCTTGTGGTCGCCGTTGCCCCATCGTCGCCTCCTCGTCGCAGTGCTTTGCATTGTTTTGCATTGAGTTGCTTTGAATTCCTTGTTGCATTGCCTTGCCTGGCTTTGCCTGGCGTTACATTGTTTTGCAGATGTTTGCATTGTTTCGCACAGCATTTCAATGTATTGAATTGGTTTGCACTGTTTTGCCTTGCTTTGCAGCGCTTTGCGTTGCAATGCGTAGCATATGCATTGTTTGGCATTGATGTACACTGCTTTGCATTACTTTGCGCTGCTTTGTCTGGGCTTGCATTGTTGCGTTGCGTTGCGTTGTATTGCATTGCGTTGTATGGTTTCGCATTGGTTCACGTTTCTTTTCGTTGTTTTGCATCGCGTTGCTTTGAATTTCTTTGCGTTGCGTTGCATTTCTGTGCGTTGCCTTGCATTGTTTTGCAGTGTCTGCCTTGCGTTGGCTTGGTCAGCCTTGCTTTGCATTGTTTTGCATGGTTTTGCATTGCATTGACATGAATAGCTTTGAATTGCTTTTGCACCACAAAGTGCACCACATGGGTTGCACAAGACGGATTGCACCACATTGATTGCACCACCCACATTGCGCCGCATATATTGCCAAAAAACACTGTTTTGAGCCCGCTGTGTCTAGCATACATCCTAGCATACGTATGATTTTGGTGTGAACCTACTTGAATACTAGAACCACGAGCGCGCTTCGCGTGCGCTTAGGTTCTAGTCGACTCCTAAGACGGTGTCAATTTCCATGGGACCTTTTCCATGTGGTCCTCCGGGTTCCTCCCGTTCACCCATGCGTGATTTTCGGGCGGATACTGCGAAGTTCAAGGAAGGATTTGGCCTGTAGCGTACCAGCGACGACCGACGACGACGACGACGACGACGGACCACCGACGATCAGCGTCATTTTCACCTGATCCACGTGTGCGGGAGAGGCATTTCAGGAGCGTTTTGCGGGCGTCTTCGGGCCTCGACATTGGTTCCTATCATAAGGGCGTGGCCACCCCATGGGGTCTGCGGAAACAGCGACAGCGAACAGATTAAACCGAGAGACGAGGGATCATCAATCTCTTTTCATCAGGCAAGCGCCGTGGGACACACGGTGGTACTCTAAAGAATCGAGCCGGGGAAGTGGGACCACTTCGGCGGCTAAGTGCAATCACCAAAAATTGCCACACACAGCCATTACATTTGCGGTGTGTGGGGGTCGGTGGGTGGGAGCTTGAGCAGGAGCGGTTTCGGAGCAGAGGGAGAGAGCAACAGCAGGAGCAGCGAACGAGACGGACGCGGCTCCACTGCTCTGAAACTCCCGAGGCCACTCGCACTTAGGAAAACGAGTCAGAGACAAATCATTCCTATCATAAGGGCGTGGCCACCCCATGGGGTCTGCGGAAACAGCGACAGCGAACAGATTAAACCGAGAGACGAGGGATCATCAATCTCTTTTCATCAGGCAAGCGCCGTGGGACACACGGTGGTACTCTAAAGAATCGAGCCGGGGAAGTGGGGCCACTTCGGCGGCTAAGTGGAATCACCAAAAATTGCCACACACACACACACAGCCATTACATTTGCGCCCCATCCCCATCGTCAAATGCCCTTGGGAGGGCGGGCGGGTTAAATCATTATCTCTGCTTTGGTCCGAGGCTGGGGCGAAGAGACAAGACTAGGCGGCACATGCGCGCCTGAGGATGTCACGAACCGTTGAGTCAGTAAAACGGGCAGCAGACGATTCTGCGGTTCGGTGAGCTTCGACATCTGACGAAGGGCGTATTCGTGCTTTTCATCAATACGAACACTCACTCAGGCGCGCCAGCACTGGCGCTGCCGGATGGCCCTGTTCGATCGAATACGGTTCAGAGCGTCGTGCGAGGGCCCTTCGTGGCGCAACTAGTGAGGGACTGACAGGAGATCACCAACTCCTGCTGAGTGGGCGGCCTGCTTCAAAGTCTTTTCAAACTGAGAAAGGGAGAAAGATTGAACAGAGTTGGCAGCTTCGGGCGTCTGGCACGGGCTCAGCCTATGAAGAATTTCGAGAAAGAATCGGCGAACAGGCAAGTCAGTGCCGGCCTTCATTGTGCAGACGAAATCTCGTTTTTGGCTGGCTTGTCGTCGCAGGTCAGTTGGACGGCCTCACACTGTGGCGGCTCTCGCGGCGTAGTCGGGAGCTTTGCCGCCCAGCCAGTCAGAGCATCTTTGGCTTTATGGAACCGAGGTCGTCCAGCAGACCATCTTTGAACTTTGCAGAGCCCATGCAGCGTTCTCGAGTCAAGTACTGGGCCCACCTCCAAAGAACGAGTCTTCGAAGCACAAGTCGAGCGTCTCGTTTGTGAGCTCCGGCGTGGTCAGCAGCAGGCTCCGGCGATTGGCGTAGTCGGTCAGCCCGATCACGGCGGAAGTGTAGCTGTCGACTGTGGATGGCTGCAGCGAGGCCAGGCGGAGGTACTCCCCCCGGGTTGGCTTGCCGCTGACTGGCAGCGACGTCTCCACGCGCGGCAGCCTGCGCTCGGCGGCGCCGGGCGGCCACGGCCACTGGACGGGGGACAGGGTCACGTTGGCCTCGGCCTGCGCGCCTGGGCATCAGCACGGCTGAGTCGACGCCTGCCTCGACAGATGCCCGGCGGGCGTCGACGCCGGGCATTGCCCGCGGCTGCCAGTGCGACCGCGGCTGCGCCGGCGCTGGTGCAACCGCCACGTCAGCGGCTGCGTGGGCGCGGGTCGAGCGCGGTGGCCCACCCTGGCCTCCAGGGGAGCCGAAAGCGCTGCGGGCAGATCGGCGCCGAGACTCCGCGAGGCTCGGCGACCCCGGCCGTGCTTGCCAGCGCGTGAGCCCAAGCCTGGAGGTCATCCTGGGTCGAGCGCCCGAAAGCACTCTGAGGGGCGTCTGGGCCAGCCAACGAGACCAGCAGGCGGCACCAGCTGGGTAGGTAAGCACCGGCCAAAGTCGCACGCCACGTCCAACCTCGCGTCGGATGTCGGACTCTGGGGTTTGCTACCTCCCGCGATGTCCTCGTAAAAGGAAGCCAAGTAGCTGGCATCGCGAACATTCAAAGCCTCGTTTGTCCTTGTCAGATGTTGTCCTATGGGACTGCAATGAAAGGTTTGAGCTAGTACTGTTTTCTCCTGAAACAACGTCACGCAATGCTCGCACACGAAAGGCATTCCACTTGGGGAAAAGCGAGTGACTATCATATCGACATGTTCCTGGTTCTGTATTGCGTCGCTGAGTAACCGAAGGTCGCTGCGGGGGTGCCTCTCTCGGCAGTAAAAACATGAGGCGTGCGTGAAAGTGCTGTCCATTCCAAGTCACAAGGTCGAGGTGCGTTTACGCAGTGATAGACGCGTTTGTTGCGACAAAGTGCCCTGAGCCGAAATGGCTACGGAGAGACCGTGCATGGCTCTGCTCGGCGAGATGCGGGAGACGAATGTGGAGCCCGACGTCATCTCTATTACATTGCACGCATACGTGCGTGCTAGAGGGGCGGGGTCGGGGCGCGGGGTTCTGGCGCCCCGGCGGCCCCTGCGGGCTCATGCGAGCCCCAGCAGGCTCCAGCGCGCTTCCAGGAGGCCCACGAGCGCTCCGAGACGACCCTGGGGCCCCCCAAGAGTGGCCCAAGACGGTGCAAGAAGGCCTCCGAGATGGTCCAAAAGCTCTCGCAGACGGCCGTGATAGCCCCCAGACGGCCCCAGAGGCTTCCAATACGTTCCAAGTGGGCTCCATGAAAACCCGCACAACCAAGAAACGTCCCAATCCCGAGGAAAAAAGCACGCTTTCGCAACCTCCGCCTTTCGTTTCCAAAGCGTCGACGAGGACAATTCACGCTCCCAAGATCGCCCCAGGACGTCTCAGGCGTGCGCCATGCGGGCCCCAAGTCGACCCAAGACGGCCCCAGGACGGCCCAAGACGGCCCCAGGACTGCTCCTGAGGCGCCTACAACGGCTCAAGAGTCACCCAAGGCAGCCCCAAGAACGGCCAAAGGTGGCCAAAACGGCCTCAAATTGGCCCCAGAAGCGTCCAAGACGGCCTAAGCCTGCCCCAATACGACCCAAGGGGGACCCAAGATGGCCCAAGAGGGTTCCCAGGAGCCCCCCAGGGAGCCGCAAGACGGTCCAAGGGGGCTCCTAAAGGCCCCCAGGAGGCCGAAAAGAACACCCGCGAGGCTCCCAAACAGCTCCCGAGGAGAAGGAAGCGCCCGCCATCAGTGGCCGCATAATCAGGGAACGTTGCCCTCCTCCGTGGGTGCGGGCGCGAGAGCGCGAAGCTAATCGGGCTCGCACGGCGCCTCAGACGGCTCCGAACCGCTCAAGAGGGCGCCACCACGACCAGACGTTTCCGAGCCGCTCCAGAGGCCACCCCGACGGCTCCAGGGGCGCTCCGAGCCGCTCATGAGGCTGACCCGACGGCCCCGAGGGCTCCAGGGTTGGCCAGGAGCCTCCGAAGGCTGCCTTCGAGGATTCCCCAGGACAGCCCCGAGACGCAAAAACCGCTCCATGTCCTCAAGAAGACTGAAAGGTGTGGCACTCTCGGTGCTTTTCGCCCCCGACGCGCCCACGATGGCCACGGAGCCCCCCGCGATCGTCCCAAGATGCACCCCTCCGGGCTCCGCGGCCGGCCCAGGAGGTGCCCAAGAGGTGCCCAAGACAGCCCGAGAGGTGCCCCAGAGACAGCCCCAAGGACGGCCCCAGAAAGCCCCACAGACGGCCCGAGCACGGCTCAGTGGGCGCCCAAGGCGGCCCACGACGGCCCCAAGACGGCCCAGAAGGCACCCGAGACAGCCCCAAGGGCCGCCCAGGACGGTCCAAGACGGCCCCCAGGCGGCCCAAGAGGCGCCCAAGACGGCCCAGGACACTTCCGAGACGGCCCAAACGGCGCCGACGAGAGTCCAAGAAGGCCCCAAGAGGCCCCCTCGAAGCCGAAAAAAACTCCAAGAGGCTCCCACGCGGCTTCCAAAAGGCCCTACGTGTTTATCTAATTCCCTCCAACAGAGCGGGGGCGGACGAGAGGTGAGAGGCAGAACGCAGGCCCCAACAGCCGTTCTCGAAGCTCCGAGGGTCTACGATTGACGATCCAATATCCAAGGCATGCAGGATCGAGGCAAGACGGCGGAGGAGGAGGAGGAGGAAGAGGAGGAGGAGGAGGAGGAGGAGGAGGAGGAGGAGGCGGAGGCAGAGGAGCAGGAGGAGGAGGAGGAGAAGGCGGAGGAGGAAACCCGAGACATGAGGGTCGAGATGACGTACGGAGCTCTGAACGTGGCCCTGAGACGGCTCAAGAGGAGCCCAGACGGCCCAAGAGGGTCCCAAAAGGTCCCGAAGAGATCCACAAGAGGACCTGAGAAGCGCTCAACCACCCAAGAGACCCAAAAAGGCTTGAGAACTGCCTCCAAGAGAATGGCCCTCCCAACGTAGCGGACCCTCTGGGAGCCATCTCTGCGCCATTTGGGGACGTCTTGGGGCGGTGCGCTCGAAAGGTCGATTCGTGTCCTCGCATTGGGGCCCGTCTCAGGAAGTTCCGTCTCGCCGTCCTCTTGCGGGCTTCCTAGGCCGCGCCCATTGGCCCCACTGTCACCACACTACCAAATAAAATTATCATTCGGCCCCTGCGAAGAGCAGATCAACTTCTTACGGCTACCCTCCCCGCAGAAGCTATGATGAACACAGACTGCGGCGTTAGAAACAGCTTCTGTTCACACCATCTCATGCCTACATGGGTGTGCTTCCACTGGCACCGCCTCCACCACCGCGTTCCTGCCTTCAGGCCTGCTTCCTGCATCCCTCGCCCACCTCCCCCTCCGCCACCTCCTCCATCCACGCCGTCCCCTCCAACCTCCCCTTACCCGCGAGGCCCTAGAGACGCTCCACTTCCACGTCCACGCCATGGCGGGCAAATTCCGCGGCTGGAAGGCCGCGGGTCAGTCCTAGTCTCTTCAACATGGCCGGTGGAAGCGCGTGCGAGAAGCCCAGGGCCTCAAGTGCACAAAATCGGCCCTGTATGGCGCCACCATGGGGCCGAATCGCTCAGGCCGGTCCCAGAGGCGCTCCAGAGGGGTTCCCAGACCGTCCAAGAGCGCCCCAAGACGGCCTGAGTGGGTCCCGAGACGGCCCACGAGGGCCCGAAGTCTTCCGGGGCTCCACGACCATCCAAGAGGCCGCAAAGACGCCCCAAGAGGGCCCCGAACGCACGCCAAAGAGGCAGGGAAACGTATATTTTCAGCAGGCCCGCCTTGTGTGCTCCTCAGCGGCCCAGGACAGGCCAAGAGGCTCCCCAACTCGCCCCAAGAAGACGCCAGGGGCCCCTGAGAGGGCCCCTGGACGGCCCACAAGAGCCCCAAGACGACGCCAGAGAGCCCTGAAACGGCCTCACAAAACCCCAAGACGGCCCCAAGAGAGCTCCGAGGGGGCCCCAAGAGACTCCCAAGACGGCCTCAGGCAGCCTCAAGAGAGCTCCAAGACGGTCCAAGGCCTCCCGGACGCCCCGTGACGGCCCACAAAGGCCCCAAAACGTCCCAAAGCGCTCCCAGAGCAGCCAAAAAAAACCAGCATGGGCCGCATAAGAGCTTATAAAGGGCACCCGACGGGTGCTACAAATGGGGGGTGCGTTGTAGCACCCGTGGAGGCCCCGTTGGGAAGGCTCCGGAATCGCGCAAAAGGGCCCCAGGGCGCCCCACAGCTCCCAAGAGAGCCCCAAGAGAGCCCCAAGAGAGCTCCAAGACGGCTCAAACACAAGCCAACAGGGGCCGCAGAAGAGCTCATAAAGGGCACCCGACGGGTGCTGCCCAGGGAGTCCGTTGTAGCACCCGTGGGGGCCCCGTTGGGAAGGCTCCAGATTGGCGCAAGAGGGCGCCAATACTCCCTCAATAGCACCAAGAGAGCCCCAAGACCGCCGTCGTCGTCGTCGCCGTCGTCGTCGTCGTCGCCCCAAAGAACTTTCCAGAGGGTCCATGGCGGGGCCCCAGGGGGTGCAAGAAAGGCCCCGAAGCAGCCCACGAGTATGGCACTTTCTCCTCCTCCTCCGCCTCCTCCTCTTCCTTCTCCTCCTCCTCCTGCTCAATCGGCGGGTTTACAAGACATTGTTTTGGCATAAGGCGTCGCCTGCATGTTGACTGTCGAGCCGAGGGCAAAGCTCCAGACACGCACGCCAGCAGGGAATATCGCAGAAGCGGGGTGAAACGGGCGGGGAAGGGATGCCTACGGGCATTTGTCCGAGGCACATGCGGGGCCAGCTTAGATCTGGCGTGTGCCGACGAGGAAGCAGCGCCACTCACAGTGGACCTCGTTGTCGGACTGCCAGGCCATGTGCCAAGCGCATATGGCCAAGAATCGCTCGAGGTTCGAGAGAGACATCCTATGAGGACGGCTGTACAACGAGTCGCACAAGGTGGGCTCCGGTTGTTCTGCTGCCTGTGTCGGCATAGTTCCTGGCCTCTGCACCACGAGCCAATGCCCACCCGAAGTGGGAGTCCTGAAGAGGTATGCTCCAATTTGAAATGCAGCCTCAGGGCTGGAGAAGTCAGTGAACGGGTCCTGTAGGCGTTCCTGGATTTCTGCTGGGCTGATCGGGAGCAAGGCCAGGTCGACGTTGGCGAAGTTGGAGTGGAGCACTGCGAAGTCGTAGTTGCTCCCGAGGGGGTCCATGAGGTTCCCTCGGCGGTCACCGGTGCGTACGGACAAGGCCGTCTGCTCAAAATATCGTCTCGAAGCGGGTGCAAAGGGCATGCTGCGTGAGCGCATGGTGCAGGACACAGCCGCATGGTTGAACGCGTGGAGCCCGCATGTGCTCCCCGTCTGCTTCCTGGTGCTTGTAATGGCCCCCGTCGCGGGCGAGTTGTACCAGGGCGGTGCTGTCGAATACGGGGCTAACGGCGTGGGCTGGGGCAGGTCGGTGTCGAAGTGCATTTGCCATCGCGGTGTAGGCGGTGCGTGCGATTGCGGCGTGCTCTGTGACGGCCGCACGGGCTGGTCGCCGTCTGTGGGTGCAGGCAGCCGCGGAGGGGACATGGGGGCATCACGTGTTGTCCTGCCGGATGTCGCCGGGGAGGTCGTCGAGGAAGCTGGGGCACGCGGTCGTTGCTGTGTGCGCGTGGTCGGCGGGCTCGGCGTCGGGATCGCGGCCGTCGTGGGCGCACGTGCGACTCCAGTCTTGTCGGCCGATTTGGGGTCGGACGCCAGGGCTGTCGGCTGCCGGATGCGGGCGTTCCCATCGACGTCCTGAGGCGGCGCGGGGCCGTGCTCTGCGATGTCGTCGGTGTCGTGCTCATTACCTGTATGGGCGCGGAGGTGCCCGGCGGGGGTGTCGGCCCAGCCTGCGTCCATGGTGTCACCGGCGCCTGGGAGTGGTGTCCGCGATGCCGTTGTGAACATTCCTGGAGTGTGGATGGCTGGGCTGCGCGACGTCCGCGGGGTGGTTATCGCGGCATTGTCCGCGCTCGCGGTCGATGCCGCGCGCTGCAAGAGCGCGCCCGACCACGCGACGTTTTCGGTGTACACCCCTGCTCGGACAGTGTCGGACTCTTCGCGGGCACCGTGGAGCGCCGTCGTGGGGACCAAGACTTTGATGCAAGATGAGCTTGCCACTCTGCTGAACGCCACGTAGAGCTGCCCGTGGGAAAACACCGGGGACGGCAAGTACAATCCCACCTGCTTCAGTGTCTGTCCTTGTGCTTTGTTGATTGTCATGCACCAGGCCAGTTTCACTGGGAACTGCAAGCGTGCCAGCACGAACGGCAGGTCTGGGTTGCTGGGGGACAGCTTTACGCGGGGAATAAATGCACGGCGGCCGGCGTGGGAGCCAGATACCAACAGCACATCCAGGACGCGCCCCTGCATTTCCACTACGACGGCTCGTACTCCATTAACGAGGCCGTCCTCGGCGTTCAGATTCCGCAGGACCATGATGAGGCAACCTGGAGCGAGGCGTAGTTCGTGCGGGGGCATCCCGTTTGGTTGCAACGAGTTGAGGAAATCTGTCGGCCAGAGAGCTGTCTCTGCAGGGTCGGAAGCATGGATGCAGTCGACGCTGAAGTAACTTCGGACCCTGCTCTGGTCGAACAGTTCTAGCAATGAGTCGTTGAGCTCGTCTGCGGAGGCGTTCGTGGGGGTGAGCACGGCGCGATCACAGAAGTAGGTCCAAGCGGTGCCACGTGGATCAGGGCGCGCGCAGCTCGCACTCCGGGCGACGAGGTCGGGGAAGACGGCCTTGCACAGCTCGGTGGGCGGCGTGTCGCTCGCCATCGCAATGTCGTCGGGTAAGCGCAGAGACTGGGGGCCGATGTCTGGACATGTGGGCTCTGTCCCGTTTCCCACTCGCAGGAGGAACTCTTGCCACGCTGCGTCCCGTCGGGCCCGCATATTGACGGTCAGCGAGTGGACCTGGACATAGCCCGAAGTCCACAAGAGGTGGTACTGCAGGGAGTGCGATATGATCTCGTCGCGGGATGCTTTGGGCATGACGGGGAGGACCTGGCGGAAGTCGCCGCCCATGAGCAGGATCTTGCCTCCGAAGGGGGCGTCCGAGTCCATCAAGTCGCGCAGGAGGTCGTCCACGCACTGCAGTGCCTCTCGGGGCGCCATCGGCGCCTCGTCCCACACGAGCACCGCCGCGCGCCGGAGCACTTCAGCCCGAGCAGACGCGGCGGCAATGTTGCTCTGCACGTCCTCCGTCGGCAGAGGCACGGGCAGACCGAAGCGGCTGTGACACGCACGACCGCCCTCGAGCAGCAGCGCCGCAATGCCGCTCCATGCGCATGCCAACGCCACGTCGCCCTTTCCGCGCGCGAGGTCGAGGACCGCCTGATACACGAATGTCTCCCCTGTGCCGCCAGGCCCGTCCAAGAATCCGCTGTCCAGTCCAGTCTGAGACCCGAGCGAGCACGAGACGGCAGTTCAACGCACTGGGACGCGGCATGCACGCGGGGCTGGAGCCCGGGGGGGGGGGGGGGCGGCGCATGGCAGGGCGTTCGTCGCACGCGCTCATTCAGGTCACAGTGGGGTGAGCCAGGGGAACAAGGAGAGGTCCTCCGTCAGAAGCGCGCGCGCACAGACATCCCCGCAGGGGACGGGAGGGGGGCGGCGGCGAGCGGAGCTTTGGGATATGCAGGTGCCGTTGCCATCGGCGAGCGCGGCAGCGACGGCGTCGAAAACGGCTGCCTGGCCGGCGTTCATCTGGGGCCGCGCCTCGGAGGCTCTCTGGGCGCAAGCGCAGCGGTCGTACGCCTGCTCTCGGAGAAGGTCCCGCTGAACTTTCTCAGGCGCGAGGCTCGCCGGAGGGGAGGGCAGGTTGAAGTGTTCCAGCGTCTTGCCGCCCTGGCAGGGCGGGCGGGGAAATCCGGGGCCGGCAAAGTGGGCCTCCGCGGAGCGAGGGCGTCGGGTGGACCACAAAGAGAGAGAAGAGACGGTTGAGAAGGTGGAGGCAGGGATTCGCAGGAGCGCCTTTCCGAGCAAGGCTTCTGGGTGCGCAGCGGGACTTGCATCGCTCGCAGCGTGCTGTCGCCCGGGTACCCTTCAGGGGGAGAGGAGAGATGTTTGGGATTCCCAAGCCTGCGCCAGGAGAGTCTGCAAGTGGACCAGGGCGTGGTTGGCGGCCGTAGCAGCGTCGTGATCGCGCGTGTAGTCGTCAGCGAGATCGGTGGCGAACTTGTCGTAGAGATCTCGGGGGGCCCCGACGTTGCAGTGCAAAAGGATGACGGCGAAGAGGCTGCGGAGGCCTTGGGCTCCTTTGATGCGGGCGGCCTCCTCCAGGGCGGTTGTGTACTCATCGTCCGTTTCGGCGAGACCGCGCGCCTGGCAAGCAGCCCTGAAGTCATGGGCGCGGGCGTCTTCTGGAACGCCTTCAATGCGTGGGGCGAAGTCGCCCCACGATGCAGCTCCGCGGACGTGCAGGAGCAGCAAGTACAGATACCACCGCTGGCCTTCGGCCGGCGTGGACGTATGCAAACGACCGAGGACGTCGGCCGACGGTGTCTTCCCAGATCGGCGTTTCCATTTCGTGGAGCCTCGGTCCCACGTGAAGTACCTGGGCACATCGACGTAGAGGAGGTCCTGCGGAGCTGGCACCCGTCCATCTGGGGGGGCGGAGTTGAGCTCAAACCATGCTGTCAAGGTGGTGTGCTTGCCGCCGCCGAGCGCCTGCGCTTCGCCGCCAGCGTGGAAGTGTAGCCGGTGGAGGCCCGGCAGGTGGACCGCCAAGTGCTGTACGGTGTGGGACTTGCCCTGTAGAGGGAAAGTCAACAGTCGCCAGGTGGATTCTGATGGTCCGACGTAACGTGTGTCGATGTACTTCTGCACTTCGTCTGCCTGCACGCTGAGGACGGCGCGATCGTGTCCCTTGTGAATATACTTGTAGAGATATTTCACAGACTTCAGAGATGCGCAGTGCTCTATGTTCAGGTGGCAACCCAGCTTACGCGAGAGCACGGGGCTGTAAGGGACGACGTCCCGGGCGTCGATCACGTGGCCGTTTTTGACGGCCGTCCCGCTGGGAGCCCTTCGGCGGTATAGGGGGTAGCCCTGGACATTCATGCACGTCTCCTCCTGGAAGTCCCGCGGATATCGCTTCGTGCAGCGCCCGTCCTCCATGCAGGGGCACGAAGGGTTCCGGGCCCCGCATGGACCGTGGATCTGGCTGGAGAGGATGAGCTGCAAGAGCTCGGCGTGGGCGGGGTTCTGTGGGTCTGGCAGCTCTGCTACAATGCGTTCGTCCAGCTCGTCCGGCGTGAGAGGTCGGTCCTCCTTGCGCACTATGATGAGAGCGTGCACGTGGGGGAGCCCGCGCTTCTGGAATTCGACCACCCACGTGTACGCCTTAACGACGCCGAGAGCATGGCGAAAGAGGAGGAGGTCCATGAGCACATCGAGCTTCATCTTGAAGACACGGGAGATGATGTCTGGGCGATCGTTGGCCGTCTCTCCTGGTCGGAGCTCGCGAGTAATCTCTGGCCATGCCGGGTTCGCCGTCATCGTAATGAAGTAGTCTGGCTTCCCGTGGTGTTTAACGATCGTCATGGCGTCGAGGTAGTGCTGGAGCATGTTGCGCGGGCTTCCAGAGTACGTGGCTGGTAGAATGACTCGGGTTCCGACCTTGGTGGTCCCGGCTTGGTAGGTGTCGTCTGCGAGGGCGTCGACGATTCCCTGGTACGTCTCCGCGCGCAAGTCGGCCTGGTGGTTGCGGATCCACCACAGTCTCTGGGATTCCGCCCGACTCCACGCGTCGCAGACCCACATCTGGAACAAGAGGCCGGCGGAATGTGGTAAGCCGACGTTCGTCGCGGGCCATGGGCCCGGTGCCTCCGCGTCGTCGCCAGGGTCGTAGTCCCGCAACATGAGACGGCACGCATAAAAGGCAGAGCAAGTCAGTTTCCGCGGGGCGTGGCCCAGCGCAGTGTTGAGTCGTAAGTCCGAATGCCAGCCGGGGTCGCCGTAGGGGAACAAGAGAGGGTACGCCAAAGGGTCTATGTGCTCGCATGCGTCGTTGAGGCGGTGCACGTCGTGAGCTTCGTCCCGAAGCCAAACGGCAATGTCGCGGTGCCCGATCAAGTTGCCGTCGGTTCCCGCGAACAAGATAGACGGTTCGAACGTGCGGGGCTTGTTGTACCTGCGCACGTCGTGATCTTTGTCGCTCTGGATCGCCATGTGTACCTCTGGCCTGCCGTTCGCCTCGAGCACATCGCGCATGGCGCGGTAGACGGGCACGTACGGGTTCAATGCGTCCAGCATGTCTTGGAGCTCGCGCATGACTGCTGCATCGATGCGGTCATTCCTGCGGTTGGCGGTGCGGAAGTGCAATGCGTCGGCCGGATCGTAGAGGTACAGCTGAGCGCACTGAGGGTCGGACGTGTCTTGCGGGAAGAGGGCTCCCGAGAAGTGGTACGCGACGCCGTGGCCTCGGCGAGCGGGTCTGGGGGGGGGGCCGCGAGCGGAGGAGGAAGCGATCAGGGGGCTATCGCGCAGGGAGGATGATCTGCAGATCGGCGGCAGGGCGGGGATATGATCGGTTGGTCGAGATGCTCACTACGCGAGCTGCACTTGATCACCGGAGGACCCGCACCTCCTCGGAGCTCGTGGAAGCAGTCAGCCCCGTACGAGACGAAGGAGAAGGCACTGTTGTAATGTTTGAAGTGGTCGCGAGCAATGCGGTCCGTCGAGGTCGCTCCAGAGAGGATGCGAAGGACGACGTCGGGCGGGCGTGGCTGAGGTCGGAGGACAGCGTGCGGCACAGCGCCTCGTTGGCAGCAGATGCTGAAGTAGCCTTGGCGACGGCCATGGTTCGACCCGACGCGCTCTTCGGGAAAGTTGTAGGACCCGCACATCTCGCACTTGTCTGTCATGCGGCCTCCCAAGTGCGGCTCCACACCGGTGTCGGTGTAGTCGGCGAGTGGGAGCACGGCCAATTGATCTCCGCGGACGCGGCGGGCGTGTCGTGGGCAGAACCATCCGCTCCCGAGCTGCATGACGCCGGCGAGCCGGCAGCCACGCCCCCACGAGCAAGCCACGGCGGTCGGGCGCGCGGCCGCCGCGAGGGGAACGGTCTGCTTCCCTCGGAGGCGTCGTCGCTTAGATGGTGGGCCGATGTCCGGGTGCGGCAACAGGGAGCCGACATCCTCCAGCGGAGCGCCCGATGCAGCCGCCAGTGTCGGCGTGGAGGTTGGCACCTGTCCCAGGCGCGACGTGAGGGCGCCACGGGCGAGGATGCCCCGGTGCAGGCGGCAGTAGTAGACACCAGAGTGCGGCTGAAGCAGAGCGGCTCTCCCACACTGCTCGGCAGTGGCTGGGTTGACGATGAATCTGCATGTCTGCCCATGGCGATGTGTCCACGACCACCCAGGCAGGGCAGAAAGCCGGGCGCATTCTGGGGGGCACTCCCCAGGCTCATGGCGAGCGTGGGCTGCGCGTTCTCTGGTGAGCCATCCTGCAAGTTCCGATTCGGTGGACGACCGAGACGGCGTGGCGATGGTGGATGGGTACGCGCCGCCGTGCGTCTCAAGCCACTCCGTGAGGCGCTCGTAGTTGTCGCCCCAGGCAATGTCACGACCGCGCCAGTCCCAGCCGGGCAAAGTTTCGAGGGAGGCGCGTCTCTCCTGAGATAACCGCCGTGCGTCTTTCTTGGCGTTCTCCACGAAGCTTGCGAGGTGAAGTTCTGCTGGCGCGGCGGAGGAGCCTCGGCGCGGGTACTTCCCTCCGTTAGCCTGCAGCCAAGAGCGGACGCTACGCAGGTTAGTCTCCCAAGAGTCAGCTCGCACGTTCCAAGTCCATGACGTCCAGGAGTCCAGACGAGCGACCCGGTCAGAGTCCAACGTGCCTAAGCGGTGCTGCGTTCGGGCTGTGTTAATCCAAACGGCGCAGAAGCGTTCCTCTGCAGAGGTGCTCGTACGCGAAGGCCATCGGCCGTGGTGGGCGTGCCACGCCTGGACGCGACGTAGGCTGGAGAGCCAGTCGGTGTGCACCCATGTCCATCCGGGAAGCGCCTCGAGCTGCGCGATGCGGGCGGCGGCCACAGGGACGCTACGTCCTGCGCCTGCTCGAGCACGCGCACGGGCGTTTCTGATGAACGTCAGAAGTCGGAGCTCTGCGGGATCTTTGCTGCCAGGCTGCGGGTACTTGCCGCCCTTGGAAGACAGCCACTCGCGGAGGTGTTGGAGAGTGTGGTCCCAGGCGTCTACCTTCGTGTTCCACGTCCAGCCGGGTATCGCCTCGACGACCGCGGCTTGGTCGTTCGTTAGAGAGGAGCGGCGATGACGCACGTGGGTCACCCAGGCGGCCAGGGCCCCTTCACGCCCTCGCGCGAGTCGTCGAGGAAGGCGCCCCCTCGAGCGTGACCAAGCGGCAAGCTGCTGCGCCTGTTGCTGGAAGCTGGGCCGGCGAGCACTGGATGATGCATGTGCGCTCGGGCGGCGGCGCATGGGCATGGCGGCTGGGTCGGTTCCGCGAGGCTGCCATGCAAGCAGGCTTGGACCAAACGGGCGACGTCCTCATGGCGACTGGGACGCCCTGAACCAGCCCTGGGGGAGTCGTTGGGACATCTGGGGACCCCCCGCGACCGCGCATCGAAGGAGTTGGAGCGCACGGTTGTCGTCGTCGCCGCTGTCGCCGTCGCCTTGCTGCCGCCGCCGGCACCAGAACAGCCACGTTGGCCAAGGGAGTAGAGGAGGGGTGCCTCTTGGGTGGCACCCTCCCGGGCCGTCTTGGGTGCCTCTTGGGTGGCACCCTGCTGGCCTGACAGCTCGTGGCATGCCCGGCGGGTTTGCTGGCCGTGCTCGCCCGTCCCTCGCTGCCGCCTGTTGGCGATTGCTGCAGCTGCTGCTGCTGCTGCTGCTGCTGCTGCTGCTGCTGGGGCTGCTGCTGCTGCTGCTGCTGGGGGCTGCTGCTGCTGCTGCTGCTGCTGCTGCTGCTGCTGCTGCTGCTGCTGCTGCTATCTGCTGCTGCCATGTGCTGCTGCGTCTCCTGCTTGCTCTGCTTGATCATACCGCCTGCTGCTGTTGGTTGCTGGTGCCTGCTGCTGCTGTGGCTGCTCGCTGCTGCTGTTTTCTGCTGGCTGCTCGTGTATGCTGCTTGATGCCGCTGGATCCTGGGGGCCGTACTGGAACTCTCTTGAACTCTATTGGGCCCATAGTGGCCCTCTGGGCCTGTCTGGTGACGGATCTGCACCCTCTTGGGGGCGGTCCTCTGGGGCCCGATTTGCGACCCCTCGATCGGCACTGCTGGGCCGTCGAAAGTGCTGCGGCCACACAGGCTACGGCCGACTGGAGCCTCGAAAGGCAAAGGCGCGAGGAGGCGCAACAAGCGCGAGGGTGTGGGATTGTCTCGTGCCGCTCATGGAAAGAACAGAACGGCATAAGCACAAACTTTTGGCGCTCTTTGCAGATTTCGTGCATCTGCGCTGGACCGACCTCCCTGGCGCGCAGAGCGCCCCAGTGGCGGCGCCTGAAGCGCCGCTGGGGGGCCCCATCGCGGATCGAAGAAATCCGCGCGGAGCGCCCAAGGTTTACGGTGACGCCGTTGTCACTTCGTCGAGCTCCTGGGGCCGCTCCTGGGGCCGCTCTGGGAGGCCTGCCTGAGGCACTCTGTCCGGCCCTGCCCCTGGGGGCCCTGTCAAAGGGGGGCAGGGGCCGAACTGTGGGGATGCCTCCGGGGGTAGCTCCGAGTGCCGTGCGCGATGTGCCCTGCCCGCGTGGACAGCCCGCGGCAGGGCGGCTCGGGCCGCGCGAGGCACCGGCAGCAGCGAGAGGTGGCCGCTGGTCTGCGCGGTCCCGGGGAGGGAGGCGAGACCTCTGGGGCAGGGCTGAACCTAAACGGTGTTTTTCTTTTTCGTTGCTTTTGTTTTCGTTTTCCCTCGCCTTTGTCTCGAATCCGCCTTTACCTCAAAACGAAGTCGAAACGAAGACGGCCCAACCGGGCCCACAAATCGCCAAAACCACCTTTTAGGTCCAGCCCTGCTCTGGGGGTCGGCGTCATGAAAAAGTCATGGCGTCAGTCATGACAAAGTCATGAAAAAGTCGGGCTCAATTTCGGAGAGCCCCATAGAGTGCAAAATGGTCTGCACGATGGCCGAATGTAGCGCAAGATGGCTGAAGATATCGTCAGACACACATCCAAAAACCCTCAAAAGACCCCAAGAGAGTTTCAAATGCTGCCCGAACCAGCAGCAGCACCAGCAGAAGTACCAGCAGAAACAGCAGCAGCACAGCAGCACGAGAACCATCAACACCAACGCCAGTACGAAGTGCACCAGCAACACCAGCAGCATTCGCAGCAGCAGCACCTGCAAAAACACCACCACCAGCAGCTAAAGCACCAGCACGAGCAGCAACAGCAACACCAGCCCAGCAATAGCCTTACCACCACCACCACCAGCAGCAGCACCAGCAGCACCAGCAATACCACCAGCAGCACCGGCTCAGCAGCAGCACCGCCACCACCACCAGCCGCAGCACCGGCAGGAGCCTCCCCCGTCCTCCTTGATTTCTTTTCTCCGCCTCCTTCCCCTCCACTCCTGTCGCGACGCTGGCCGCCACTGTTGACGGCAAAAGAGGGCACGAGGACAAGCGAAGAAGACAGAAGAAGCGCCCAAGACGGCTCAAACAGAAGCCACCAGGGGCCGCAGAAGAGCTCACAAAGGGCGCCCGACGGGTGCTACAATAAGGTGGAACGTTGTTTCACCCGTGGGGGCCCCGTTGGGAAGGCTCCAGAATGGCGCCAGAGGGCCCGAGGGCACCCCATAGCTCCCAACGCAGCCCCTCCCAAGGCAGCCCCAAGAGAACCCCGAAGACGGCTCAAACACAAGGCAACAGGGGCCGCAGAAGAGCTCATAAGCAGCACCCGACGGGTGCTACAATAAGGGGGTCCGTTGTAGCACCCGTGGAGGCCCCGTTGGGAAGACTCCAGAATTGGCCCAGGGGGCCCGAGGGCGCCCCATAGCTCCAAAGAGAGCCCCAAGAGAGCTCCAAGACGGCTCAAACAGAAGCCAGCAGGGGCTCCAGAAGAGCCCAGAAAAGGGCACCCGACGGGTGCTACAAAAGGGGGGTGCGTTGCAGCACCCGTGGGGGCCCCGTTGGGAAGGCTCTAGAATCGCGCAAGAGGGCGCCAGGGCGCCCCACAGCTCCCAAGAGAGACCCAGGGGAGCCCCCAAGACGGCTGAAACACAAGCCAACAGGGGCCGCAGAAGAGCTCATAAAGGACACCCGACGGGTGCTACAATAGGGGGGTCCGTTGTAGCACCCGTGGGGGCCCCGTTGGGAAGGCTCTAGAATCGCGCAAGAGGGCGCCAGGGCGCCCCACAGCTCCCAAGAGAGACCCAGGGGAGCCCCCAAGACGGCTGAAACACAAGCCAACAGGGGCCGCAGAAGAGCTCATAAAGGACACCCGACGGGTGCTACAATAGGGGGGTCCGTTGTAGCACCCGTGGGGGCCCCGTTGGGAAGGCTCTAGAATCGCGCAAGAGGGCGCCAGGGCGCCCCACAGCTCCCAAGAGAGACCCAGGGGAGCCCCCAAGACGGCTGAAACACAAGCCAACAGGGGCCGCAGAAGAGCTCATAAAGGACACCCGACGGGTGCTACAATAGGGGGGTCCGTTGTAGCACCCGTGGGGGCCCCGTTGGGAAGGCTCTAGAATCGCGCAAGAGGGCGCCAGGGCGCCCCACAGCTCCCAAGAGAGACCCAGGGGAGCCCCCAAGACGGCTGAAACACAAGCCAACAGGGGCCGCAGAAGAGCTCATAAAGGACACCCGACGGGTGCTACAATAGGGGGGTCCGTTGTAGCACCCGTGGGGGCTCCGTTGGGATGGCTCCAGAATGGCGCAAGAGGGCACCAAGACTCCCCAAATAGCACCAAGAGAGGCCCAAGACCGCCCTAAACAGCACTATCTCCCCCCTTGGGAGGCCGCATGCTGCTACACAGTTCTGATCAAGGCAACTCCCCTGGCGATTGCTTTTAGATGGGCTGGTGTGGATACGCGAAGCGTGAAGAGTTAAAGACGATTGCCACGCGAAGGCTGCTACGGCGTCCAGTCTGACGGCAGGCGAGACGGCTCCAAGAGCCTCCGAGAGAGCCCCCCCCCTTGGGAGGCCGCATGCTGCTACACAGGTCTGATCAAGGCAACTCCCCTGGCGATTGGGTTTAGATGGGCTAGTAGGGATACGCGAAGCGTGAAGAGTTGAAGACGATTGCCACGCGAAGTCTTCTACGGCGTCCAGTCGGACGGCAGGCGAGACGGCGCCAAGAGCCCCCGAGAGAGCCCCCCCCTGGGGCTGCCAGATTGGATCTCCGCCCTCCCCGAGATCAAATCGCCCGCTCTCAGGATGGCCCCTAGACGCCCCCAGAGGACCCCGAAACGGGCCCGAGACAGCTGCAAGAGCCCCCGAAGGAGCCTCTGGAGGCCCGCTTCATTGGGCCTCCGCCCTCCCCGAGATCCAGTCACTCCCGAGGAGCGCACAAGGGCCCCCAGGAAAAACCCCCCAGGCCCACCGAACTGGATCTCCGCCTCCCCCGAAATTGAGGGCCCCAACCAGAAAGGCCCCAAGAGGCCCCCAATGAAGCCTCAACAGAGCCCGAGACGGCTACACGAGCCTCCAAGAAAGCAAACCGGACGAGGCCGCCTGATGAGATCTCCGCCGCCTCCCCCCCGATGAGGCCCGACGCAAGCAACCGCGAGGTTCCGTCGGAGCGCGCCTGTCTGCGTGACGGTCTGCTTCGGGGGCCCGGGAAAGTACGGAGCCCTCGTCGGGACCCTCCCGTGGCGGCGCCGTCGACGTCGCATTTGCCGTCGCCGTCACCGTCGCCGTCGGCGTCGCTGCTGGCGTCGTCGCCGTCGCGGCCGCCGACGTTGCCGCCGACGCTGCCGCCGTCGTCGTCGTCGTCGTCGTCGTCGTCGTCGTCGTCGTCGTCGTCGTCGTCGTCGTCGTCGTCATTGCCTTCGTCGTAGTCGTGGCCGTCGTCGTCGTCGTTCCGTCCCCCCTCTGCCTTTGCTGAGAAGGCCCCGTCCAGCTCACGGATGTGACGACGACGGCGACGGCAACAGGGATGGCGGCTGCATGGCCAGGAGTGCGAGCAAGTTCAGGTGATTGGGATAGGAGGCGTGGTGGGAACCGAAGATAGGAGGTGCAAACGCAACTAAAATACGGCGCCTGCACATGCGGGGCGCACTCCCCGCAAGAATGGCGGACGTCGCGGTCCACGACGTCGTGATGGCGCGGGGTGCTCGCCATCGCGATGTCCCCGTCCCTGCGATCTTCTCCGCGACGGGGCCGCTCAGGCGCCCAGCGCACGTGTCGCCTCTCGTCCGCTCCCCCGCTCCTGGAAGGAATTCTGAAGGCACTGAAGGCTTCGTAGGGGCCGTTTCGGAGCCTCTTCGGCCTTCGTTTGGGCCTCCCGGGGGGGCTCTTAGGGCCCTCTCGGGCCGTCTTGGGTGCCTCTTGGGCCGTCTTGGGGCTGTCTGAGGCCCTCCTTGGCGCCTCTTCGGCTGTCGTGGGCCGTCTTGGGCCGCTCCTGGGGCCGTCTTGGGTGCCTCTTGGGCCGTCTTGGGCGCCTCCTGGGCCGTCCTGGGGCCGTCCTGCGGCGTCTTGGGACCGTCTTGGGGCCCTCCTGGCCCGTCTTGGGGCTCTCTTGGGGTCCTCTTCGGCCGTCTTGGAGCGGTCGGGGGGGCGTCTTGGGCCGTCTTGGAGCGTCGGGAAGCCGACGAGGCGAGGAGGCCGAAAACATTGAAAAACACGATAGAAATCGACGATTTCTGTCGCTCGGAGCCCTCTTGGGAGGCCTCTTCGGGCGTCTTGGACGCCTCGAGGGCCTCCTGGGGCGACTCTCGGACGTCTTGGGCGCATCTTTAAGCGTGCCGGGGCTCTCCGGGGCCGTCTTGGGGGATTTTTGGGGCCCTCTGGACGTGTCTTGGGGCCTCCCTGGGCGGCCCGGAGCCAGCCCGGGGCGGTTTTGGTGCATTGGAGCCTGCACCATTCTGGCACGCACTGGGCCCTGCAATGTAGTAGAGACTAGGGCTGACCCGTGGACTCCGTCCATGACATCTTGCCGAACTGGTTCCAGGGGGAGCGGCGGAAACGCTGCCGAACGGCTAACCACATGGCGGCGCGCCGCCGGCGCCTGGCTGGTGGTTGGGGCCCACACTCTGTCGAACTGGCAGGGCGTCCCGCGGGCCTGCACAGCCTGTCGCGGCCGAGGAAGGGGGGGGCAGAGCTGTCAGAATCGGTCCCTGGGCCCTCCCCCACTGTCGAAGCGCACCAGTGTTGTCTGCTGCGTCCAGCCGTGGCGGCGAGGAGCCCTCCTGAAGGCGAACTGTCTGTGTGTGTGAACTCGGCCTCCACCGATTTCGTCTGGCCCGAGCCTTGGCAGAGGCTGGCATCCTTTCTGCGCCCATCGTGGCTGGAAGCGCTCTCCTGGCCGCCTCCAGGGCCGTCCTGGCCGCCTGTGGGGCCGTCATGGGGCCCTCTGGGCTCTCGGGGGGCCTCCTCGGCCGTCTTGGAGCCGTCTTGGGCACGCCTTGGGCGGCGGTGGAGCGTGTGGAAGCCGAACCAGGCGAGCACGGCAAAAACCGTGCAAGAAGCAGTGAACATCTAGGATTTGTCTTGCTCGGGGCCCTGTGGGCAAGCTTCTGGGGAGGTCTCACGGAGCACCTTGGAGATCTGTCGGGCCTGCCTGGGCCGGCGTTGGGCCAATCTCGGGCGTCTGTGGCAAATCTGGGGGCCTGTTGATCCGACTTGGGGCCCTCTGGGCCTGTCTTGGGGCTCTCTTTTGGGGTCCCTTTTCGGTCGTCTGGGAGCCGTCTCGGGAACGTCTTCGGCGTTCGTGGATCGCCTGGAAGCGGAGAAAGCGAGCACCGCAAAAACCCTGTCAGAAAGAATGACAATCAATGTCCTTCTCGGGGCCCTCCGGGGAAGCTTCCCGGGAGGCCTCTCGGAGCACCTTCGAGACCTCTCGGGCCGGCTTGGGCCAATCTTGGGTCAATCTTGAGCGTCTGGGGCCCTATCTGGGGACCTGTTGAGTCGACTCGGAGGCCCTCTTGGCCCATCTTCGGGCTCTCTTGGGGGCCTCTTTGGCCGTCTTGGAGACGTCTTGGGAACGTCCTGGGCCGTCGTGGATCGTGTGGAAGCCGAACCAGGCGAGCACGGCAAAAACCTTGAAAAAACAATGACAATCAATGTTTTTTCCTGCTCGGGGCCCTCTGGGGAAGCTTCCCGGGAGGTCTCACGGAGCATCTTGGAGACCTGTCGGGCCGGCTTGGGCCTCTTGGGGCTCTCTTGGCGTATCTGCGAGCCTCTCTGGGCGGCCCGGGGCGGCCAGGGGCCAGCCTCTGGGGGCCTGTTGAGCCGACTTGGAGGCCCTCTGGGCCAGTCTTCGGGCTCTCTTGGGGGCCTCTTCGGCCGTCTTGGAGGCGTCTTGGGAACGTCCTGGGCCGTCGTGGATCGTGTGGAAGCCGACAAGGCGAGCACGGCAAAAACCTTGAAAAAAACAATGAACATCAATGTTTTTTCCTGGACGGGGCCTCTGGGGAAGCTTCCCGGGAGATCTCACGGAGCACCTTGGAGACCTGTCGGGCCGGCTTGGGCCTCTTGGGACTCGTTTGGTGTGTCTTCAAGCCTCTCTGGGCGGCCCGGGGCGGCCTGGGGCCCTCTGGGCCCATCTTCGGGCTCTCTTGGGGGCCTCGTCGGCCGTCTTAGAGACGTCTTGGGAACGTCTTGGGCCGTCGTGGATCGTGTGGAAGCCGAAAAGATGAGCACGGCAAAAACCCTGAAACATATATATGTATATATATATACATATATATATATATATGTGTATATATATATATATATGAAAATCAATGTTTTTTCCTGTTCGGGGCCCTCTGGGGAACCTTCACGGTAAAAACCAAGCAAACAACATGTTTTTTTCCTACTCAGGGCCTTCTAAAGAAGCTTCCCAGGAGGTTTCACGGAGCACCTTGGAGACCTGTCGGCCCCCTCTTGGGCCCCTCTTGGGCCTGGCTTGGGGTCCTCTGGGGCCCTTTTGGGCTTAGAGGCCTCTTGGGCCGTCCTGGGTCGGTCTTGTGGGTCTCTCCGGCCGTCGTGGAGCGTCGGCTAGCCGAGAAGGCGAGCATGCAAAATTCCTTCAACAACCACGGAAAATTAAGGATTGTGGCCTCTGGGGACATGCTTCGGAGGACTATTGGAGTCTCTTGGAGGCCTCTAGAGCCTTGGTGGGGTCCTCCTCGTTGGCCTTGTTGGGGGCCTATTGGAGTCTCTTGGAGGCCTGTAGAGCCTTGGTAGGGTCCTCTAGGGGGCCTCGTGGGCCTTGTTCGGAACCTCTAGGGGGCTTCTTGGACGCTCCTTGGAGCCTCTGATGGCCACCTCGGCGCGTCTTTGGGGAGAGGGCTCGATTTGTGACGCTCGGGGGCCAGGATCTGCGTGAGGGGTGTCGAAAAATGGCCCTCCAGGGAGGGCAAAGTGCACGACCTTTTCGCACGCGCTTCCGTCAGCCATAAAAGAAGAGACGACGTTGGGCTTCAGGTTCCAGATTTGTCTCCCGCACCTCGCTCAGCAGCGCCGAAACCATCGGCCATTGCTCGCTCTTCTCGCACGTGCTGGTCCCAGCGATGCAACTGAACAAACACATGTATCGGACACGGCATGTATTGAATCAGCCTCCGGTAAGTAAAACATACACTTCCCTGAATAGGGACAGCGCTTGTCTGTATTTCCCGCCTTGCTCGCACATGCTGGCTGTAACCCCGTAGACATCGAAGTCAACGTTCAACTTTCTCAAACGCATGGTTCTGAGAATGCTCAGTGCCTGTTGCCACTGCCCACCCTTCTCGCACGCGTTGACCCCAGCATTGTAGCTGACTAGGGCAGACCTGTGGACTCCGTCCACGACATCAGCTCGACGTGGCGAGGGGTCTCTGGGCAAGCGCGGGGGGGTGCGGCTGCAGGGCCGAAAGGCAATCATGATGGCGTCGGGCTCCAGCTTGGCTTTCCATTTAGGGCTTCGTGGGGGCCGTTTGGGGATCTCTTGGGGCGTTTTTGCCTGCGATATGCCTGTCGCCTCTCGTCCGCTCCCCCGCTCCTGGAGGGAATTCTGAAGGCACTGAAGGCGTTGTGGGGGCCGTTTCGGAGCCTCTTCGGCCTTCGTTTGGGCCTCCCGGGGGGCTCTTAGGGCCCTCTCGGGCCGTCTTGGGTGCCTCTTGGGCCGTCTTGGGGCCGTCTGAAACCCGCCTCGGCGCCTCTTGGGCTGTCTTGGGCCGTCTTGGGCCGCTCCTGGGGCCGTCTTGGGTGCCTCTTCGGCCGTCTTGGGCGCCTTCTGGGCCGTCCTGGGGCCGTCCTGGGGCGTCTTGGGACCGTCTGGGGGCCCTCCTGGCCCGTCTTGGGGCTCTCTTGGGGTCCTCTTCGGCCGTCTTGGAGCGGTCGGGGGGGCTTCCTGGGCCGTCTTGGAGCGTCGGGAAGCCGACGAGGCGAGGAGGCCGAAAACATCGAAAAACACAATAGAAATCGACGATTTCTGTCGCTCGGGGCCCTCTTGGGAGGCCTCTTGGGAGGCCTCTTCGGGCGTCTTGGACGCCTCTTGGGCCGCCTGGGGCGAATCTCGGGCGTCTTGGGCCCATCTTTAAGCGTGCCGGGGCTCTCCGGGGCCGTCTTGGGGGCTTCTGGGGGCCCTCTCGACGTGTCCTGGAGCCTGCCTGGGTGGCCCGGGGCGGCCCAGGGCCAGCCGGGGGCGGTTTTGGTGCATTGGAGCCTGCGCCATTCTGGCACGCACTGGGCCCTGCAATGTAGTAGAGATGACGCTGGGCTCCAGCTTCACTTTCCGCATCTCGCTCAACAGCGTCAGCGCCCGCTGCCACTCCTCGCCCTTCTCGCACGCGCTGATCCCAGCGCTGTAACTGACTAGGGCTGATCCGTGGCCGAATGCCCACGACAGAAGTCCGAGATGGCACGTTGGACCAGGGCAGAGATGTAGCCGAAAGGCTTTCGAGATGGCGCTGGGCCCGAACTTCGGCTTTGCTGTTGCTGCCTTCATATGCAGCTTGCCTCTGCCTGCGGCATGTTCTTGGTGCTGCCTGCTTTTGCTGTGCCGCCTTTGCCTGCTGCGGAATGCTGCTGCTCGCTGCTGTTTGGGGCTGCAGAGTGCTGCGTCTGGGTATCCTTGCCAGCTAACGCGACCTGGAGCTCGTGAGTGAGCGAGGAGCGAGCAGCAATGAGCAATGAGTCAGGGCCGAGGGGGGAGGGGTGGGGGAAATCGAGGAGCGATCAGCGAGGAGCACGGTGCGACAAGGGAGGCGCGACGGCCGCGGAAAGAGAGAGAGAGAGAGAACAAACAAAAAAAATGCGAGGATGGAGAAAGGGAGGGCCGCGGAGGAAAGGGGAGGCCGTCGCCAGCAGCCAGGAGGGAGAAGCGAGGGGGCAGGAGAGAGGTGGAAGGAGCGAGGTCGAGCGAGAAGGGAGAAGCCAGAAGCGAGGCGAGGGAGGCGAGGGGCGAGGAGAGAGAGGGGGGAGGGGAGATGCGCGTGGAGCGAGGGGCAAGGACCGAGAAAGGATGCATGAGAAGAGGCCAACACACGCATGTCGCCGTGGCCTCGGCGCGGGTGTGGCCAAACATCTCGTCTCCTTCGCTCATTTATGTGGTCTCTCATGGGTGGCCGGCACAGTCACAGAGCTCCGTAGGGATTTTCGCTCGAAAGCCTCTTCGAGGCTGTGTTTTGGGGTGCCTTGGGGCCTCTAGGGGCCCTCTTTGGGCCTGAAAGTCTTGGGGGACTCCTGGGGCTTCTAGGGGGCATTTCAGGGGCCTGCTGGCGGCTTCTGGGTTCGTCCTGGAGCGGAGGCCACAAAATGTCACTTCGAGTTCGCTCTCTTGGGGGCCTCTTGGGGCCCTCGTGGGCCGTCTTGGGCATCTCTTAGACCGTCCTGGGGCCCTCTTGGACCGTCTTGGGACTCTCATGGGAGCTGAGGCTGTCTTGGGGGAATCCAGGTCGCCTCCAAAGCCTGCTGGAACGCTGCGAAGACAAAACAGAGGGCGCGCCGCTGGATCACCCAAAACGGGGGGGGGGGGGTTCGGAACCCCCCCCCCCACCCTTGCCCGAGCGTGGTCGGGACCCCCCCCCCCCCCCCTTGCCCGAGCCTCGTCCGGGCGGACCCCCCCCCCCCCCCTTTGCCGAGCCGTAGTCGGCGAAACCCCCCCCCCCCCCTTTCCCGAACCGTCGTCGGCGAACCCCCCCCCCCCCCTTTCCCCGGCTCGCGCCCCGGCTCCGGAACCCCATCCCTACCACCCCCGCCCCGACCCCCCCGAAGCCCTAACCTCTAACCCAAACCCTGAACCCTAATCCATAATCCCTAACCCGAAGCCTAAACCCTAACCGTAGACCTAACCCTGACCCCAAACCCTAACACTAAGCCTAGCCCTAACCTAAGCTCTAAACCTGAACCCTTAACCCTAGCCCTCTAAAACCCCTAACCCGCAACTATCCCTACACCCCTAACCCCAACCCTACCCCTCACCCTAAACCCTAACCCCTACCCTAACCTTAAACCCTAACTCTCAACCCCAACCCTGGACCCTAAACCCTAAACTAGCCCTAAACTCTGAACCCTAACCTAAACCCGAACCCTACCCTAAACCCTAACCCCCAAAACCTACACCCTAAACCTGACCAAAACCCTAACCCTAACACTAACCCTACCACCTAATCTTAACCCTAACCCTAACCCATTAAATCTCTAGCCCTAACAATACCCTAAACCTTAACCGTACCCTAAACCCTAAACCATAGACCTAAACCCTATGACCTAACCCTAAACCTTAACCCTAACCCTAAACCTTGAACCCTAAACCTTAACCCTAAACCCGAACCCGAACCCTAAACCCTCACCCTAACCCTAAACCTTAACCCTCAACACAAACCATACCCCTAACCCTAAACCCTAACCCTAACCCTAAACCCTAAACCCTAACCCTAACCCTAAACCCTAACCCTAACCCTAACCCCTAACCCTAAACCCTAAACCCTAAACCCTAAACCCTAAACCCTAAACCCTAAACCCTAAACCCTAAACCCTAAACCCTAAACCCTAAACCCTAAACCCTAATCCCTAATCCCTAAACCCTAAACCCTAAACCCTAAACCCTAAACCCTAAACCCTAAACCCTAAACCCTAAACCCTAAACCCCAAACCCCAAACCCCAAACCCTCCCGGGCCGTCTTGGGTGCCTCTTGGGTGGCACCCTGCTGGCCTGACAGCTCGTGGCATGCCCGGCGGGTTTGCTGGCCGTGCTCGCCCGTCCCTCGCTGCCGCCTGTTGGCGATTGCTGCAGCCTGCTGCTGCTGCTGCTGCTGCTGCTGCTGCTGCTGGGGCTGCTGCTGCTGCTGCTGCTGGGGCTGCTGCTGCTGCTGCTGCTGCTGCTGCTGCTGCTGCTGCTGCTGCTGCTGCTATCTGCTGCTGCCATGTGCTGCTGCGTCTCCTGCTTGCTCTGCTTGATCATACCGCCTGCTGCTGTTGGTTGCTGGTGCCTGCTGCTGCTGTGGCTGCTCGCTGCTGCTGTTTTCTGCTGGCTGCTCGTGTATGCTGCTTGATGCCGCTGGATCCTGGGGGCCGTACTGGAACTCTCTTGAACTCTATTGGGCCCATATAGGCCCTCTGGGGCTGTCTGGTGACGGATCTGCACCCTCTTGGGGGCGGTCCTCTGGGGCCCGATTTGCGAGCCCTCGATCGGCACTGCTGGGCCGTCGAAAGTGCTGCGGCCACACAGGCTACGGCCGACTGGAGCCTCGAAAGGCAAAGGCGCAAGGAGGCGCAACAAGCGCGAGGGTGTGGGATTGTCTCGTGCCGCTCATGGAAAGAACAGAACGGCATAAGCACAAACTTTTGGCGCTCTTTGCAGATTTCGTGCATCTGCGCTGTACCGACCTCCCTGGCGCGCAGAGCGCCCCAGTGGCGGCGCCTGAAGCGCCGCTGGGCGGTCCCATCGCGGATCGAAGAAATCCGCGCGGAGCGCCCAAGGTTTACGGTGACGCCGTTGTCACTTCGTCGAGCTCCTGGGGCCGCTCCTGGGGCCGCTCTGGGAGGCCTGCCTGAGGCACTCTGTCCGGCCCTGCCCCTGGGGGCCCTGTCAAAGGGGGGCAGGGGCCGAACTGTGGGGATGCCTCCGGGGGTAGCTCCGAGTGCCGTGCGCGATGTGCCCTGCCCGCGTGGACAGCCCGCGGCAGGGCGGCTCGGGCCGCGCGAGGCACCGGCAGCAGCGAGAGGTGGCCGCTGGTCTGCGCGGTCCCGGGGAGGGAGGCGAGACCTCTGGGGCAGGGCTGAACCTAAACGGTGTTTTTCTTTTTCGTTGCTTTTGTTTTCGTTTTCCCTCGCCTTTGTCTCGAATCCGCCTTTACCTCAAAACGAAGTCGAAACGAAGACGGCCCAACCGGGCCCACAAATCGCCAAAACCACCTTTTAGGTCCAGCCCTGCTCTGGGGGTCGGCGTCATGAAAAAATCATGGCGTCCAGTAATGACATAAGTCAGAAAAAAGTCGGGCTTCAATTTCGGAGAGGCCCCGTAGAGTGCAAGATGGTCGGCACGATGCGAAGTAGCGCAAGATTGGCGAAGATATCGTCAGACACACATCCAAGAACCCTCAAAGGGCCCCAAGAGAGTTTCAAGTGCTGCCCGAACCAGCAGCAGCACCAGCAGAAGTACCAGCAGAAACAGCAGCAGCACAGCAGCACGAGAACCATCAACACCAGCGGCAGTACGAACTGCACCAGCAACACCAGCAGCATCCGCAGCAGCAGCACCGGCAAAAACACCACCACCACCAGCTAAAGCACCAGCACGAGCAGCAACAGCAACACCAGCCCAGCAATAGCCTTACCACCACCACCAGCAGCAGCACCAGCAGCACCAGCAGTACCACCAGCAGCACCAGCTCAGCAGCAGCACCGCCACCACCACCAGCCGCAGCACCGGCAGCAGCCTCCCCCGTCCTCCTTGATTTCTTTTCTCCGCCTCCTTCCCCTCCACTCCTGTCGCGACGCTGGCCGCCACTGTTGACGGCGAAAGAGGGCACGAGGACAAGCGAAGAAAACAGAAGAAGCGCCCAAGACGGCTCAAACACAAGCCACCAGGGGCCGCAGAAGAGCTCTCAAAGGGCGCCCGACGGGTGCTACAATAGGGTGGGGCGTTGTTTCACCCGTGGGGGCCCCGTTGGGAAGGCTCCAGAATGGCGCAAGAGGGCCCCAGGGCGCCCCATAGCTCCCAAGGCAGCCCAAGGAGAACTCCGAAGACGGCTCAAACACAAGCCAACAGGGGCCGCAGAAGAGCTCATAAACAGCACCCGACGGGTGCTACAATAAGGGGGTCCGTTGTAGCACCCGTGGAGGCCCCGTTGGGATGACTCCAGAATGGGCCAAGGGGGCCCGAGGGCGCCCCATAGCTCCAAAGAGAGCCCCAAGAGAGCTCCAAGACGGCTCAAACAGAAGCCAGCAGGGGCCTCAGAAGAACCCAGAAAAGGGCACCCGACGGGTGCTACAAAAGGGGGGTGCGTTGTAGCACCCGTGGGGGCCCCGTTGGGAAGGCTCTAGAATCGCGCAAAAGGGCGCCAGGGCGCCCCACAGCTCCCAAGAGAGCCCCAGGGGAGCCCCCAAGACGGCTGAAACACAAGCCAACAGGGACCGCAAAAGAGCTCATAAAGGACACCCGACGGGTGCTACAATAGGGGGGTCCGTTGTAGCACCCGTGGGGGCCCCGTTGGGAAGGCTCTAGAATTCGCGCAAGAGGGCGCCAGGGCGCCCCACAGCTCCCAAGAGAGACCCAGGGGAGCCCCCAAGACGGCTGAAACACAAGCCAACAGGGGCCGCAGAAGAGCTCATAAAGGACACCCGACGGGTGCTACAATAGGGGGGTCCGTTGTAGCACCCGTGGGGGCTCCGTTGGGATGGCTCCAGAATGGCGCAAGAGGGCACCAAGACTCCCCAAATAGCACCAAGAGAGGCCCAAGACCGCCCTAAACAGCACTATCTCCCCCCTTGGGAGGCCGCATGCTGCTACACAGTTCTGATCAAGGCAACTCCCCTGGCGATTGCTTTTAGATGGGCTGGTGGGGATACGCGAAGCGTGAAGAGTTAAAGACGATTGCCACGCGAAGGCTGCTACGGCGTCCAGTCTGACGGCAGGCGAGACGGCTCCAAGAGCCTCCGAGAGAGCCCCCCCCCTTGGGAGGCCGCATGCTGCTACACAGGTCTGATCAAGGCAACTCCCCTGGCGATTGGGTTTAGATGGGCTAGTAGGGATACGCGAAGCGTGAAGAGTTGAAGACGATTGCCACGCGAAGTCTTCTACGGCGTCCAGTCGGACGGCAGGCGAGACGGCGCCAAGAGCCCCCGAGAGAGCCCCCCCCTGGGGCTGCCAGATTGGATCTCCGCCCTCCCCGAGATCAAATCGCCCGCTCTCAGGATGGCCCCTAGACGCCCCCAGAGGACCCCGAAACGGGCCCGAGACAGCTGCAAGAGCCCCCGAAGGAGCCTCTGGAGGCCCGCTTCATTGGGCCTCCGCCCTCCCCGAGATCCAGTCACTCCCGAGGAGCGCACAAGGGCCCCCAGGAAAAACCCCCCAGGCCCACCGAACTGGATCTCCGCCTCCCCCGAAATTGAGGGCCCCAACCAGAAAGGCCCCAAGAGGCCCCCAATGAAGCCTCAACAGAGCCCGAGACGGCTACACGAGCCTCCAAGAAAGCAAACCGGACGAGGCCGCCTGATGAGATCTCCGCCGCCTCCCCCCCGATGAGGCCCGACGCAAGCAACCGCGAGGTTCCGTCGGAGCGCGCCTGTCTGCGTGACGGTCTGCTTCGGGGGCCCGGGAAAGTACGGAGCCCTCGTCGGGACCCTCCCGTGGCGGCGCCGTCGACGTCGCATTTGCCGTCGCCGTCACCGTCGCCGTCGGCGTCGCTGCTGGCGTCGTCGCCGTCGCGGCCGCCGACGTTGCCGCCGACGCTGCCGCCGTGGTCGTCGTCGTCGTCGTCGTCGTCGTCGTCGTCGTCGTCGTCGTCGTCGTCGTCGTCGTCATTGCCTTCGTCGTAGTCGTGGCCGTCGGCGTCGTCGTTCCGTCCCCCCTCTGCCTTTGCTGAGAAGGCCCCGTCCAGCTCACGGATGTGACGACGACGGCGACGGCAACAGGGATGGCGGCTGCATGGCCAGGAGTGCGAGCAAGTTCAGGTGATTGGGATAGGAGGCGTGGTGGGAACCGAAGATAGGAGGTGCAAACGCAACTAAAATACGGCGCCTGCACATGCGGGGCGCACTCCCCGCAAGAATGGCGGACGTCGCGGTCCACGACGTCGTGATGGCGCGGGGTGCTCGCCATCGCGATGTCCCCGTCCCTGCGATCTTCTCCGCGACGGGGCCGCTCAGGCGCCCAGCGCACGTGTCGCCTCTCGTCCGCTCCCCCGCTCCTGGAAGGAATTCTGAAGGCACTGAAGGCTTCGTAGGGGCCGTTTCGGAGCCTCCCACATACTTACGGCCTTCGTTTGGGCTCTCCGGGGGGGGCTATTAGGAGCCCTTCTCGGGCCGTCTTGGGTGCCTCTTGGGCCGTCTTGGGGCCGTCTGAGGCCCGCCTCGGCGCCTCTTGGACTGTCTTGGGCCGTCTTGGGCCGCTCCTGGGGCCGTCTTGGGTGCCTCTTGGGCCGTCTGGGGCGCCTCCTGGGCCGTCCTGGGGCCGTCCTGGGGCCGTCCTGGGGCGCCTTGGGACCGTCTTGGGGCCCTCCTGGCCCGTCTTGGGGCTCTCTTGGGGTCATCTTCGGCCGCCTCGGAGCGGTCGGGGGGACTTCTTGGGCCGTCTTGGAGCGTTGGGAAGCCGAAGAGGCGAGGAGGCCGAAAACATCGAAAAACACAATAGAAATCAACGATTTCTGTCACTCGGGGCCCTCTTCGGAGGCCTCTTGGGAGGCCTCTTCGGGCGTCTTGGACGCCTCTTGGGCCGTCTGGGGCGACTCTCGGGCGTCTTGGGTGCGCAGTCGTTAAGCGTGCCGGGGCTCTCGGGGCCGTCTTGGGGGATTTTGGGACCCTCTGGACGTGGCTTGGGGCCTCCCTGGGCGGCCCGAGGCCAGCCGGGCGGGTTTGGTGCATTGGAGCCTGCACCAATTTGGCAACTGCTGGGCCTGCAATGTAGTAGAGACTTTAAAAAATTTTTTTTTTTTTTTTCCCCACCCCCCACCAAACACCCCAAACCAATTTTTTTTTTTTTTCAACCCAACATTTTTTTTTCCCCCCCCCCAACACAAAAAACTACCCCAACACCTACACAAAACAAAAAAAAAAAAATAATTTTTTTTTTTTTTAAAAAAAACACCCCCCCCCTCCTCCCCCCCCCAAAAAACGGCTGACCCGTGGACTCCGTCCATGACATCTTGCCGAACTGGTTCCAGGGGGAGCGGCGGAAACGCTGCCGAACGGCTAACCACATGGCGGCGCGCCGCCGGCGCCTGGCTGGTGGTTGGGGCCCACACTCTGTCGAACTGGCAGGGCGTCCCGCGGGCCTGCACAGCCTGTCGCGGCCGAGGAAGGGGGGGGCAGAGCTGTCAGAATCGGTCCCTGGGCCCTCCCCCACTGTCGAAGCGCACCAGTGTTGTCTGCTGCGTCCAGCCGTGGCGGCGAGGAGCCCTCCTGAAGGCGAACTGTCTGTGTGTGTGAACTCGGCCTCCACCGATTTCGTCTGGCCCGAGCCTTGGCAGAGGCTGGCATCCTTTCTGCGCCCATCGTGGCTGGAAGCGCTCTCCTGGCCGCCTCCAGGGCCGTCCTGGCCGCCTGTGGGGCCGTCATGGGGCCCTCTGGGCTCTCGGGGGGCCTCCTCGGCCGTCTTGGAGCCGTCTTGGGCACGCCTTGGGCGGCGGTGGAGCGTGTGGAAGCCGAACCAGGCGAGCACGGCAAAAACCGTGCAAGAAGCAGTGAACATCTAGGATTTGTCTTGCTCGGGGCCCTGTGGGCAAGCTTCTGGGGAGGTCTCACGGAGCACCTTGGAGATCTGTCGGGCCTGCCTGGGCCGGCGTTGGGCCAATCTCGGGCGTCTGTGGCAAATCTGGGGGCCTGTTGATCCGACTTGGGGCCCTCTGGGCCTGTCTTGGGGCTCTCTTTTGGGGTCCCTTTTCGGTCGTCTGGGAGCCGTCTCGGGAACGTCTTCGGCGTTCGTGGATCGCCTGGAAGCGGAGAAAGCGAGCACCGCAAAAACCCTGTCAGAAAGAATGACAATCAATGTCCTTCTCGGGGCCCTCCGGGGAAGCTTCCCGGGAGGCCTCTCGGAGCACCTTCGAGACCTCTCGGGCCGGCTTGGGCCAATCTTGGGTCAATCTTGAGCGTCTGGGGCCCTATCTGGGGACCTGTTGAGTCGACTCGGAGGCCCTCTTGGCCCATCTTCGGGCTCTCTTGGGGGCCTCTTTGGCCGTCTTGGAGACGTCTTGGGAACGTCCTGGGCCGTCGTGGATCGTGTGGAAGCCGAACCAGGCGAGCACGGCAAAAACCTTGAAAAAACAATGACAATCAATGTTTTTTCCTGCTCGGGGCCCTCTGGGGAAGCTTCCCGGGAGGTCTCACGGAGCATCTTGGAGACCTGTCGGGCCGGCTTGGGCCTCTTGGGGCTCTCTTGGCGTATCTGCGAGCCTCTCTGGGCGGCCCGGGGCGGCCAGGGGCCAGCCTCTGGGGGCCTGTTGAGCCGACTTGGAGGCCCTCTGGGCCAGTCTTCGGGCTCTCTTGGGGGCCTCTTCGGCCGTCTTGGAGGCGTCTTGGGAACGTCCTGGGCCGTCGTGGATCGTGTGGAAGCCGACAAGGCGAGCACGGCAAAAACCTTGAAAAAAACAATGAACATCAATGTTTTTTCCTGGACGGGGCCTCTGGGGAAGCTTCCCGGGAGATCTCACGGAGCACCTTGGAGACCTGTCGGGCCGGCTTGGGCCTCTTGGGACTCGTTTGGTGTGTCTTCAAGCCTCTCTGGGCGGCCCGGGGCGGCCTGGGGCCCTCTGGGCCCATCTTCGGGCTCTCTTGGGGGCCTCGTCGGCCGTCTTAGAGACGTCTTGGGAACGTCTTGGGCCGTCGTGGATCGTGTGGAAGCCGAAAAGATGAGCACGGCAAAAACCCTGAAACATATATATGTATATATATATACATATATATATATATATGTGTATATATATATATATATGAAAATCAATGTTTTTTCCTGTTCGGGGCCCTCTGGGGAACCTTCACGGTAAAAACCAAGCAAACAACATGTTTTTTTCCTACTCAGGGCCTTCTAAAGAAGCTTCCCAGGAGGTTTCACGGAGCACCTTGGAGACCTGTCGGCCCCCTCTTGGGCCCCTCTTGGGCCTGGCTTGGGGTCCTCTGGGGCCCTTTTGGGCTTAGAGGCCTCTTGGGCCGTCCTGGGTCGGTCTTGTGGGTCTCTCCGGCCGTCGTGGAGCGTCGGCTAGCCGAGAAGGCGAGCATGCAAAATTCCTTCAACAACCACGGAAAATTAAGGATTGTGGCCTCTGGGGACATGCTTCGGAGGACTATTGGAGTCTCTTGGAGGCCTCTAGAGCCTTGGTGGGGTCCTCCTCGTTGGCCTTGTTGGGGGCCTATTGGAGTCTCTTGGAGGCCTGTAGAGCCTTGGTAGGGTCCTCTAGGGGGCCTCGTGGGCCTTGTTCGGAACCTCTAGGGGGCTTCTTGGACGCTCCTTGGAGCCTCTGATGGCCACCTCGGCGCGTCTTTGGGGAGAAGGCTCGATTTGTGACGCTCGGGGGCCAGGATCTGCGTGAGGGGTGTCGAAAAATGGCCCTCCAGGGAGGGCAAAGTGCACGACCTTTTCGCACGCGCTTCCGTCAGCCATAAAAGAAGAGACGACGTTGGGCTTCAGGTTCCAGATTTGCCTCCCGCACCTCGCTCAGCAGCGCCGAAACCATCGGCCATTGCTCGCTCTTCTCGCACGTGCTGGTCCCAGCGATGCAACTGAACAAACACATGTATCGGACACGGCATGTATTGAATCAGCCTCCGGTAAGTAAAACATACACTTCCCTGAATAGGGACAGCGCTTGTCTGTATTTCCCGCCTTGCTCGCACATGCTGGCTGTAACCCCGTAGACATCGAAGTCAACGTTCAACTTTCTCAAACGCATGGTTCTGAGAATGCTCAGTGCCTGTTGCCACTGCCCACCCTTCTCGCACGCGTTGACCCCAGCATTGTAGCTGATGACGCTGGGCTCCAGCTTCACTTTCCGCATCTCGCTCAACAGCGTCAGCGCCCGCTGCCACTCCTCGCCCTTCTCGCACGCGCTGATCCCAGCGCTGTAACTGACTAGGGCTGATCCGTGGCCGAATGCCCACGACAGAAGTCCGAGATGGCACGTTGGACCAGGGCAGAGATGTAGCCGAAAGGCTTTCGAGATGGCGCTGGGCCCGAACTTCGGCTTTGCTGTTGCTGCCTTCATATGCAGCTTGCCTCTGCCTGCGGCATGTTCTTGGTGCTGCCTGCTTTTGCTGTGCCGCCTTTGCCTGCTGCGGAATGCTGCTGCTCGCTGCTGTTTGGGGCTGCAGAGTGCTGCGTCTGGGTATCCTTGCCAGCTAACGCGACCTGGAGCTCGTGAGTGAGCGAGGAGGGGGGTTGGGGGTGGGTGGTGGTTGGGGGGTGAGCAGCAATGAGCAATTGAGTCAGGGACGAGGGGGGAGGGGTGGGGGAAATCGTAGCTCGCGGGGGGGGATCAGCGAGGAGCACGGTGCGACAAGGGAGGCGCGACGGCCGCCCGCGGAAAGAGAGAGAGAGAGAACAAACAAAAAAAATGCGAGGATGGAGAAAGGGAGGGCCGCGGAGGAAAGGGGAGGCCGTCGCCAGCAGCCAGGAGGGAGAAGCGAGGGGGCAGGAGAGAGGTGGAAGGAGCGAGGTCGAGCGAGAAGGGAGAAGCCAGAAGCGAGGCGAGGGAGGCGAGGGGCGAGGAGAGAGAGGGGGGAGGGGAGATGCGCGTGGAGCGAGGGGCAAGGACCGAGAAAGGATGCATGAGAAGAGGCCAACACACGCATGTCGCCGTGGCCTCGGCGCGGGTGTGGCCAAACATCTCGTCTCCTTCGCTCATTTATGTGGTCTCTCATGGGTGGCCGGCACAGTCACAGAGCTCCGTAGGGATTTTCGCTCGAAAGCCTCTTCGAGGCTGTGTTTTGGGGTGCCTTGGGGCCTCTAGGGGCCCTCTTTGGGCCTGAAAGTCTTGGGGGACTCCTGGGGCTTCTAGGGGGCATTTCAGGGGCCTGCTGGCGGCTTCTGGGTTCGTCCTGGAGCGGAGGCCACAAAATGTCACTTCGAGTTCGCTCTCTTGGGGGCCTCTTGGGGCCCTCGTGGGCCGTCTTGGGCATCTCTTAGACCGTCCTGGGGCCCTCTTGGACCGTCTTGGGACTCTCATGGGAGCTGAGGCTGTCTTGGGGGAATCCAGGTCGCCTCCAAAGCCTGCTGGAACGCTGCGAAGACAAAACAGAGGGCGCGCCGCTGGATCACCCAAAGGGGGGGGGGGGGAACCCCCCCCCCCCCCCTTGCCCGAGCCGTGGTCGGCGATAAACCCCCCCCCCCCCCCCCCCCTTGCCCCAGACAGTCGTCGGCGCCACCCCCCCCCCCCCCCCCCCCCCTCACCCCCCTTGCCCGAGCCGACGTCGTCGGCGAAAACCCCCACCCCCCCCCCTTTCCCGAACCGTCGTCGGCGGAACCCCCCCCCCCCCCCCTTTCCCCGGCTCGCGCCCCGGCTCCGGAACCCCATCCCTACCACTCCCGCCCCGACCCCCCCGAACCCCTAACCTCTAACCCAAACCCTGAACCCTAATCCTTAATCCCTAACCCGAAGCCTAAACCCTAACCGTAGACCTAACCCTGACCCCAAACCCTAACACTAAGCCTAGCCCTAACCTAAGCTCTAAACCTGAACCCTTAACCCTAGCCCTCAACCCTAATCCCTAACCTCAACCCTACCCCTCACCCTAAACCCTAAACCCTAACCCCCTAAACCCTAACCTCAACCCCAACCCTGACCCTAAACCCTAAACCCTAGCCCTAAACAACCCTAACCCTAAACCCTAACCCTAACCCTAAACCCTAACCCCCAAAACCCTACACCCTAAACCCTGACCCTAAACCCTAACCCTAACCCTAACCCCTACACCCTAATCCTTAACCCTAACCCTAACCCTAAACTCTAGCCCTAACCCTAACCCTAAACCTTAACCGTAACCCTAAACCCTATGACCTAACCCTAAACCTTAACCCTAACCCTAAACCCTGAACCCTAAACCCTTAACCCTAAACCCGAACCGAAACCCTAAACCCTAACCCTAAACCCTAAACCCTAAACCCTAAACCCTAAACCCTAAACCCTAAACCCTAAACCCTAAACCCTAAACCCTAAACCCTAAACCCTAAACCCTAAACCCTAAACCCTAAACCCTAAACCCTAAACCCCCTAAACCCTAAACCCTAAACCCTAAACCCTAAACCCTAAACCCTAAACCCTAAACCCTAAACCCTAAACCCTAAACCCTAAACCCTAAACCCTAAACCCTAAACCCTAAACCCTAAACCCTAAACCCTAAACCCTAAACCCTAAACCCTAAACCCCAAACCCCAAACCCCAAACCCCAAACCCCAAACCCCAAAAAACCCTAAACCCTAAACCCTAAACCCTAAACCCTAAACCCTAAACCCTAAACCCTAAACCCTAAACCCTAAACCCTAAACCCTAAACCCTAAACCCTAAACCCTAAACCCTAAACCCTAAACCCTAAACCCTAAACCCTAAACCCTAAACCCTAAACCCTAAACCCTAAACCCTAAACCCTAAACCCTAAACCCTAAACCCTAAACCCTAAACCCTAAACCCTAAACCCAAACCCCAAACCCTAAACCCTAAACCCTAAACCCTAAACCCTAAACCCTAAACCCTAAACCCTAAACCCTAAACCCTAAACCCTAAACCCTAAACCCTAAACCCTAAACCCTAAACCCTAAACCCTAAACCCTAAACCCTAAACCCTAAACCCTAAACCCTACCCTAAACCCTAAACCTCGCTCACACCGGACCCCTGCGGAAAGGGGGGGGGGGGGGGGGGGGGTTCCGAACCCCCCCCCCCTTCAAAGCGGGGGGGGGGGAGGGGTTCCGAACCCCCCCCCCCCCCTTTCAAAGGGGGTGGGGGGGAGGGGTTCGAACCCCCCTCCCCCCCCTTAAAGGGGGGGAGGGGGGGGGGGGGGGGTCCCTGGAGCACACCCCCCCTTTTGTGTCTTCAAGGTGATCCACTGGCGCTCTTTCGACAAAACATGCTAAGCCAAAGCACTGCAAACTCTCCTAGGGAATGAAACCATTTTTGCCTTTCGGGGCTGCCTTGGGAGCCCTCGTGGATCTTTCTTGGGTCGTCTTGGGGGCCTCGTAGGCCGTCGGGGCAGTCTTGGGCGCCTCTTCGGCTGTCTCTGGGCTCCGTTGGCACGTGTATGGGGCGTGGCCAGAGGCCCACAAGGCTGTACAAACTGCCCCGGGGACGCGTTTCGGCCTCCTGGGGCCTCCCGGAAGGAAACAACGGCCATTGACGCACAGTACCTTCTCGCACGCAGAGGTCCACTGGTGCTGACCCGCGGCATGCTAGCCTCGACGTTTGTCCGAGATGGCACGCTGGCTCGGGGCGGAGCTGTCGCGGGAGGACTTTCATGGTGACGCTGGGCCCCAAATGTGGTTTTGCTGCTGCTGCTGCCTGCAGCTGCAGGATGCTGCTGCCTGTCCCATGCTTAGATGCTCATTCTGGGGACCTGGAGCCACTCGCTCCACTCGTGCGTCGAAGCTGCGTCGAAGCTGAGTAGAACCTGAGTCGAAGCTGAGTCGAACCTGGGTCGAATCTGAGTCGAATCTGTGTCGAACCTGAGTCGAACTTGAGTCGAACCTGAGTCGAACAGATCCACTAGGTGGGCCCCAGGAAGGTCCCCAAAACGAGCATCGAACCATGCTGCTGGTGTTTGCTGCTTCCGTGCTGCCGCCGGTGGTGCTTGCGGAGGGCTGCGTGCTGCGGCTGTTCGCTGCGTTACTTCTGCTTCTCAGCCTGCGGGGTGCTGCTTCTCCGCAGTCCTGCCAACTGGCTGACGCCACCTGGCGCTCGCGGAGGGGAACGAGGCGGGAGGAGCGAAGAGCAAGGAGCGAGGAGTCAGGTTCGAGGAGGGAGGTGGGAAAACCGAGGGCTCAACGAGGATCAAGGCGAAAGGCGAGGAAGGAGCGAGGAGCAACATGAGTAGAGCGCGGAGGGAGACTTGAGAAGCGGCTTCGGGTTCCCTCAGAAGCATCTTGGGGCAATCGTAGATCCGTTCGGGGACCGTGGACCCTCTCTGGAGTGTCGTCAACTCAACTGGGCCCTCGTGCGGGCACTGGATCTTACGAGCAGCTACAGGCGTCCTTGGAGCATCCTGGCCCAGTGTCGGGGGCACGGGAGCTAGCACACTGCGTTCATATATGGCACACGATTCGCTCAGAATTGGTACAGATGACCTTGGGCTCCGACATCACATCCCGCAACTCGCTGAGCACCTGTCGACATTGGGCCCCAACTTGAAGATCACCATCTCGATGAAGAACGGCATGAGCCGCTTTCACTACACGCCTCTCTCTCACACATGCTGATCTCACCGCTGTAGCCGACCAGAACGGATCCGTGCAATATTATCCGAAACAACTTCTTGCGCGATTGAATCCGCTGTCAGAGTCACAGTACGGATGTCCGTCCACGTAATCGCAGCGGTTGCCCAACAAGTTCTCACACGCGCAATGCTTCGCAAGATACGCGAAATTGCGAAAGACCGATCCCAAGATAGCCTGGAAATCCTGCCGAGTCGAGAGACGACCTCTCATACGCTGTGGCGCACACGTTATAACTGATATCGTCCGCCTCCACATTGCACTCCCGCATCTCGCTGAGCAACGACAAGGCATGCTGCCACTGGCCGCACCTCTCACACGCGCAGGTCGCAGCCATGTAGATGACTACGGCGGACCCGTGGACTCACGTCCACGACAACTGATTCGCACGCAGGGGTGGGAATCGCCTGCCTGCTGTCCTGCTTGCGCGCTGCCCTGCGCGCGTGGCTGCTAGCCTGCTGCCCAAGCAACTCTATACCAAATGTTTCTGAATGCCTGCTGGCCAACATTCCTAATCCCATGTCTGCCAGCTCGCCGGCTCGCTTGCTGGGTTGCGTTGTCGCTTGCTCTTCTGCTCGGTGGCAGCCAAGATCACGTGACATGTCAGCCAGCGCCTCGGAAGGGGTAGAGCGCGGGCGGAGCAAATAATAGGCCAGAATATTTAGGCGACCGCTTTGGCGGGTGGTCGGCGGACTGCGTTGGATGCGGGGTGCGGAAAATTTGAGGGTGAGGGTGCCGAGCATGCAAGCATGCTTGCTGTGCGTTCACTGCGGGTGCGTGGATGTGTTCTCGGATCTCGGTGAAATGTTGTGGAGATGTCGGCACGTTTGTTCGAGGTGCGACGTGGCATGGGGCTTGCGATCCCGTGCGTCGGGTTTGGTGTTTCGGGCGTTGCTGTGGGGTTGCTTTTGGTTCTGCGGCGAAGGAGGAGCTGCGGCGAAAGTCAAGCTTAGACCTGAGTTCGCCGTTCACTCATTAATCATGTCCAGGGGCGCTTCGTCGCATGAGGCGTCCGAAGGCTTATGGGGAGCAGGATCGGACAACGGAGATGGAGGGATACTTTCGGGGAGACATGTCGGCGGGTGATGAGAGGCGTGCTTGCAGTTGCGTTCGGTGCCGCGTGGCGGGTGCGAGGTGCTCGGTCTCCCGCTCTGTGCTGGCGCCGCGGGAGAGGGAGAGACAGAGAGAGAGAGAGAGGCGTGGGGCCAGGAGAGAGGAGGGAGGATCGAGGAAGAGCGAGCAGCGAGGAGCAATGGGAGCGAAGAAAAGAGAGAGAGAGAGAGAGAGAGGCAGGGGAGCGAGGAGAGGGCGGCGAGGAGCGAGGAGCGAGATGGGGAGGCAGGAGAAGAGGCCACCGCGCGACTGTCTCGATGGCCTCAGCGCGCGTGCGGCCGAACATCTGGTCTCCTCTTGCGTCGCTCATGGAGAGCCGGGTGGCCGGCGCAGTCCCAGAGCTCTCGGAGGGATCTTCCCTCGGAAGCCTCTTGGCGGCTGTGTTGGCGGTGTCCTCGGGCCCCTGGGGGCCGCTCGAGGCCTGACTCGGGCCCCTGAAGCCTCCTGGGACTTCTGGGGGTCCTCTTGGGGGCCCGCCGGCGGTCTCGGGGGTCATCCTCTTGAGGCGGAGGGTGCGAAATGTCACTTCGAGCTCCCCCAATTGGGACTCTCTGGCGTTCTGCTTGGAGCTGTCATGGGCCGGTGGGGGCCTCCTCGGCCGTCTTGCGGCCGTCTTGGGCTGTCCAGGGGCCCTCTTGGGGGCCTGGTGGGCCGTCTGCCTTGAGGCGATGTTGGGGCAATCTCGGGCCGTCTTGGAGCGTCGGAAACCCGGAAAGGCGAGAACGTGGGGGGCCTTGCGGAGCCCTCTTGAGCCATCTTGGGGCCCCGTTGGGCCGTCTGCAAGCCAGATTGGCGACTTCTCAAACGCCTGGAGGTGTCCAGATCATCTTGGACCGTCTTGGGGCCCTCCTGGGCCGTCCTGGAACGCCCGGCCCTCTTCGTTTGGCCCGGGCCTGCCAAAGCCCCGGAAACCCTCGTTTTGACTCAGGCCCTTCTGGCACGCACTGGGCCCTGCAATGTAGTAGAGATGACGGTGGGCTCCAGCTTCACCTCCCGCATCTTGCTCAACAGCGCCAGCGCCCGATGCCACTGCTTGCCCTTCTCGCACGCGCTGACGCCAGCGCTGTAGCTGATGACGTCGGGCTCCAGCTTCACCTCCCGCATCTCGCTCAGCAGCGCCAGCGCCCGCTGCCACTGCTCGCCCTTCTCGCACGCGCTGATCCCAGCGCTGTAGCTGAGTAGAGCTGACCCGTGAACTCCGTCCACGTCATCCTGCTGGAGAGGGCCTTGCCTGTCCAGCGCCTCTAGCAGCATGCGGCCGCCGCCTGCGCGGTGGGCGGTGGGCGCAAGAACTCTTACGGCCGGAAAAAAACTCTTGGAAGAAGCTACGCCCCAGAAGCCTTCGAAGACGGGATATGTTTTCCCGCCGTAAGAAGACTTATGACCGGAACAAAATAAACACCAGAAGGAAGGTACGCCCTGGCCGTACCCCCCTGTCGCAAGACCTTCGTCTCCCGGCCGTAAGGCCGACGACGTTGGGCGCCACCGATTGGCAGCTCCGCGAGCGCCGGTCCGACCATTGTAGGAGAGACTAGGGCTGACCCGTGGACGACATCTGCACGAACGAACGGGTACACGGCCTTTGGAGGCCGGCGTAGGTTCCTCTTGGGCCGTCCTGGGCCGTCCTGGGCCTGAGGCCGTCTTGGTCGCCCCTTGGGCCGTCTTGGGCGCCTCCTGGGTCGTCGCGGGGCCGTCCTGGCCCGTCGTGGGACCGTCTCGGGGCACTCTTGGAGCGTCTTGGGGCGAAGAGCCTGGAAATCCTTCAAGAGGCAATGGACTCCTCTGCCCTCCCCCTCTCCTGGACAATTCTGAAGCTACTGAGAGCCTGGAAGGGGGGCCGTTGGGGAGTCTCTCGGGGCGCCTTTGGGGGCCAAAAGGGGTTGTGTCGGGCATCTTGGGTGCATCTGGGGCCGTGGTGGGGTCGTCGGAGGCTGGCGTGGGCGCCTCTTGAACCGTCCTTGGCCGACGTCGGTCGCTCCTGGGCCCGTCTTGGGTACCTCTGGGGGCCGTCTTGGGCGCCTGCTGGGCCGTCCTGGGCCGTCGTGGGACCTGGGGCCGCCCTCGGGGGCCGCCCTGGGGCTCGCTGGGGTCTGCTCGGGCCGTCGGGGCGCTCTCGTGGGCGGCTCTGGGCACTCTTGGGGCCGTCCGGGGCCGTCCGGGGCCCTCTAGCCTCCGTGGGGAGGCCCTCCGAGGCCGTCGTGCAGCGCCTCGGGGCCGCCCGGGAGCGCGCGGGGCCCCGCCAGAGGGCTCTACTGACATCTGAGCTTTGTCCTTCCGGCACGCGCGTCTGCCCGCCGTGCTGGAGAGACTAGGGCTGACCCGTGGCCTCCGGCCACGACCAGCGCTCGGGCGGCTGCTCTGCGGCCCTCCGGCAGACACGCGGCTACGCTTCGTTGCGACTCGTGACCTGCGGTCTCCCACCTGCGCATCTCCTGTGCCCTCTCGCGCTTCGCCGCCGCACGATCGCCACAAACAGGTGGCTTCAATTGTGTTTGATTCGTGGATACCGAGCTCCCGCATGTGGCGTTTCCTTCCCCCCTTCGCTGCGACACGCGCTCTGCCAGCTCTGTCGGGCCTGCGATCTGCTTCGTGCCTCTCGTCTGCCCCCCTCTCTTACAGTAGAGGCAAGTTTGAAACCACTTAGGGCCTCCTGGGGGCCGTTTGAGGGACTCTTGTTTTTTTGGGGGGGTTCGGTTTCCTGGGAGCCTCTTGGGGCCCGCTTGGGCCGTCTTGTGTGCCTTTTGGGCCGTCTTGGGGCCGTCTTGGGCCGTCTTGGGCGCCTCTTGGGCGCTTCTTGGGCCGTCTTGGGGCTGTCTTGGGCCGTCGTGGGCGGCTCCTGGGGCTGTATTGGGTGCCTCTTGGGTCGTCATGGGCGCCGCTTGGACCGTCCTGGGGCCGCCTTGGATCGTCTTGGGGCCTTCACGGGGCCGGTCTGGCCGTCGTGGATGCGTCGGAGACGAGAAGCACAATAGTCCCCAACATGTATGCCTTCTGTAAGGAATGTGGCGATGTTTGACTCGTGGGGCTCTCCTGGGGAGTCCTCCAGGGCCGTCTTGGGAGCCTCCTGGCCTGCCTTGGGGGCCTATGGGACCGAGGAAAGGGGCCGTCTTGGGAGCCTCCTGGCCTGCCTTGGGGGCATCTTGAGCAGCTCTGAGTCGTCTTGGGGCCGTCCGGGGCCCTCTAGCCTCCGTGGGGAGGCCCTCCGAGGCCGTCGTGGAGCGCCACGGGGCCGCCCGGGAGCGCGCGGAGCCCCGCCAGAGGGCTCTACTGACATGTAAGTGGTCTCTTTGCGGCACGCGCTCCTGCCCGCCACGTAGGAGAGATGATGACGGCGGGTTCCAGCTTCGCCTCCCGCAGATCGCTGAGCAGCGCCAGCGCCCGCTGCCACTGCTCGCCCTTCTCGCACGCGCTGATGCCAGCGCTGTGGCTGACTAGGGCTGACCCGTGGACTCCGTCCACCACATCTTTCTGGACTGGTTCTCGGAGGAACGGCGCAGATTGCACCGAAAATCTACAAACACGGCGGCGGCTCGGGCGGCGGCAGCGAGACCGCGCCTTCGTGTCCGAGCTCTTGCAGCGCTCCATCAGCTTGGCCCCGAAGCACTGCTCGTTCACCCCCCTCCTATTGAGGGCAGTTTCGAAGTCTTTCGGGGATGTGCGTCGAAGTTGAAGCCCATCTGAGGCGTCTCGGGAGCGCCCGGGGAAGGGCTCGGGAGGCCATCGGGGAAAACCACCGAAAGCGCCGGGGAGGCTCGCAAGGATCTACAGGCAGGGCCCAAGAGAGCTGAAAACATATTTGAAATTCGATAAAATCTTAACAGAAACCGCTGTTGGGTGGGCCATCACCTCTGGGCACGCCTTGATGGTGCGATCCAGTCGCATCGCCGCCAACGACAGGGTGTGTTCGCCAAGTCCCATTCTGTTCGCCCTGAAGGTCTGTGGTCCGAAGAGTGCAGAGAGGTGCCTGGGTCATATCAATTGGCTGCTGTCCCAGGGGTCCGGTCTGGTTGGCCCGAAGAGTTTGCGAAGGCCCCTGCGGGAACAGAATGGCACAGCATATCGGGCAAAGGGGGGCGGTAGCTGGCCTGTCAGACCCGTTCGTCTTCTGCCCAAGCGGCGCGGGGCCCACGGGCCCCAGGGTTGGCGGCCCGCTGGGTTTTCTCTAGTTCGCCCACAGGGTTGGAGGAGGCCTCCAGGCGAACAGAACGGGGCAGGACGATGAATGTGGGCGACTTGTCGCAAGCTCCCAGCCCCCCCCACAAGTGTTCGCCCGAAGGGTGTGGGGCCATGTTGGCTCCTTCACAAGGCCGTCATGGAGCCGTCTATGCCCGTCTTGAGGGCGCCGTCTGCCGTGATGGGGCCGTCATGGTTCGTCGTGGGCCCCTCATGGGCGCGTCCGTAGGCCGTCGTAGGCCAGCCTGCCCGGAACTGACGCGGGCCCTCTTGTTCGGGTCGAACTTGGAGCCGTGGCGGCAGGATCCAAGATCGAGGGGGGGCGCCGCGAAAGCAGGATGCAAGCGAGGGAGCTCGTCGAGGTAAGACAACAGGCCAAATGGGCGGCGTTGCACGGGGCTGACAAAAGGATCGTCTGGATGGTGGATGGCGCGCCCGTCGTCGTCGTCGTCGTCGTCGTCGTCGTCGTCGTCGCCGTCGTCGTCGTCGTCGTCGTCGTCGTCGTCGTCGCCGTCGTCGTCGCGGCTGCCGCCGCCGTCGTAGGAGGGTGCTGAAAGGGCCCCAGATCCCCCCAGGTCCTGGGACGCGAAAACGATCCCCGGTGCGTGGGCCGTGGCGTTGCCCTGGGGGCCGATTCTCGGAGGCCGAGGTCCAGGAGGACGCGTTTTGGTCGGGGTGATCCGCGGCTTTTCCCGCAGGGGCCTGCGGGTAGTTTTTTTGTAAAAGCCGTCGTGGAGATCCCTCTGGCGGCGTCTGTGGCGCGACTGGAGGGGGGGGGCCTGGGCCCCGAATCCGAGCCCGAGGCCGAGCCCGAGCCGGTGCTTTGAGCCCTAGCCGAAGGCCAGGTCGGAGCCCGACCCCGAGCCCGAGCCAGTGCCCGAGCGGAGGCCCCAGCCCAGGCTCGAGCACAAGTCGAAGCTCGAGCCCAAGCCTGAGCCCGGGCCCGGGCCGGAGCACGACCCAGGCCCGAGCGCCGAGCCCGAGCCCAGGCTGAAGCTCGAGGCCGAGCCCGATCCCGAGCCCGGGCCCGAGCCCAGAGCTCGAGCCTGAGCCCGAGGTGGAGCAAATTTTCGGAGGGGCGCGTTTTGTCGTTGCTTTCAGTGTGTGGCCCCGCAGGGGCTGCCGGGGAGTTTTTTTGTGAAAACCTGCCCAGAGGTCCCTGTGGCGATGCCGTTTGGGCTGCCTGGCGCCAGGGCCGCCGACGGCGACGACGACGGGGACGAGGCACTTTTCCTGTCTGGCCGAGGAGGCGTCTTGGGACCGTCTGGAGCCCTCTTGGCCCGTCTTGAGGCCCTCTGGGCCTCGTCGGTGGTCTTGGAGCGGTCTTGGGGACCTCTTGGGCCGTCTTGGAGCGCAGGGACGGCGAAAAGGGGAGAATGCGAAAAACATAAAAAAACACAGTGGAAATCGATGATTTCTCCCGCTCGGGGCCCTGCTGGGAAGCCTCTTGGGGAGCCTCTTGGGGCATTTTGGCCGCCTCTGGGGCAGTCTTGGCCCAATCGTCGGCGTCTTGGGCCCATCTTGGGGCGTCCCGGAGCCCTCTGGGGCCGTCTTGGGGGCCTCTCGGGGCCCTCTTGGCGCGTCTTGGGCCTATCTTGGGGCGTCCCGGGGCCCTCTGGGGCCGTCTTGGGGTGCCGTCTTGGGCTGTCTTGGGGCGTCTTGGGACCGTCTGGGGGCCCTCTTGGCCCGTCTTGAGGCCCTCTTGCGGGCCTCGTCGGTGGTCTTGGAGCGGTCTTGGGGACCTCTTGGGCCGTCTTGGAGCGCAGGGACGGCAAAAAAGGGAGAATGCGGATAACATCGAAAAACACAATGGACATCGACGATTTCTCCCGCTCGGGGCCCTGCTGGGAAGCCTCTTGGGGGGCCTCTTGGGGCATTTTGGCCGCCTCTGGGGCCGTCTTGGCCCAAACTTCGGCGTCTTGGGCCCATCTTGGGGCGTCCCGGAGCCTTCTGGGGCCGTCTTGGGGGCCTCTGGAGGCCCTCTTGGCGCGTCTTGGGCCTATCTTTGGGCGTCCCGGGGCCCTCTGGGGCCGTCTTGGGGGCCTCTTGGGGCCCTCTTGGCGTGTCTTGGGCCTGCTACGCTTTTTGACCAAAATCGCCCTTCTCGCACGCGCGGGGCCCTGCATTGTAGTATAGACTAGGGCTGACCTGTGGACTACCGTCCACGATTGCTAACGTATTGGGAGGGCGTATGCTGCTGCGTAGTGCTTCAGGGCGAGCTGGGTGCTCGATGATCCTGTCGGCGCCGAGAGCATCGTTTGCAACAGCCTCGGATATGGCAGCATCGGCAGTAGCCCGAGAGGTGGGTGGAGCGACGTGACTGGCAAACGACGGCAGCCACTGTGCGGAGGGAACCGTGGGCACCGAGAAGGAGGTCGAGGAAGGGAGTGAAACCTGTATGGAAAAACCATACCACGCGCCTCCTTGATCACGCGCCGTGCGGGAGTAGTCCAAGAAAAAGCGTTCCGGGGCGCTGGCGGCTCGGTCTGACAGGTTTTTCGGCCATCCCCTTCCAGCCCAAGATGGCCCCAAGAGGGCCCCAAGAAAGCTCCAAAGGGGCTCCAAGACTGTTCCATAGGGCCCCCAAGAGGGTCCCAAGTGAGCCCCCCAGAGCTCCAGACGCGGGGGCAAGTTGGCTAGAGCTCTCAGAGGGCCCTCAGCCCCCATAGGACCCCCTCAGGATGACTCAACTGCTCCAAGAGGGCCACAAGAGGGTTTGAAAAAGGCCCAACAACTTGTCACGAAAAGGGGCCGTCTTCGTGACAGGTTGTAGGCCCCTCTTGGGACCCCAAGATGGCCCCAAGAGGGCCCCAAGAAAGCTCCAAAGGAGCCCCAAGACGGTTCCAAGAGAGGAGGGAGTCCACCTGTGAGTAAAAGCCAATACCCCGCACCTGATGGGACACCTCTTCCTCGGGGGGGCTTGCCAAAAATTCGTCCGGGCCACCCTGCGGCACCCAAAGACGCTGTTTTCTGAGGCCCCTCCCGCGCGCCGCGTGTCCCAGGAGGCGTGAGGTACGATGCGAGAGGTGTCCCAAGAGGTGTGGGGTGTGTTTTCTCAATCCGACGGGGCTTCAGTGAAATAAGACATGTCCCGGGCCACGGCGGGCCGATGTCGGAAACATTGTGTGCCGTGCTGGGCCAGATGGGGAGGTTGCTCCAGAGTTGGCCTTCTGGGGTGGCTTCTCGCGGGCCTCTCGGAGGCAGTTTCGAAGTCTGTTGGGAGCCGTTCGCCGGCATCTTGGGGCCTTTTTTGGGCCTCTCGGGGGCCTCTTGGGGCCTGTTGGGGGCGTCTGGGGCGGAAAGCTGGGATCTTGGGTTCGAGGTCCCCCTCTTGGGGTTGTCTTGGGGCCCTCTTGGCCGCGTCTGGGGCCTTTTTGGGGGCCTCTTGGGGGCCTCTTGGGCCGTATTGGGGCGGTCTTGGGAATCTCTTGGACCGTCTTCAGCGGCTATGAAAACCGAGAAGCCGTAGATGCTCAAAATGTACGTTTGTCTGAGACAAGTCAATAATTTTGGTCTGTTGGGGCCCTCCTGGGACGCCACTTGGGCGTCTCTTGGGCCGTCGTGGAGGCCTCTTGGGCCGTCTTGGGCTCTCTTGGGGCTCCCTGTAAACCACCGTGGGCTCTCTGGGGCCTTCGTGGACCGTCCCCACGAGCGGAGCCGCCGAGGTGCCGCCCCCCAGGGCCCGGCGAGGCCCTTCTCGCACGCGCAATGCGCGGTATTGTAGGTTAGACTAGGGCTGACCCGTGGACTCCGTCCACGACATCTTTCTGGACTGGTTCTCGGAGGAACGGCGCAGATTGTACCGAAAATCTACAAACACGACGGCGGCTCGGGCGGCGGCAGCGAGACCGCGCCTTCGTGTCCGAGCTCTTGCAGCGCTCCAGCAGCTTGGCCCAGCGCACTGCTCGTTCACCCCCTCCTATTGAGGACAGTTTCGAAGTCTCTCGGGGATGTGAGTCGAAGTCGAAGCCCATCTGAGGCGTCTCAGGAGCGCTCGGGGAAGGGCTCGGGAGGCCATCGGGGAAAGCCACCGAAAGCGCCGGGGAGGCTCGCAAGGATCTCCAGGGAGGGCACAGGAGAGCTTCAAGAAAGTTTGAAATCATGAAAATCTTTAGAGAAACCGCTGTTGGGTCGGCCATCACCTCCGGGCGCGCCTTGATGGTGCGATCCAGTCGCATCACCGCCAACGGGAGGGTTTGTCCGCCATGTCCCATTCTGTTCGCCCAGAGGGTCTGTGGAGGCCTTCGGGCGAACAGAACGGGACAAGGCAAGGAATGGGGAAGACTTGTCCGAATCTCCTGGGCCCCCCAGGTGCTCGTCCGAAGAATGCGGAGAGGTCCCAGGGTCATATCAAGTGGCTGCTGTCCCAGGGGTCCGGTCTGCTTGGCCCGAAGAGTTTGCCAAGGCCCCTGGGGGAACATAATGGCACAGCGTATCGGGCAAAGGGGGGCGGTAGCTGGCCTGTCAGACCCGGCGTTCGTCTTCTGCCCAAGCGGCGCGGGGCCCACGGGCCCCAGGGTTGGCGGCCCGCTGGGTTTCCTCTTGTTCGCCCACAGGGTTGGAGGAGGCCTCCAGGCGAACAGAATGGGGCAGGATAATGAATGTGGGAGACTTGTCGCAAGCTCCCAGCCCCCCCAAGTGTGCGCCCGAAGGGTGTGGGGCCGCGTTGGCTCCCTCAAAGGGCCGTCTTGGAGCCGTCCAGGCCCGTCTTGAGGGCGCCGTTTGCCGTGATGGGGCCGTCTTGGTTCGTCGTGGGCCCCTCATGGGCGCGTCCGTAGGCCGTCCTGGGCCCATCGGGGTCCTCGTGGGGCTGTCTTGGAGCCGTCTGGGACCGTGAGGAGGCCGCCATGGAGTCGTCTTGGGCCCCTCCTGTGCGCCTCCTGGGGCCGTCCCGGGCCAAGCAGGGGCCGTGTTGGCACCCTCTTGGGGCTGTCTTGGAGCCGTCTTGAGCCGTCGCAGCGCGCCTGGAGTTGTGCTGGGTCCGTCTTGGCCCGTCTTGGGGCCTTCCTGGGCGTTTTCTCGGACCCTCCTGGGACTTTCTGCGGCCTCTTGGTGCATCGGACCGCCGAAACGGCGGGAAACGCAAAGGGTGTAACAGTAAACAATAGACAACTAACGATTTTTGCCAGCTGGGGCTCTCTTGGCCCGTCTTGAGGCCCCGACCGGGCGCGTCCTTGGGCCGTCCTGGGCGCACCCTCCTGGGACCGTCTTGGAATCGTCTTGGGCCGTCTTGAGCGCGCCTTGGGCCGTCCTGGGCCCGTCTGGGGCCGTGTTGGCACCCTCGCGGCGAGGAAGCTCGGAGGCGGGCTCGAGGCCTCTTTTGGGCCATTTTGGAAGCTGTTGGGGCCTCTGTTGGGGCCTCGTCTGGGCTCCTTGGGAGACTCCTGCTGCCTCTTTGGGGAATTCTTGGCGGCCCCTTGGGGCCTCTTGGGGGCCTGTTTGGGCCTCCTGGCGCCCTCTTGGGGCAGAAGGCTTGGATTTTCGGTCCGTCTTGAGCCTGCCTTCGGGCCCTCGTGGGCCGTCTTGAGCGTCTCTTGGGTCGTCTTGGGGCCCTCTTGGGCTGTCTTGGGGCGCTCTTGGAAACCTCTTGGGCCGTTCTGGGGCGCTCTTGGAGGCCTCTTGGGCCGTCTTCGAGCGTCGGAAAGCGGAAAAGGCGAGAAGGCCAAAATCCTTCCAAAACCGTCGTGAAGCGGATGATTTTGAGGCCCAAAACCATCCAAAACCTCCTGAGGCGGTCCCCTCGTCCGCCCCCCTCGCTTCGAAGCAGTTTTTAAGCCCCGTGGCACCTCTCGGGGACCTCTGTTAGGCTCCTGGGGGCCTCTTGGGCCTCTCTGGGCTCGTCTATCGCGCCCCTTGGGCTGTCTTGGGCCCCCCAGGGCCTTCTTGGGCGGTCCTCGGGCCGTCTTGGAGCCATCTTGGGCCGCTCTTCGGGCCATCTTGGGGTCCCGTTGGCCTGTCTTGGGCGCCTGTGGGGCCGTCCTGGGGCCGCCTTGGACCGTCTTGGGGCCCTCTTGGACCGTCTTGGAGCCCTCTTGGAGCCGTCTTGGAGCGGTCTTGGATGCCTCTGGGGGGGTTCGGAGCGTCGGGAAGCCGAAAAAGCGAGGAAGCAAAAAACCTCGGGAAAACCAATGACAATCAACGATTTTGGCCTCTCGGGGCCCTCTTGGGAAGCCTCTTGGGAGGCCTATTGGGCCGTCTTGGGGAGCTCTTGGGCAGTCTTGGGCCGATCTTGGGCGTCTTGGCCGGATCATTGCGCGTCTCGGGGCCCTCTTGGGCCGCCTTCGGGGCATCTTGAGCGGCTCGGAGCCGTCTTTGGGCCGTCGGGGCGGCCTCCAGAGCGTCTCGGAGCCGTTGCCCGGCATTTGGCTGGATTTCCCTCCGGCACGCGGTTCCTCCGGCCATATAGTATAGACTAGCGCTGACCCGTGGACTCCGTCCACGACATCTCTCTGGAATGGTTCTCGGAGGAACGGCGCAGATTGCACCGAAAATCTACAAAAACGGCGGCGGCTCGGGCGGCGGCAGCGAGACCGCGCCTTCGTGTCCGAGCTCTTGCAGCGCTGCAGCAGCTTGGCCCAGCGCACTGCTCGTTCACCCCCCTCCTATTGAGGACAGTTTCGAAGTCTCTCGGGGATGTGCGTCGAAGTCGAAGCCCATCTGAGGCGTCTCAGGAGCACTCGGGGAAGGGCTCGGGAGGCCATCGGGGGAAGCCATCGAAAGCGCCGGGGAGGCTCGTAAGCTTCTCTTGGGCCATCGTCTGAGGCCCGCGTGGGCGCCTCTTGCGCTGTCGTGGGCCGTCTGGGGCCGCTCTTGGGGCCGTCTTGGGTGCCGCTTGGGCCGTCTTGGGCGCCTCCTGGGCTGTCCTTGGGCTGTCTTGGGGCGTCTTGGGAACGTCTGGGGGCCCTCTTGGCCCGTCTTGAGGCCCTCTTGCGGGCCTCGTCGGTGGTCTTGGAGCGGTCTTGGGGACCTCTTGGGCCGTCTTGGAGCGCAGGGACGGCGAAAAGGGGAGAATGCGAAAAACATAAAAAAACACAATGGATTTCTCCCGCTCGGGGCCCTGCTGGGAAGCCTCTTGGGATGCCTCTTGGGGCATTTTGGCCGCCTCTGGGGCCGTCTTGGCCCAATCTCCGGCGTATTGGGCCCATCTTGGGGCGTCCCGGAGCCTTCTGGGGCCGTCTTGGGGGCCTCTTGGGGCCCTCTTGGCACGTCTTGGGCCCATCTTGGGGCGTCCCGGGGCCCTCTGGGGCCGTCTTGGGCTGTCTTGGGGCGTCTTTGGTTCGTCTGGGGGCCCTCTTGGCACGTCTTGAGGCCCTCTTGCGGGCCTCGTCGGTGGTCTTGGAGCGGTCTTGGGGACCTCTTGGGCCGTCTTGGAGCGCAGGGACGGCGAAAAGGGGAGAATGCGGATAACATAGAAAAACACAATGGAAATCTACAATTTCTCCCGCTCGGGGCCCTGCTGGGAAGCCTCTTGGGAGGCCTCTTGGGGCATTTTGGCCGCCTCTGGGGCCGTCTTGGCCCAATCTTCGGCGTCTTGGGCCCATCTTGGGGCGTCCCGGAGCCTTCTGGGGCCGTCTTGGGGGCCTCTTGAGGCCCTCTTGGCGCGTCTTGGGCCCATCTTGGGGCGTCCCGGGGCCCTCTGGGGCCGTCTTGGGGGCCTCTTGGGGCCCTCTTGGCGTGTCTTGGGCCTGCTACGCCATTTGACCAGAATCGCCCTTCTCGCACGCGCGGGGCCCTGCATTGTAGTATAGACTAGTGTGTACCCGTGCTTGCTGTCACTGGCGGCGGGGGTTGCCGAACCATGGGTGGGTCGTGCCAGACGGTACGAAGAGGCCAGAGGGCTCCAAGAAGGCTCCAAGAGGGCCCTGGGACGCCGCCGGGCGCGGGCCCACCAGTTTGTCACGAGAAGCCGCTCTGTGGCAGAATGCACCTGGCCCTGTCTTGGAGGGGCCCGAAGGCCTCAAGAGGGCCGCATCGTCGTCGTCGTCGTCGCCGTCGCCGTTGCCGTCCTCGTTGTCGTCGTCGTCGTCGTCGTCGTCATCGTTGTCGTCACGGCAAAAAAACGCCACCATGCCCTGTCAAGTGGCCCCCACAAGGTTCCACAAACACTTTTCCTTAGAAAAATGCTCCGCAGGCCCCTTTGGCGCTTAGAGCGGGCCTACAGTATGCGATAGTGGCCCTCGGAGGCCCTCTTACAGCAATCTTGGGCCATCTTGGCAATTCGCACCGCTCCGACCCCCGCCATCTTGGGCCGTCCTCGCTGTTCTCACCGCTCTGAACGCTCCTCACCGCTGGGGCCCCCTCCCCTTGCCGCTTTCCGTAGCCATTATGGCCTATCTGCCGCCAGCGGTCCAGGTCCCTCGCCTGCCATGCCGCGAGGTGGGGCACCCAAGTACTTGCGTCATGGGGCCTCGGCCGCCCTGCGCCGTCTCCTGTTGCCCTCCTGGGGCTCTCTTGGGAGCCTCTTGGAGGGTCCTGTCCAGGCTCTTTTGGGCCCTCTTGAGGCGCTCTGGGGCCGCTCTGGGGCCCTCGTGGGCCGTCTTGGGGGGCACGGGCCGTCTTGGGGCGCTCCGGGGGTACTTGGAGGCCCTCTTGGGCGCCTCCCGTGGCCCTCTCGGGGCTCTCTTGGGAGCTTCTGGGGGCCCTCTTGGGTTCCTCGCGAGTCGTCTTGGGGCCTTGAGGGGCCGTTTTGGTCTCGACTGGGGCTCTCTTGGGGGCCTCTGGGGCCGTGTTGGGGCGGTCTTGGAAGCGTCCTCGACCGTCTTGGACGCCGTGCAGACCAGAAGACCGAGTTCTCAAAAAATGTACGTTTTACGAGGGGAATGGGACGATTTGTGCGTAGCAAGGGCCCGCTCGGAGGTCTCTCGGGGCAACTCGGGGGCGTCTTGAGCCGTCCTGAGGCCGTCTTGGGGGCGTCTGGAGCGGACCTTCGGCAATCACGGAGCGTCCGCTGCGCGATCGGAGCCGCTCCAGATCGGAGCCGATGCAGAGGCTCCGAGGGGACCCCGACGGCCACCCCGAAGCGGCCGGGGGGGGGGAGGGCGGCTGGGCGGCTCGCTGCCACTGCGCTCCCTACCGCACGCGCGGACCCGACTGTTGTAGGAGAGATGACGTCGGGCTCCAGCTTCGCCTCCCGCATCTCGCTCAGCAGGGCCAGGGCCCGCTGCCACTGCTCGCCCTTCGCGCACACGCTGACCCCAGCATTGAAGCTGATGGCGTCGGGCTCCAGCTTCGCCTCCCGCATCTCGCTCAGCAGCGCCAGGGCCCGCTGCCACTGCTCGCCCTTCGCGCACGCGCTGATCCCAGCACTATAGCTGATGACGTTGGGCTCCAGCTTCGCCTCCCGCATCTCGCTCAGCAGCGCCAGGGCCCGCTGCCACTGCTCGCCCTTCGCGCACGCGCTGATCCCAGCACTATAGCTGATGACGTTGGGCTCCAGCTTCGCCTCCCGCATCTCGCTCAGCAGCGCCAGGGCCCGCTGCCACTGCTCGCCCTTCTCGCACGCGCTGATCCCAGCATTGAAGCTGATGGCGTTGGGCTCCAGCTTCGCCTCCCGCACCTCGCTCAGCAGCGCTAGGGCCCGCTGCCACTGCTCACCCTTCGAGCACGCGCTGATCCCAGCACTGTAGCTGATGACGTCGGGCTCCAGCTTCGCCTTACACATCTCGCTCAGCAGCGCTAGGGCCCGCTGCCACTGCTCACCCTTCGAGCACGCGCTGATCCCAGCATTGAAAGATGATTACGTTGGGCTCCAGCTTCGCCTCCCACCTCTCGCTCAGCAGCGCCAGGGCCCGCTGCCACTGCTCGCACCTACTCGCACGCGCTGATGCCCAGCACTGCAGCTGATGACGGGTCGGGCTCCAGCTTCGCCTCCCGCATCTCGCTGAGCACCGCCAGCGCCCGCTGCCACTGCTCGCCCTTCTCGCACGCGCTGGCCCCAGCGCTATAGCTGATGACATTGGGCTCCAGCTTCGCCTCCCACATCTCGCTCAGCAGCGCCAGCGCCCACTGCCACTGCTCGCCCTTCTCGCACGCGCTGATCCCAGCAGTGTAGCTGACTAGGGCAGACCT
>CAUYUJ010010125.1:192479-259979 GCA_963575745.1 Prorocentrum cordatum
TTTCGAAGTCTCTCGGGGATGTGCGTCGAAGTCGAAGCCCATCTGAGGCGTCTCAGGAACGCTCGGGGAAGGGCTCGGGAGGCCATCGGGGAAAGCCACCGAAAGCGCCGGGGAGGCTCGCAAGGATCTACAGGGAGGGCCCAAGAGAGCTTCAAGAACATTTGAAATCCAGTGAACTCTTAAGAGAAACCGCTGTTGGGTCGGCCATCACCTCCGGGCGCGCCTTGATGGTGCGATCCAGTCGCATCACCGCCAACGGGAGGGTTTGTTCGCCATGTCCCATTCTGTTCGCCCAGAGGGTCTGTGGAGGCCTTCGGGCGAACAGAACGGGACAGGGCAAGGAATGGGGAAGACATGTCCGAATCTCCTGGGCCCCCCAGATGCTCGTCCGAAGAATGCGAAGAGGTCCCAGGGTCATATCAATTGGCTGCTGTCCCAGGGGTCCGGTCTGCTTGGCCCGAAGAGTTTGCCAAGGCCCCTGGGGGAACAGAATGGCACAGCATATCGGGCAAAGGGGGGCGGTAGCTGGCCTGTCAGACCCGGCGTTCGTCTTCTGCCCAAGCGGCGCAGGGCCCACGGGCCCCAGGGTTGGCGTCCCGCTGGGATTCCTCTTGTTCGCCCACAGGGTTGGAGGAGGCCTCCAGGCGAACAGAATAGGGCAGGACAATGAATGTGGGAGACTTGTCGCAAGCTCCCAGCCCCCCCAAGTGTGCGCCCGAAGGGTGTGGGGCCGCGTTGGCTCCCTCAAAGGGCCGTCTTGGAGCCGTCCAGGCCCATCTTGAGGGCACCGTGTGCCGTGATCGGGCCGTCTTGGTTCGTCGTGGGCCCCTCATGGGCCGTCCGTAGGCCGTCCTGGGCCCATCGGGGTCCTCGTGGGGCTGTCTTGAAGCCGTCTGGGACCGTGAGGGGGCCGCCTTGGAGTCGTCTTGGGCCCCTCCTGTACGCCTCCTTGGGCCGTCCTGGGCCCAGCAAGGGCCGTGTTGGCACCCTCTTGGGGCTGTCTTGGAGCCGTCTTGAGCCGTCGCAGCGCGCCTTGGGTTGTGCTGGTCCGTCTTGGCCCGTCTTGGGGCCTTCCTGGGCGGTTCCTCGGACCCTCCTGGGACTTTCTGGGGCCTCTTGGTGCATCGGACCGCCGAAACGGCGGGAAACGCAAAGGGTGTATCAGTAAACAATGGAAAATTAACGATTTTTGCCAGCTGGGACTCTCTTGCCATCTTGGCCCGTCTTGAGGCCCCGAACGGGCGCGTCCTTGGGCCGTCCTGGGCGCACCCTCCTGGGACCGTCTTGAAATCGTCTTGGGCCGTCTTGAGCGCGCCTTGGGCCGTCCTGGGCCGGTCTGGGGCCGTGTTGGCACCCTCGCGGCGAGGAAGCTCGGAGGCGGGCTCGAGGCCTCTTTGGGGCCATTTGGAAGCTGTTGGGGCCTCTGTAGGGGCCTCGTTTGGGCTCCTTGGGAGCCTCCTGGGGCCTCTTCGGGGGATTCTTGGCGGCCCCTTGGGGCCTCTTGGGGGCCTGTTTGGGCCTCCTGGCGCCCTCTTGGGGCGGAAGGCTCGGATTTTCGGTCCGTGGTCCCCCTCTTGGCCCCCTCTTGGGCCTGTTTTCGGGCCCTCGTGGGCCGTCTTGAGCGTCTCTTGGGTCGTCTTGGGGCCCTCTTGGGCTGTCTTGGGGCGCTCTTGGAAACCTCTTGGGCCGTTCTGGGGCGCTCTTGGAGGCCTCTTGGGCCGTCTTCGAGCGTCGGAAAGCGGAAAAGGCGAGAAGGCCAAAATCCTTCCAAAACCGTCGTAAAGCGGACGATCTTGAGGCCCAAAACCGTCCAACACCTCCTGAGGCGGTCCCCTCGTCCGCCCCCCTCGCTTCGAAGCAGTTTTTAAGCCCCGTGGCACCTCTTGGGGATCTCTTTTGGGTTCCTGGGGGCCTCTTGGGCCTCCACTGGATTCGCTGCCCTCGGTCGGCAATCGCCGATCCTACGACGACTTTCCCCAACGGAGAAACATCGAAGGCCCTCGGAGCGTCCAACATTGTTCTTTATTCCTTCGATATGCCGGTCGCCTCTCGTCCGCTCCCCCGCTCCTGGAGGGAATCCTGAAGGCACTGAAGGCTTCGAAGGGGCCGTTTCGGAGCCTCTTCGGCCTTCTTTTGGGCCTCCCGGGGGGGCTCTTAGGGCCCTCTCGGGCCGTCTTGGGTGCCTCTTGGGCCGTCATGGGGCCGTCTGAGACCCGCCTCGGCGCCTCTTGGGCTGTCATGGGCCGTCTTGGGCCGCTCCTGGGGTCGTCTTGGGTGCCTCCTGGGCCGTCTTGGGCGCCTCCTGGGCCGTCCTGGGGCCGTCCTGGGGCGTCTTGGGACCGTCTGGGGGCCCTCCTGGCCCGTCTTGGGGCTCTCTTGGGGTCCTCTTCGGCCGTCTTGGAGCGGTCGGGGGGACTTCTTGGGCCGTCTTGGAGCGTCGGGAAGCCGACGAGGCGAGGAGACCGAAAACATCGAAAAACACAGTAGAAATCCACGATTTCTGTCGCTCGGGGCCCTCTTGGGAGGCCTCTTGGGAGGCCTCTTCGGGCGTCTTGGACGCCTCTTGGGCCGCCTGGGGCGAATCTCGGGCGTCTTGGGCCCATCTTTCAGCGTGCCTGGGCTCTCCGGGGCCGTCTTGGGGGCTTCTGGAGGCCCTCCCGACATGTCCTGGAGCCTGCCTGGGCGGCCCTGGGCGGCCCGGGGCCAGCCCGGGGCGGTTTCGGTGCATTGGGGCCTGCGCCCTTCTGGCACGCACTGGGCCCTGCAATGTAGTAGAGACAAGGGCTGACCCGTGGACTCCGTCCACGACATCTTTCTGGAATGGTTCTCGGAGGAACGGCGCAGATTGTACCGAAAATCTACAAACACGGCGGCGGCTCGGGCGGCGGCAGCGAGACCGCGCCTTCGTGTCCGAGCTCTTGCAGCGCTGGAGCAGCTTGGCCCAGCGCACTGCTCGTTCACCCCCCTCCTATTGAGGACAGTTTCGAAGTCTCTCGGGGATGTGGGTCGAAGTCGAAGCCCATCTGAGGCGTCTCAGGAGCGCTCGGGGAAGGGCTCGGGAAGCCATCGGGGAAAGCCACCGAAAGCGCCGGGGAGGCTGGCAAGGATCTACAGGGAGGGCCCAAGAGAGCTTCAAGAACATTTGAAATCCAGTGAACTCTTAAGAGAAACCGATGTTGGGTCGGCCATCACCTCCGGGCGCGCCTTGATGGTGCGATCCAGTTGCATCACCGCCAATGGGAGGGTTTGTTCGCCATGTCCCATTCTGTTCGCCCAGAGGGTCTGTGGAGGCCTTCGGGCGAACAGAACGGGACAGGGCAAGGAATGGGGAAGACTTGTCCGAATCTCCTGGGCCCCCCAGATGCTCGTCCGAAGAATGCGGAGAGGTCCCAGGGTCATATCAATTGGCTGCTGTCCCAGGGGTCCGGTCTGCTTGGCCCGAAGAGTTTGCCAAGGCCCCTGGGGGAACAGAATGGCACAGCATATCGGGCCAAGGGGGGCGGTAGCTGGCCTGTCAGACCCGGCGTTCGTCTTCTGCCCAAGCGGCGCGGGGCCCACGGGCCCCAGGGTTGGCGTCCCGCTGGGATTCCTCTTGTTCGCCCACAGGGTTGGAGGAGGCCTCCAGGCGAACAGAATGGGGCAGGACAATGAATGGGAGACTTGTCGCAAGCTCCCAGCCCCCCCAAGTGTGCGCCAGAAGGGTGTGGGGCCGCGTTGGCTCCCTCAAAGGGCCGTCTTGGAGCCGTCTAGGCCCGTCTTGAGGGCGCCGTTTGCCCTGATGGGGCCGTCTTGGTTCGTCGTGGGCCCCTCCTGGGCGCGTCCGTAGGCCGTCCTGGGCCCATCGGGGTCCTCGTGGGGCTGTCTTGGAGCCGTCTGGGACCGTGAGGAGGCCGCCTTGGAGTCGTCTTGGGCCCCTCCTGTGCGCCTCTTGGGCCGTCCTGGGCCCAGCAGGGGCCGTGTTGGCACCCTCTTGGGGCTGTCTTGGAGCCGTCTTGAGCCGTCGCAACGCGCCGTGGGTTGTGCTGGGTCCGTCTTGGCCCGTCTTGGGGCCTTCCTGGGCGGTTCCTCGGACCCTCCTGGGACTTTCTGGGGCCTCTTGGTGCATCGGACCGCCGAAACGGCGGGAAACGCAAAGGGTGTAACAATAAACAATGGAAAATTAACGATTTTTGCCAGCTGGGACTCTTTGCCATCTTGGCCCGTCTTGAGGCCCCGAACGGGCGCGTCCTTGGGCCGTCCTGGGCGCACCCTCCTGGGACCGTCTTGGAATCGTCTTGGGCCGTCTTGAGCGCGCCTTGGGCCGTCCTGGGCCGGTCTGGGGCCGTGTTGGCACCCTCGCGGCGAGGAAGCTCGGAGGCGGGCTCGAGGCCTCTTCGGAGCCATTTTGGAAGCTGTTGGGGCCTCTGTAGGGGCCTCGTTTGGGCTCCTTGGGAGCCTCCTGGGGCCTCTTCGGGGGATTCTTGGCGGCCCCTTGGGGCCTCTTGGGGGCCTGTTTGGGCCTCCTGGCGCCCTCTTGGGGCGGAAGGCTCGGATTCTCGGTCCGTGGTCCCCCTCTTGGCCCCCTCTTGGGCCTGTCTTCGGGCCCTCGTGGGCCGTCTTGAGCGTCTGGGTCGTCTTGGGGCCCTCTTGGGCTGTCTTGGGGCCCTCTTGGGCTGTCTTGGGGCGCTCTTGGAAACCTCTTGGGCCGTTCTGGGGCGCTCTTGGAGGCCTCTTGGGCCGTCTTCGAGCGTCGGGAAGCGGAAAAGGCGAGAAGGCCAAAATCCTTCCAAAACCGTCGTAAAGCGGACGATTTTGAGGCCCAAAACCGTCCAAAACCTCCTGAGGCGGTCCCCACGTCCGCCCCCCTCGCTTCGAAGCAGTTTTTAAGCCCCGTGGCACCTCTTGGGGATCTCTTTTGGGCTCCTGGGGGCCTCGTGGGCCTCCACTGGATTCGCTGCCCTCGGTCGGCAATCGTCGATCCTACGACGACTCTCCCCAACGGAGAAACATCGAAGGCCCTCGGAGCGTCCAACATTGTTCTTTTGTGCCTTCGATATGCCGGTCGCCTCTCGTCCGCTCCCCCCCTCCGGGAAGCAATTCTGAAGCCACTTAGGGCTTCGTGGGGGCCGTTTGGGGATCTCTTGGGGCGTTATTGCCTGCGATATGCCTGTCGCCTCTCGTCCGCTCCCCCGCTCCTGGAGGGAATTCTGAAGGCACTGAAGGCTTCGTGGGGGCCGTTTCGGAGCCTCTTCGGCCTTCTTTTGGGCCTCCCGGGGGGGCTCTGAGGGCCCTCTCGGGCAGTCTTGGGTGCCTCTTGGGCCGTCTTGGGGCCGTCTGAGACCCGCCTCGGCGCCTCTTGGGCTGTCGTGGGCCGTCTTGGGCCGCTCCTGGGGCCGTCTTGGGTGCCTCTTGGACCGTCTTGGGCGCCTCCTGGGCCGTCCTGGGGCCGTCCTGGGGCGTCTTGGGACCGTCTGGGGGCCCTCCTGGCCCGTCTTGGGGCTCTCTTGGGGTCCTCTTCGGCCGTCTTGGAGCGGTCGGGGGGGCTTCTTGGGCCGTCTTGGAGCGTCGGGAAGCCGACGAGGCGAGGAGGCCGAAAACATCGAAAAACACAATAGAAATCGACGATTTCTGTCGCTCGGGGCCCTCTTGGGAGGCCTCTTGGGAGGCCTCTTCGGGCGTCGTGGACGCCTCTTGGGCCGCCTGGGGCGAATCTCGGGCGTCTTGGGCCCATCATTAAGCGTGCCGGGGCTCTCCGGGGCCGTCTTGGGGGCTTCTGGGGGCCCTCTCGACATGTCCTGGGGCCTGCCTGGGCGGCCCGGGGCGGCCCGGGGCCAGCCCGGGGCGGTTTTGAGTTATTTGAGCCTGCGCCCTTCTGGCACGCACTGGGCCCTGCAATGTAGTAGAGATGACTTCGGGCTCCAGCTTCGCCTTACACATCTCGCTCAGCAGGGCCAGGGCCCGCTGCCACTGCTGACCCTTCCCGCACGCGCTGATTCCGGCGCTGTAGCTGAAGACGTTGCAGTCCATCTTTTTTAAAACCATAACCCGTAGTACCGACAGAGCTTGCTGCCACTGCGTGGCTTTTCCGAATGCCCTGACAGTTGAAATGTCCTGGCGTGGGCTTGCTTTTGAACGTGGTTCGGGCGATTCGATGGGCGGGTGCAAGGGGTGCTTCGCCGCGATCCAATGCTCTGTCCAGACGCCTGTTGGGGGCCGCACCTTTTGGAGGTCGCCTCGAGATCCTCGGCGGATGTCTCTCATACTAGAATATATTGGGCAACGCTTCAAGACTGGCGTGGCTCCGACCAGAGTGTCTCCAACAAGATTATAGGATCACACATTCAAAGAGCATGACGGTGAAACGATGAAACTCCGAATTGCCTTGAGCTAAAGGACTTGAGCTGTCAATAATTGTAAAGTCGCGTTTCTTGTTGCTGGCTGGCTCGATCGGGATAGTCTCAGCATTCTGAAAATCTGACGCACCCCCCACGCAGATCACGGCGTCACTGTCCAAAAGAACAAATTCCTCACCATGCTAACATAAAGCCGTCAAGAACATAATATGATTAAATGAGTTTGAGCCCGATGTTTCGAACATGGCAGTTTCGCGTGGCAAATGCTCCAAATGTTCAACGCGGTTCTTAGAACAAGGCAGTTTCGCCTGAGACATCCTTCCAAAACAGAGCCCCGATGTACAACACACGCACATACTAACACACACACAGAACACACACACACACATCACACGCAAAACACACACACACACACTAACACGCACACAGAAAACACACACAACACCTACAGTACACAGAACACATACACATAACACATACACACGTGCACACAGCACACACACACACATCACAAACAAACAACACACCCATCACAAACAACACACACGCGCACACAACGCACAAAGACACACAGCAAACCTAATACACACACGCATACATAACACGCATACCACACATGACCCACACATAACTCACATATAGCACCCACACAAAACACATATCCCAAACACAACACACAGCACACACAGCACACACCTTACACCCCCCCACACACGCACAAACACACACATACATTCTGCAATGGTGTCTGTATGGGCCTGGGCACGCACGTGACACTTGTATTCGTATATGTGTATACGCATGTGTATATCTAATATGAGATGCGTGCATGCCCCCAGGCCCCAGGGGCCCCCTAAAATGTCCATACCCTCCGTCTTGCGAGGCCTAGGGAAGATCGAATCCCTGGGCGGTGGGTACAATAATTATGCACAGACCCTGGCCACGGAGCCGGCGCCACCGCCGCCGTCGGGTCCAGGTGGTGCCTCTCTCCCCCCTCAGGCCCTGCCTTGGCGGCCCTGGGTCTTTGCAAGGACCCCCGGGGAGCCGAGCACTGCGATCAAAAAAAAGTCTGCCCCGAGTTTCCATCCATCCGGTCGGGCGCCGTCTCTGTCATCGCAGCGGCCGTCGCCGCCGAGTAACGGCGACGAAGACAACGACGACGGCGACGAGGACGGCGACGAAGACGACGACCCCGCCCCGCGGCTGGAGCCGCCGAAGTCGAGCCGGCCGTTGCCGCTCTTGTCGTACTGCCTGCCCCCCCCCCCCCGGCATCGGGCATCGGCACCTGCTCGTCCTCCTCCTGCTCCTGCGGTTTTGGCGTTATGCAAATATGAGCGACGAAGCTGTTGCGCTTCCCCCTCCTGGGGCCTCCTTCTTCTCCTCCCTCCAGCGCTCTGGCTCCCGATCCTGCCCCGCACTCCGCCTCCTCCGCCTGCTCCTGCTCCTCCTCCCGAGTACAGTCGAAACCTGGCCACAAGAGCATGGGACGGCGGAGCGGCGACGGCGACGGCGACGAGAAGGACGACGACGACGACGACGACGATGGGGACGACGACGACGACGACGACGACGACGACGACGACGGAACGGGAGCCTCTGCGCCGAAGGCCCCCGTGGAGCTGCCCGAGACGAGGAGCCCTCCCGAGGGGTCGAGCCCCGGGCGCGAAGAGCACAAGGGCACTCCTCCAGGGCCAGGGCTGCGCTTAAGTCGGGCCTGTCCCCCTGCAGGGGGGTTTTCGACGAACAAGAAGAATACCACCAAACAAATTAAACAATAGTCCAAAAATAATCGAAAAAATCAAAGTCAAGAAATACTCCAGATTTCGTAATAAAAGGGAGGGGGTCTGGACCCTCCAAGACAAGCCATTTCAGACCCCCCCTCGTGGGAGAACCCTCCAAAACATCGCCCCCAGACCCCCCCAGGCCCTCCAAGATAGCCTGGAAGAGACCCCCCCCGAAATGAGACCCCCTCCCTTTTTATTACGAAATCTGAGCTGCACGCGGCGGCGCGGCCGGCTCCGCCCGCTCACCCCGTCTCTGCTCCCCCTCTCAGGGTACAGCCCCAAATGCAGTCCGAGGAGGAGGAGGAGGAGGAGGAGGAGGAGGAGGAGGGGGAGGAGGGGGAGGAGGAGGAGGAGGAGGAGGAGGAGGAGGAGGAGGAGGAGGAGGAGAAGGAGGAGGGAGAGGAGGAGAGGAGGAGGAGGAGAAGGGGAGGGGAGGAAGGAAGGACGGCGGCGGTGGGGAGGCGGGGAAGGGTGTGGTGAGGCGGAGCCGGGCCGGTTACCCCCAACCAAAACATCAAAAACCATACACAAACAAAACAGGAGGGCCTCTGGTCTTTGGGCCGTTCCTTCTCGGCGGCGCGCTCAAGGGGGTATGGGAGACAGGGGAAGGCTTCTCAGTGAACGTTCTCATTCTCTTGCTCGGCGTTTCGGCATTGGGCGGAAGTCGGCGGGAGGGGGGGTGTCTGGCTCCGGACCTCTGTTTGCAATATTGCGTCCTATGGGGGAGACTCGACCTGCGTGAAACTGGCGCCTGAAATAGCCAAGATCTACTCCATGGGGGGGAAAAGGGGTGCGAGAGCCCGCGACGATCGGCAAAGCAATGAATAACAAAACGAACACTTAGCAGAAGGCTGCTTCTTAGAACGAGCCAGCCTTACACCCACAGACAAGGTCCACGCCTTCTGTGAAGCAGGGGTGCTTCTAAGACGCCTTCCCAACTCCCCTTAAATGCCCCCTCTGCGCGTGGCCATTTAGAAACAAATGCACCTTCTTCCCACTGCCCGCCAGACTTATGTTGCTCCCATCGTACTTGAAGACCACATCCCAGAAATAACTCCGAGCACCCGGAAAAGTGTCGAAACAGTGTCGGACGAGTGTCCCCCAGGGCCCGACGCGTGAAAACCCTGGAGCTTCGGCACATGCTTGGTGCTCGACATTCTCCCTCGCGGTCGAGGCCGAAGTGGGTGGGAGCGTCACAGCGCCCGACAGGGGCCGAGGCGCTGGCGGGGCGCCGCCGGGCGGTGCTGGGATGGTCAGGGGGGTTGGCATCTACTTGGGCCAGTTGTATTCAGTTGCGTTGGGGTTAGGGCGCTTATCATAACCAGGAAATAAGTAGGATAGCGCAAGCTGTTTCTAAGTACTTAGGCTAAGTGGGTTAGTGGACTTGCCTGATGCAAGCTAAGTAGGTTAGAGGGAAGGGCGCTAAGCTTACGCGAGGGAGTTGCTAAGTAGGTTGGGGGGAGCTCTGCAGGTGTGTATGCGTGTCTGCGTTCGCAGCATTCTGATTCTAGGGAGCTCAATGTGCATGCGCGTGCACCCCGATGTATGTAAACTTGCATGTGGTATTGGGCGTGTGCGTGCTTCTGTGGGGGTCAAGGTCTGTTTGGGGCTTGTGGAGCCTGATTGGGGCCTGCTTGGGACCTCCTTCTTGCTTGGGACATGATTGAGACATTGGAACCTGCGTGGGGCCTGCTGGAGACTGTTGGGGTGGTCGGTTTAATAAGCATGTTTGGGTACATTTTGCTCGGCAAGGTTCAAAAAACCAGTCCACATGGAGGTTGACTCCGCGCACAGGAAGTGTAACACAGCAGCAGCGTCTCTTTTTCTGCAGTCCATTCCTCTGTCACCCACCGCTTTTCAGTTGTCCCCCCGTTCCCTTCCCCTCCTTTCCGCCTCTTCCTTCTTCCGTTCCTTCTCTTCTTATTCCTCGCCCTCCCCCTCCAGTATTCAGCTGGGCTTCGCCCTCCGCAGCCGAGGAGGCAAAATGATCTGACTGATCGCGCCCGTGACAGCGGGCTGGAAAATGCAGGATTCGTGAATCCAACCTGTTGGAATCAACCTGGGGGAATCTTGCACTCGACACTTCGCCAGATGTTTGTCCAATTTTACAGTGGACCATTCTGAAACGCACGAAACGGGCTCCCTTTGCAACAAGCAGTGAAAATACACTATGCCAAAACGTAGTTCAGAAACACAGGTGAAACACACGACATCGTTCATCTGAACGACTCTGCTGTGGACGCTGGCCGCTCGAGCAGTTAAAATCTCAGCGCCGAGCGGGAGAACCACAACAGACAAAATCGCTTCGACGAGTTTTTTGCTGGCGGGCCTTGGCTGGATCAAACCGACCCCCGTAAGAGGATTCCGAATGTCAAACAAGTGCTGGACCGTGCATTCCTCTAGGAGCCCCCTCTCGAAACTCTGGGGGTTGCATCGCGGCTCCGCGAGCCGCTTTAGGACGCGGTGTTTCCGTTCCATCAAATGAGTACTTAGCAAGCATCCGTGGGATTCTAACTGTTTTGGCAAATGTAATCCGTAATGTTCTTTGGGTTTCCATATCAGGAGCCCGTAGGCGTGTTGATGTAAAATCACATGCTTATCGATCGCGGCCTTGAGATCGGCTGCTGTCACAAGCCCTGCGTTCACAACAGAAAGAAGAAAGACGACGCGAACGAGCGCCAGCCCGCTCGCGACTTCTTTCTCGCAGACCTTAGCTGGGAAGACCACATCTCGAAGATACTTTCCGAGAAGAGGTGCAGCGCTCATCATTTCCGATGCTGAACCTGAGGGCGACTTGTCTGTTTTGGAAGAACAAATGTTGCGGCCTGAAGCGCAACCGCACGGCCACGCCCATTTTTTGACATATTGCTCAAACGTTTTCCCTCCGAGGTTGCATTCCCTGAGTCTGGACATCAATTCTTTGAATTCTTTTACAAACGTTCCATCAACCATGTACACGTGCATCCAGTCCCAGGCCCACGTGCTAATCATTTTGAAGCGCAATGTTTCAGATTGTAAAAGGCCTGTTGGGATGAAATTAAACCCGAACTGTGTCTCAAGCTCCTCTAACTTGGCTTTATCGCCACTGCGGTGGACCTCAGCTAGGCGTTTTTGAAAACCACGCACGGTATTGTCAGTCAGAAGCTTGAATTTAGAAGAATCAGTCTCGCTTGATGCAACAAAAAAGCCTGTCGAATCAGGGAGCCACGAGCTCCTGTATCCAAGGACATTAGAACATAGCCCACATATTTTGTGTGCTCCCGATCCTTTCACCCCCGTTGCAAATTTATGCGCCCTCTCATCCTGCATGACGATGTACAACAATCCTGAAACCAGCCTCGGTGCAGTTTCGCCTGGCAACTGAAGAAAAATACCAGATCGCAAATCGAAGGGTGGGGTAAAGAACGTCTCTAATGCATATCGAAAAAACTCTGACATCCCACCAGGCAACATATTTACCGTGTCCGATCTTACCCCTGCGAGTGTATTCCACGCGAGTTCATTGCACAATGTGGGGAAACCGAGGTCGTACCAACTCCAGTAAACAGCTTGAAGCTTTCTGGAATTATAAAAAAAAAAAAAAAAAAAAAAAAAAAAAAAAAAAAAAAAAAAAAAAAAAAACAAAAAAAAAAAAAATAAAAAAAAAAAAAAAAAAAAAAAAAAAAAAAAAAAAAAAACAAAAAAAAAAAAAAAAAAAAAAAATAAAAAAAAAAAAAAAAAAAAAAAAAAAAAAAAAAAAAAAAAAAAAAAAAAAAAAAAAAAAAAAAAAAAAAAAAAAAAAAAAAAAAAAAAAAAAAAAAAAAAAAAAAAAAAAAAAAAAAAAAAAAAAAAAAAAAAAAAAAAAAAAAAAAAATAAACAAAAAAAAAAGTGATGGGAAAACAAAAAAAAAAAAAAAAAAAAAAACAAAAAAAAAAAAAAAAAAAAAAAAACAAAAAAAAATAAAAAAAAAAAAAAAAAAAAAAAAAAAAAAAAAACAAAAAAAAATAACAACAAAAAAAAAAATAACAATTAAAAAAAAAAAAAAAAAAAAAAAAAAAAAAAAAAAAAAAAAAAAAAAAAAAAAAAAACAAAAAAAAAAAAAAAAAAAAAAAAAAAAAAAAAAAAACAAAAAAAAAAAAAAAAAAAAAAAAAAAAAAAGAAAAAAAAAAAAACAAAAAAAAAAAAAAAAAAAAAACTAAAAAAAAAAAAAAAAAAAAAAAAAAAAAGAAAAAAAAAAAAAAAAAAAAAAAAAAAAGAAAAAAAAAAAATAAAAAAAAAAAAAAAAAACAAAAAAAAAAAAAAAAAAAAAAAAAAAAAAACAAAAGCTTTCTGGAATTATGAATCGGCCAACTAGGTTGCCTTGGCCTAGACCCTCGTCTGAGTCAAACCAAAAAGAGCGAATGCAAATTCGCATCGCATTCCCGCTTTTGTCAAGGGCTTCCCTGACCATCGTGCAATATGAGTCGGATTCTCTGCACGCCACTTCGAGAAAAGCAAAAGGGTGCTGAAAGAATAAATCGACTGGCTCGCCAGAAGAACAGTTCACAACTTTTTTCTGCAAGAGCTTACCGAACTTCGTGTCTTGAAACGCGATCTCTTGTCGTCGACGCCGCTGCGTCGATACCGAAAAAGCTTCAGGAATACCCTCATCTTGCAATTGCTGGAGGAGGTGGGCCAGCGCACTCGCCGTGACATGAGAGCGTTTGCCCAGCTCGGTGAGCCGAGACGTCTTCCGAGGAGGTTCCATAGCAGGCGAGCTTGACCTTAAATGGATACGAATAACATGCAAGCCAAGCGTGAGACTCCCCCCGATCAGGGGGACGCGGAATTATTTTCACTCAGGGGAAGGTGTGGAGAGGGAGGAGGAAGAGAAAGACGAGCATATAGGAAGACGAGGGGGAGTAGGGAGGGGAGTAAGAGGAGGAGGAGGAGGATGAGGAGTGTGATAATGACAGGAAGGAGTGAGCAGGAGGGCGAGGACGATGAGCAAGAGATAGGCTTCGAGCAACCCTGGGTTCCTGGATCAGTGCGATTGTGTCAGACTGGATCGAAGCGGTGTGAGTATGAAAGGGTCCCCTCACGAATGCGCTTGCATTATTTGTGCTGTTCTTTCTACACAAACAATTCATCCTCATCATATACTCCTCCTCCTCCTCCTCCTCTTCCTTCTCCTCCCCCCCTCCTCCTCGCATCCTCCTCCTCTCCAGCCCGGCCTAAAACCTCCTCCTCTTCCTCATCTACTTTCTTCTTTCCTCATATTGGCCCATTCCTGGCTCGAATTTTCTAAAGCCTGAGTGTAATCTCAATGATCTGCCGCCGCAATCCCCTAATGCAGCGGACAGCCAACTTCGAACCGAGCTTTCCCTCAAGGTTATACCTTGTTGGGATGAGATTACTTGCCCTTGTGCTTAATGCATGCGGCTTTAGCAGCACTGTACGCATCAGAACCGATCTGCTTGACTGACGCTGGAGGGAGACCAATGGACTCAGCGAGCTTCTGCGCACCTTTGCAGGCTCTCGTCGTGTACGCCCCGAAGCTCCTATCCCTGCAGTCCTTGGGCTTCAGGAAGCACGAGAAGTCGACGGCAGCGAGCTTGCCTGGCCGACAAAGCACGGCATGGCAAGACAGAGATGATCGAGAGTGACAAGTTCCGACATGGTGGGAAGCAGAGGCAAGAGTAAACGGTGTAGTGATGACAAGAAGAATAAAAGGGCAATAGACTTGAGTGCTGTTGTCGCCTCCAGACGCCGTCTTCGCCTTGCCCTTGGCGACGGCCTTGGCTTTCGCCTTGGCCTTCCCCTTCCCCTTGGACTTGCCCTTCTCCGTGGGGGTCCCGTCGGCAGTCCTCTTCTCCTTCCTCGCCGTGGCCGCGGCTGTCATCTTCCTCTCCAGCTCCTCGACCTCGTCGGGCTCGGAACCCCACTCCTCAGGGAGCTTGGGCACCACGTCGGCCAAAGCCTGCAGCTTCTCGCCAGAGTTAGCCGAATCCTCCAAGGAGCTCAGAGGCCGCGGAGGCGTCGTCATACCGCAAGTGCTGGCGGCGCCCAGGGAGCTAGACCGATCCTTGGGCTTCAGCTCAGTGAGAGTGATCTTGCCAGAGCCGTTGCCACTGTTCATGAAGTTGTTGGCGAAATTGACCATCGCGTCTTGCGGCAATTGTCCCGACGCAAAGGCGGCCATCGCCAGCTGTCCGAACACGCGCATCGGGTCAGGACTCGAGGGACCAGGGGAGCTGGCGCCACGTGGAGCGACGTACGGTACCATGTGCTCTTTCGAGCCCGCCGCCACTTTGATCTGCTTGCTGGTGTTGCGGTAGCACATCGACTTCACGTCCGACTCGAGGCCTTCGTTGCAGGGGCACGCGGCAGGTTGACCGTCGTCGTAGGCATAGTTGAACTTAGGAGCATCAAGTCCCATCGGTGTCGGTGGGTACACTTTCTGGTGAGGGTATGGGTAGGAGGTGGCCTTGTCAAGGTCCTTGACGGCAGACTGGAGGCTGGTGCACACATTCCTCTTCGTGGTGCCGTTGGCCTCGGAAACGGTCATGTCAGCCATCGACCTAATCAAGATGGCTCCTCCGCGCATGAGAGTTTTCTCGCTGGGGCATGTCATGCCCAACTTGTGCATGCGCACAGCCATGCAGTGCGTCTTTGGACCAATGGCAAGATCGCCATTTTGGAGAGTGGCCCAGTCCAATGCAGTGAAGTAGTCCTGCAAGTGCTCACACTTCTGCTGGCCACGAGCAGCACCCTGCATACTGTCGCTCCCAGCGGCGGCGTTGCCGAGTGCCGTGGCAAGTTGGACTCTCTGGGCTTCACTGAGCGTCGGCGACGCCACCACAGCCCTGCTGACCTGCGTGGCCGTCTCCATGGAGATGGGCGCTGCTTGGAAGGCTTGCGAGAGAGCGACGACTTGGCCCTGGACCAGCGCGTTTCTCGCCATGCCCGCTGCAACCTGGGCGTCGACGAAGGCAAGACGCTGGGACAACATCGTCGTAAGACGCTGCACATCGGCGTTGTGTGCAGCCATGGTACGTGATCGTACCAACGTGTGCTAATATGCTGGAGACCTGGCCCGAAACGACTTGAGCATAAATGGCACAGATACGGAGGAGGATGAGGGCAAGGATGGCAAGGAGGCATTGGTTGAGCTTCAGTCAGAACCCCAAGGGCACAATGAGAAACCATAACAGGGGTTTGGCGGTGGGGGCTCTGGAGGACACGTACGAGGAGCAGGAGGAGGAGGAGGGGAAGAGGAGGAGGAGGGGGTTAACGAGGAGGAGGAGGAGGAGGAGGAGGAGAAGGAGGAGGAGGAAGAGGAGGAGGAGGATAGCGCGGAGGAGGGATGACTGCCCCTTTCTCAGGTCTGTGTCGCAGCTCGTGCCAACTCACCAAATACATTTGGGGAGCGGACCTCTGGGAACGTGAGCTTACCCCCCTCGCCGTCTTCACCGTCGCAGTCTGAGCGGTCCGTTCTCGTTGCTCCCACACCTTCCCAACTGGCGATCTCAACCACACCCTTTCCCTCCCCCATCTTCTCGCATCCTCACCAGCTTACCTCCAGATTGGCCCCGAGACGACCCCAAGATTGCATCAAAACCCTTTCAACAGAGCAGTACCAAACACAGAAACGTCAGAACTTCTTGGGACGGCGCCTCTGGTCAGGCCGACAGAAAGTGCTGGCGCAGCGCACGATGTGAAATTCCAAGGGTGGAGAGTAGCAGCGAGACGTCTCACGCCCGATTGTGTGAACTTCCCCTGGGCAACTCACTCAATTGTGCGAACTCGCCCTGAGCAGTTCACTCAAATTGAGTGAACTGCCCAGGAGCAGCTCACACATCGGCCAACTTGTTTTCTTATTGTTTTGAAGATGTTAGATGTGTGAACTCCCCCTGGGCAGCTCACTCAATTGTGTGAACTCGCCCTGGGGAGTTCACTCATTTTGCATGAACTGCTCAGGGGCAGTTCACACAATCTGCGCTGACTCCTCAGATGGGGCCAAGTCGTCCCTTGGTGGATCAGGGTCTGCATCTTGCTAGCAGCTCTACCCGCTCAGACGAACCTTGACTGCCTCTTATCCCCAAGCTCGCGACGAGCGAAACGTGCACCGACCAGTCAGCTTTTTGCTTCCGCACGTGTTGCCGCACATCATTTGAACAGTATCTTTCCTATGCAACATAGGATGCCCATAGCATGCATATGCCCCAAAGTGTGAAAAGGCAGAAGAGCTCAACCCCAAGAGCCCACCTAGCACGAGACCTGCTTCTCTAGGGAAGAACACTACGCTTTCGCGTGCCTTAGTGCAACGCCTACAAGGCCCATGTGGGCCCCACGCGTCAACAGGGGGCTCCTAACCTATAGCGGGCGCCCCCATGTCGTACCAAGAGCCCCTCCCTTAGGCCGTGATCGTATGATGGTTCTGGTAGAACTCCTGGAGTACGGGCGCGAGCGCATCGACCTTCGATTGCAAGTCCTGCGCCCCTCCCCTCGGCAGCGCCATGGATTTGGTTTTCCATTTGCGGTCGGACTTGCAAAAATACTTCGTCGTGAGCGCGTGCCTGTAAGAAATGTAGGTGACGTTCGGGTGCATAATCGTTGGATGTGGCTCGTCTGGGGGGTAATGGATCATTGCAGGCAGCTTCTTCAAGATGCTCAGGGACTCGGGGTCACAATGGATCCACAGCTTGCATCGATGGCGAGGAGACGTCAGTACTTTGACGGTCTGCCCCCCCAAGCCCTCAGACGCGGGAAACGTGATTGTAACCTCGACAATAGAACAGATCTCATCAAACAGTTCTTTCCGAGCTTTCTTTTGGGGAGGTGCATCGGCGTCTGCATCAATCAGCTCGTCGGTGACAGTTAGTTCGTTCATGAGCTTATCGACTGAATCGTTCCGAGCCTTAGTGAGGGCATTCAGCATCTTGTGATCGTTCCCGATGAACTTAATGAACTGAGTATCCTGTTTGTCACAACAAACGAATTGCAAGTCGTCCACGACTTTGACTTGCGCCAGCCAAGCAGTTCCCTTCCTGCGAGACTCATCCCCCCAGATGCACACGAAACCCTGATCGACGATCACGGGCATCCCTTACGCCAGTAGGCTACGGCAACAAGTGTTATCTCAGGTCCCCTAAAGAGAAGCTCGGCGCTAAAATGGCTATGGGGTGCTGCGGAGGAGGCGAGTGGGCGGGGGGGGGGACCAAAAGGAAGAACCTCAGCGGCTCTCGAAGTCCAGTGGGTTGCGTCGCGCCCACATTGCTGCACCATGATTGGCTTTGACTCCAACAGTGCTTGCGACGATATGTGCACGCACCGCGAGTATAGTATCAGACACGTTTGGGGTCCACCATCATTCCGAACATGCGCAATGGTGCAGTGCATGATTAGAACCGCTATGGGCCGCATATGTGCATGATGAAGGCCCGGGGGATCATGGTGAGAAGCGCTATGGGATGCCAGAGTGGTTCCACGGGATCCCATGGGTGCCCCATGAGCCCGATGGAGGTCCCAGCCTCATGCAGTCTGTCCCATTAGCCCCTAAGGAGTAGTTCCATGGGGGTCATAAGGCGCCCCCCTGAATCATACAAGTGTTTCTACAACGTGTCTTCCAGATCTTCAGGGGTGCCAGGTCTCATGGAGGACTGAGTCTTGGGGCTCACCTCGCGTTCGTTACCTATCCTCTCATGCCTCCTCGTCATCGCCCATCTTAGCCTCGTTCCTCCACCTCCGTATCTATCTCGTGCTTGTCGGCGTCGTCTTAGAATCAGGCGTCCCATTATTTCACCACGGCCTTGAATCGAACAACATCCGACATGCGTGGTACCCACGCCGGGCAACTGGCAGCGCCTTGCCACGTCGGCGGGCTAGAGTATCAAGCAAACTGAAGCAGACATCATGGTCTTCAAACTTGGTCGAAAATGTAACCGTGCTACCCCCTCCCTCAACCGTCTCCTTGACCGCTCTTGTCGACCTATTTCTCCTCCTCCCCGTCCCCCTCCTCCTCTTCTCCTCCTCTTCTCCTCGGTCTCTTCTCTGATAGCTACGTCGAGAATCCCTACATCGCATCTGCAGGCCTCTTCCCCGTGAACTTTGGGTCAGGCACCTTATACAGCAAAGTCGTGCCTTTCGGAATCGCCTTAGAATTTGTCAAGACTGGGATGTTGACCACCGTCTTTGCAGGGCCATTCTCTTCTACTGAAACGGAAACCGAAACCTTCAGGGTTGATTGGGTCATGTTGCACTTAGAAGTGTCTGGGGACCCCGAGACGCACCAGTATGGAACAGCAAACCCTACGGTGTCACGGTCCAGGGGGATGTCGGTCTTCGGACCGAGGTACACGCGCAAACTTTTGTCGAAGTCGAATTTGATAGATGGCACTTCCACAAAATTGTTGGGCGGTTTGTTGCTCACCTGCAGGACGGTGGTCATAGGTACAAGAATCAATTGGCCCTTATCGTATTTCGTGTCTGCCACGACGTCCTTCGACCCCTTAGATACAATGAGAGTAACATCGGTCGCCGTCAAGTGATCCTCATACGCGCGCTCCAAGGCGCACCGAACCTTCGTGGCGACACAATGAGTTCAGATTGTTCCCCAGGGAAGGAAAGGAGGATGAGGAAACGGAAACGGATGATGACAAAGAGGAAGAACAGGACGGCGAGGACGAGGAGGAAGAGGTAAACCGAATGAGGGGTATAACAAAGCCAGCTCGGCTCGGAGAGAAATCTCGAGCCAAGTCAGCGTTGCTATCCTTCGTTCAGTCTACCTCTCCTCCTCGCCTTCTTCATCCTCATCATTTGTCCAACCTGGCTCTTCGCCCTCTCGATGGCGACGTCCTTCGCCGTCATCACCGAGTGGGCTCCGCGCTTCAGGGAGACGCGCTTCTCGACAGGGTTGGAAGCGATCTAGGGGACGCCATGTTTGAGCGCATGTACCCTTCGCATGTAAAGGATCAGCCAGCGTGTATGCAAATGCACTTGCGATGAGGTGGTAGGTGTCTACATAAGACGTTGGATGAGCGCATACACGTGCGCGTGTACCCAGACACGCAGTGCACTGTGTAACATATACCAACGACGCACATGGAACACATCGCAGTTTGGAGGTTACACGGATTTTGGGCCGGATTGAATCGCGGGGGTGCGTTTGTTCGTGGTGGTGGTGTGTGTGGGGGGGTCTCGAGGGATCGCAGCGTGCAGGTTTACATCGTGGATCTTTTATGATGCAAAGTATGGGCGCAGGCGCACCAGCAACACGCGTGATCCCGTAACTCACGTTAGTTGTCAACCGCGTCCTCTTCACCTCCCCTCCCCCGACGCATCGTCCTCTTCCCTCTCCTCCTCCTCATTCGGTCCAATCCCTTTCACCTCTTTCCCCCCTTCCTTCTCCTCGTCACCCGTTTCAGTCATCCTCCTCGTTTCTCTATGTTCCTCTTAGTTATCCTCCTACTCCTCCTCCTCATTCTCATTCTCCTCCTCCTCCTCCTCCTCCTCCTCTTCCTCCTCCTCCTACCCTCTCTCCTCCTCGCTGGTTCAAGTCAAGGAGTGCAGAAACAAAAAAAAGATCGCTCCTTGTACTCATCGATCAGCTGGCTGGCGGTCACGACGACGGTCGTCCTCATGGCCTTCGGCATGTTGCCACAGGGTTCCAGGGTCACTGAGGTGCCGCTGATGCGCTTGACGATGAAGAAGGTTGATGTAGCACTTTGTTTTTCAATCCTCTCGCCAATCTTGAAGCCCATCTCGGCGAGCCCAGACGCATCAATGGAGTCGCCTGAGTACTGAACCATTCCCTTCGGGGCTGATGCAGTGGCCTTTTGTGGTGTATCTACCGCTCGTGCCCTGTTGCCCCAAGGAGACTCAAGATCACCAGCACCTGGGCAAACAATCAACACCTCATCCATAAAGACGTCCTCAATGTGCTCGAAACTTGGAAATGTTTTTCTGCCTTTCGGTTTTTTGTTCAACGCATGCATGCAGAGGCGAACTTGGAAATCTCCCAACAATTTAGCTCGCTCCCCATTCTTCAAACTCGTCAATTGTCCAAGGAACTGTTTTGCCGTCGCACTGTCGGCAACGATGCGAGTTGCATTGGCCACGAGCTTCCCTGCAGTTCCAATCCCAGCGAAATCTGAAGATGTAAATATTTTTGCGACGCCATCCTTGCACAGTGCTTCGGGCGCCACCAAACAACATTTGACTGCCGATAGGATGAAATCTGGCCCCTGTTTGAACGGCACTTTGCTCAACATCAGGAGTGTCGAACTGGGAATGTCTCTGCGCTTATCTCCAACTGTTCGCGAATAGCTGCTCAAATCTTGTAAAAAGTGACCATCCTTCCCTCCGCTCCAAACCCTGACGAACTCACATAAATCATCTGCTTGCCCCTTGAGGTGAGGGCACGACTTTTCAACTGTCTCGCTTATCTTCGTCCATTTTGCATCCCCGCCAGAGGCATCAATGTTTCTCAGCGCCATTTGATGAATCCAAAGTAATACCTGCATTTTTGTCTGCTTTTTGCTTGTGGAATTGCCTGCATTGCCTGCCCGTTGGAGCAGATCGGGTAATCCAGGTAGTCGCTCTTCGACTTCTTTACGGATCGCCAACCAAGAGATACCACATTCAATTGGCTGACGGTACGACGGGCACGCGGCAAAGACTTTCTCTTGGACGATGTTGTTTGATTTGTCAACAATGTCGGGGTGCATGCCCTGGCTACCGAACGTGATACAACGAAGGCCCTGCAGAGTGTGAGAGCATGTGACCGTTAAGTACTTCATATCGTATTCGTTCACAGCCGCCAAAAATCCGCCACTGCTCTCGACCAGGTTCTGATTAAACGCGTACTGCTTTGCAAATGTGTCCTTTTCCGATGAAACTTCGAAGCAACATGCAGTCCTGCACTCACGCTCGTCGAAACCATCATGTAAAATGTTAGCCAATATATCGTGAACGTCCCCAACCTCTACCCCAACAGTGCAACGATTCTGCGGATGGCAGGCCAAATATTTAGACGAAATTGTCTGCGTGTACGCTAACCCCTTTGACTTCAACAAATTCTCGATCTTCGCAGCCTCTGCTTTTATCCCGCTACCATCTGAAGATTCGTTCGTGGCTGCGAAGATATCAATCACCGATTGAATATGCGGCACAACATGATCCAACTGTTTTGTCAAACACCCTGCTGTTGCCATCGGCCAGACACTCCAAGAATGTAGGAACAACAAGGCGTGTATATGCAGCGCGTGCTCGCAGAAAAAAAAGAAGCGATTGCCAAAATGGCTATGGTATGACGCCGAACAAGCGAGGCACTGGTAGGGATTCAAGAAGAACCAACGACAGAGAGAGACGCCGCCGACCTCAGTCCAAAGTCCCTGGGAGGCTCGGGCTCGACAGAACCACGACGCCTACCACGAGAAAATCGCTCAACCTTGTCCCCAAAAAATATGCGGTGCTCCTCAAAAAAATGGTCACCTAAACCTCGCTAACCTAGTTAGCCCAGCAGGGCTAAGTCACTTCGCTATCTCTGGATGCCTCAGTTAGCAACTCGAATTGTAAGTGCACTATGTCGATAACCCTAACCCTACGAACCGAATAGCAAACATAGCCTAAGCAGCTTCGCAAACGCCCCAAGAACATATGCTACTTACTCTAACGTGGCGAAGTCCGCTGATGACTTACGACCTTGATAGCCTACATCCATGTACAATATATTGCCTTCTATGATGCATCTATACGCGTTACATGTAACATACTATAGAGTTATAGCCGCCCGATCCGCATAGCAAGCGGCACGGGCATCCCAGTGGAGCGCCGTGGCTGCGAGGCCGGGGCTGCTGCACGCCCCGCGCCCGGGGAGTCGGCTTCCCTCAGGAGGGGAAAAAACACACAGACACAATTAATCGTCCACTCCCAGGAAAATATAGGAAAATATGGGAAGTGGGGGGGAAGACAAAAACCCAGAAAATATGGAAAAATATGGAGGATGTTTTTATTTGTGTGTATTTATTTGTGTGTCCTGGGGCCCCTTCATTTCCAACCTCCCCGAGGCCCCTCCGCGCGCGGCCGGCCTCTGGCGCGCCGAGGCCCGCCGCGGCCAGGGAGGCCCTCTCGTGCCTCCTGCCGCGCCATCCCACGGCGGGGCCCGGAGCAGAAGCGCCTCCTTGCAAAAGCATGGGGCCCTCTGCCGGCCAAGGGCGCACAGGACATCCGCGGGTGCCCTCCCTGGGGTGCACGAGAACATCCAATCGACGCGAAGAACAGTAGGGTATCCTCCCCGAACCGACCCCGACGGGATCGAGCGGGCGGGGGCGAAGGATCGCGACCGACCTCCATCTGGTACCTCGGTCCGACTGTAGCACGATGGCTGCAGGACGAAAACAGAGAGGGTACTGCGCAAAGGAGACGCCGCCGGCCGCGACTTCCCCCTGAAAGCCAGGTCCCCGGAGACCCCCCGGCACCATCCTGGCCCCCATTGCTCTCGTCGATCGATCGACGATGGCAAGGGGGCCAGGATCGATCCTCGTTATCGACGAGGATCGATCGACAACAGAACGTCCCCGATCGATCCTCACTATCGAAAAAGGGAAGTGAGGGCCGCCGTTGGCTTGGAGGAGGGCCAATCATGACAGCGGCGGCACCCACTGCCCGTTTTCCGTCCTCTCAGCTCGGCCGCGCGCAGGGACGGCCCTCGGCAGGAGTGATCTTTGGTGCGCGGCTTTAGGGGGACGCAGGGGGGGCAGATCCGAACGCGCCAGGCAGTGCTGCGTCGACCCCTGTGGGCCTGCACCAAAGGTCACCTTGCCACTTTGTCGAAAGGTCAACGTCCCCGACGTAAACAGTGCCGATGTTCTGCACTACTGCTCTCATGTCTCACCCTGCTCGCGCGCCGTCCGGCGCAAGGCTTGCGCTTGCTCGCTCGAAGAGTCACTCTTACGCGTAACTGATCTGTGCCTCCCGGATGCTCCCCCTCGCCGCGGCTGGATTCGCCAGGAAAAACGGGCCAGGATGGACCCCCTTGCTGAAGAATGAAGTTTGCGATCAGAGGGGGGGGGGAAGACGCAGGATCGAACTTGTGCTCCCAACTGCGGCTCAGCGCCGCCCAGGAGGACGACACCCAGGAGACAGAAACATCGAGAGGCCGGGCTAATCTGGGAGCGGGGGGGGACCCGCAACGAATCGCACTCCCATGCGATCGTGAAGCTCTCGCCAGAGAGGCTCCCGTGACGCACCCTGTGCCCCTGGCAAACGCGGGGCTGGACGCGACCCCCGTTGCCTGCAGTGCCGTCGGGCAGCCTCCCACAGCCCCAAAGAAGTGAGGGAGGAGGACGATGCGGAGGGAGTAGGGAGAGAAGGAGGCAGAATAGAGGAAGGGAGGAGGGAGAGGGGGACGAAGACGCGGACGACGCGGGGACCGTTTCGATCAACGTGTGGGCAACTGAAAAAAGGATCGAGAAGGAGGAGGAGGAGGAAATGGAGAGAGGACGTTGAAGGGAGGAGGTAGAAGGGAGGAAAAGGACTTAGTGGGCCCTGGGAACAGCAGGACATGTTTTCACCGATTCCGAGAAAACGCATCTCTTGAACAAAACAAAGACGACAAAAACCGACAACGGGACTGGAGCTGGAGCCGGAACTGGTAAAGCAACGGCGGCGGAACCGGTGCAACAACGGCGTCAGAACTGGCAAGAAAATGGCGAAACAGAACCGGTAAAAAAATGGCCCTGTCGTTTCCAGGGAACGGAAACGGGAAGGGCGGGAGGGAGAGAGCAAGATCGGGAGCAGGAGGAGGAACGAGGGAAGAAGGGGGCGGGGTGAGGAGGGAGCAATGGGAAATTCGGAGGGAGGGGACCTGTTCTGCCCAGAGCAGGACCAACGCTACACATCTGGAGGGGGAGGAAGGGCGGATGGAGGAGAAGGGGGGAGGGAGAAGGAGCAAGGAGAAGGAGGAGGAGGAGAAGGAGGAGGGAGAGGAGGAGGAGGAGGAGGGAGGAGGAGGAGGCAGAGCGACACCCCCCCCAGCGACTGACTGCAACCGGCAGGCCGCGCGCGCGCCCCCCACGACCGCCGCCGCCTGAAGAGGGCCCGCAGCCTGGCGATCCTCTCGCCGCGCGGGGTGCCCTCGCCGCCGCGCGCGTGCAGGGGGGGGGGGCGCGAGGAGGCCGCGCGAAGAGGCCGCGCGAGCAGGAGGACGAGGACGAGGCGGACGATGAGAAAGAGGAGTTCCAACTCCTGTTCCCCCTCCTCCTCTTCCTCCGGCTCCTCCTTTTCCTCCTCCTCCTCCTCCTCCTCCTCCTCGTCCTCCTCGTCCTCCTCCTCCTACGCCTCCTCCTCCTCCTCCTTCTCCTCCTCCTCCTCCTCGTCCTCGTCGCCCTCCTCAACATCCTCCTCCTCCTCCTTCTCGTCCTCCTCCTCCTCCTCCTCCTCTTCCTCGTCTTCCTCCTCCATCCTCGTCCTCCCCGTCTCCCTCCCTCCACCCTCTCCCCTACCTCCCCCTCCCACCCCTCCACCTCCACCACCTCCTCCTCCTTCGGGGGGGGGGGGGGGGCTGGCGTCCCTCCTCCTCCTCCGCCCCCGTAGCCATTTTGGCTCAAGCCATTTTGGCTCAAGACCTATGAGTTGGCGGGCTGAGCCCGCATTGGCTTTCACGGATACCGCTAGTCCGCGGCTGTGCCAGGGCGCTTGCGCCCGACACCTGCTTTCGCCTGTACCGAGGGGTTGGGCTCCCTCCCAGAAGAGAAAGACGCGGGCGCCAGCATGGCGCCAGGGCCGCCGCCGTCCGCCCCTGCGGTGTTCCGCGGGCCGCGGCGGCTCACTTGGGCATGTGGGCGGTGCTCAGCCTCGGCGAACTGGGCATCGCGTGTCCGCTGTCAGTGTGGAAATGAAGCGCCGCCACGTATCAAGAAGGCCGCTTGGATTGCTCACCAAGAGACCCTGTCCAAAGGTGATAGTTCAGGTGGGAAAGGGCAAGAAAGCGGCAATCATAAGGATGAAACGAGTAAGCGTCTGGAGGCCCTTGAGAAGCTTCTCCTCGGCAAGGGCGTTCCATCTACAAGTGCGGTGCCTCCGAAGGTCTGGCCAGCGCCAGGCGAAGGGGTGCCGCCGTGGAAGCAATAACCAAAAGCAGATGGCAACAGCATGGACACGGAAGAAGATGATTCTACCAAACGTACAAGGTTACCGAGCCAGATTGCGCAATACGAGTCCATCCTCAAGGCGCTCCCTGGCGATGAGAGTGACCAGATCAAGAAGGCTACGAAGGACAAATTGGCCGAGCTGCGCGAGCAGCACAGGGCATTGCGGACTCCTACGCAAGCCCACCGCCGTGCGCAGCAAGATCTGGAAAATGCTAAGTTACACAGCGCGAAGCTTGAAAACGATACCAACGAGAAGGAGCAGCAGATGGCAAAGATGCAGGAAGCTTTGGAATCTCGACGTGCGCAGTAAAAAAAAAAACGAAAAAAAAAAGAAAAAAAAAACCTAAAAAAAAAAAAAAACAAAAATAAAAAAAAAAAAAAAAAAAAAAAAAAAACAAAAAAAAAATAAAAAAAACAAAAAAAAAAAAAAAAAAAAAAAAAAAAAAAAAAAAACTACAAAAAAAAAAAAAAAAAAATAAAAAAACAAAAAAAAAAAAAAAGCAAAAACGAGCTGAGGTACAACCCTGTAGGCGGAGTTCAAGCAAAACGGCGGCGTTGGGTCGGCCATCCTGCCCTGAGGACTACGCCAGAGCGCGCCCACACTTCGACTCGATGTCCCAAGGCCCTCGGACGTCGCGAATGGCGACTTGCAGTCCTTCCTCGGGTCCGAGCTGTGGACCAAGTTGCAGTCGGTGCTCAAGAGCAAGTTCGCTGCCGCGTCCCCTCCAGCTCCTGCTCGTGATGATGGCGAGCCTAGTGCTGGTGGCGGGGATGGGTCTGGCCCCAGTGAAGCTCCCAAGCGCACTTTCGAGGACCTGTCCGACGAAGAGAAGCAGGATCTCTTCGAATCTGAAAGTTTCGAGGCGTTCAACACCAAGCTTGGCGAGTTCGCCAAGCGACAACGACTTGGGTAGCGCGTGCGAGATGATGTACAGGGTGTTCGCTGGCCGTGATCTAGTTTCATAGCGCGCTGCGAGGAATGCAGAGCCTCTGCTCTCCTCGGAGCCCACCCGACCAAGGTCGCAGACGATTTCTGTAATAGTGGATTCTTCAGATGCAGATGGTTTTGTGGCTGCGAGAGCTTCTGGCGCACCCATTTCGATGACAGGCAAGACGAAGCCTACACCTGCACCACCGTCGCAGAGCACGTACCTGTTCGAATCGTTCAACGCAAATGGTGGTCGCAATACGCTAAAATATCGAGTGAAACGTTCATGTGCGCATGTACTCTTGGCTCAAGAGATTGGGTATGATGCATCCAACGTCGAGCCCCTGTACACGTGGGCGCACAATCGTGGATGGAAGTTAATTGCAGTTCCTGGTGTGGCTACGGGAGGTAATCCGTCTGTTGGAGTAGCTGCTTTTTGCACGTTCTGAGCTAGGGCTTCGTAAGCCCGAGCATGGACAACACGTGCTGTATCCACATCGACTGCAGCACGTGATGGTAGATCTCCCTGGATGGCCAGCTTATCACGTGCTGAATGGATATCTCAAGGACTCCATCGGCCCCACGGGCATCAACTCCACTATCTTGGCTGAGCTCGGGCAATGTTTCTCCGACTGTCGTGGGCCTTGTGTTGCTGGATGTGATTGGAATATGTCTGCGGCAGAACTGGAGTCTACTGGTTTTCCTCGCACGGCAAAGGTCACCATGGCAGTGCCAACCCAAGTAACATGTCGAGCAGGAACGGGATCCACGACTATCGACTACTTCGCCCTAAACGATGTGGCGGTGCGTGGTTTCAGAGGTGTGCATGCTGGGATGCGATGGGCTAAACGACCGCATCGACATGTGTTGCTCAGTATCGTGGACAATGGATACAGTATTCGTCATTTCGTGTACACCGTTTCGCCATCATTGCCGTCGGCTCCAGTGATAGGACCTACTGCAGCCCCCGCTGACTGGGGCACTCACCGCGCCCTTGCTGAGGCTTGTCTGGCCATGGCGACGGATGAGGCGCAGTCGGTCGAAGCTGCATGGGCTCTCCCATCACGAGTTTGGTCGAAGTTCGCAGTGACGGCAGCGAAGCAGGTGGCGATCAACACTGGCACGGAGGTGAAAGAGCCTGGAGCTTTTGGCCGCAATTTGCCCCCCAGGTGGGTTGATGCTACGTACGAGTTAGATGATGATACGCACGCGAAGTTGATTGCTGAAGGCTGGCAGTGGATGACAAACAGTCTTCAGGCTATATTGCAGCTCTATCTTGGGACCAGTAATCTGGATCAGTGCTCTCTTGAGATTGACAGTTTTCTCACGGTGCAGTATCACGGGCAATGGCTGCACGAGCGCCTCGATTTCTCTGTCAAGCAAGCGCGCGATCTGGTCAGTGGCATCCCCATGGACACTGACGCGATCTCCCATTTCTTAGACGAGGTTAATGAGGACTTGGAGGCAGCGGTATCAGGCATGAATAAGGAGTCCGCGCAGCTGTGGGGTGAGCGGCGTGCCGAGTCAGTTTCCCGCGGCGCGCGTGCCCTTCGCAGACTTACGAAGGTTAAGGCCATACCGGAGCCAGCTCAATGTTCAGGGCCAGTCGTCTCAGGTAGCCCAGTTGCGATCGTCGGGAAGGAAGTGGAGATGTACCAGAAGTTGTGGAAGGCAAGTGGTCAAGCACCTTATGCTTGGGTGCCTGATCGGAGCACTTGCCCAGTGATGGAACCCGAAGCTATCAGATCGGTGGTGAAGACATTCCCGACGGGAACATCAGCTAGCTTTGATCATTTCCACCCTCGGCATGCGCTCATGTTAGACGACAACGCTATGGAAGTACTTAGTCTGATTTTTCAACGTTCTGAGGCAATTGGGCTTCTCCCTAAGCAGTTATGTTGGATACAGATGCCGATGTTGGGAAAGCCGTCAGGAGGCAATCGTTTGATTATACTGTATGCTGGAGTGTACCGTATCTGGCAGCGCGCTCGCAGATGGATGGTATCAGGCATCAGTCAGCAGCTTTCTCGTAGATATTGGGGTGCAGCGAAAGGACGTTCGGCACTTGATTGTGCTTGGCTGCAGGCGGCACGAGCTGAGAGTGATCATCGCAGTCACCGTCATCACCTCGTGTGGGTCATCGATTGGTCCAAATACTACGAGTCCATACCTTTGGATTTGCTGCGAATGAAGTTTCTGAAAGTAGGAGTGCCTGTGTGCTGGCCCAAGCTGGTTTATAACATGTGGAGGTCACCGCGTGTCATTCGCTTGGGCAAGCATCATCATGTCACACCTTTGTTTGCAGTTTGTGGCCTGCCTGCGGGCGACGGCTACGACGATTTGGCGATCAAGGTGCACGCTTACGAAGAGTTCGATGAGTACATATCCAGATGCCCTGCGATAGATTTTCTGAACTACATCGATGACACGGCTCTCAGCAATGATGCCAAAGATGAGGAGATTGCAGTGAAGGTCTCTGCGCACGCTATGGTCGAGTTCCGACGTACTTCGGATAAGCTCTCTGCTGGTTTCAATTATGATAAGATCGGCTTGCTGGCGTCCGCCCCGAAGCTCGGCCACGCGGTGCTCGACGCGCTAGATTTGCCGCACTCTATACTCAAGCAGAGCGTCTCCTACCTCGGCGTCGACGAGGCTGCAGGAGCCAGGCGCGGTGCAGTAGGGGTGAGAGCCAAGCAAGCCCGACGTTTTTCTGGAATGAGAATGAGGCTGAGGAAAGTCCAGTTTTACAAGAAACGGTTTAAGGGTCGGAAAGATGCCCCATTTTCCAAGATCTGCCGTGCTGGAGTTGCTCCAGCTAGCAGTTTTGGCGCTGAGGTTTCAGGCCTTAGTCAGGCCGAGTGGGGGTCCCACCGGCGAATGATATGTAGTGCTGACGCCCCCTGTCACGGCGGGGTCTCTTTAACTGCGAAGCTGGTGCTTCTTGGGGACAAGAGCTCTCGTCTCGCGGTGGCCCCTGCGATCCATTGGTGTAGGATGATTTGGACAGCCTCCACCCAGCCCGGGCGAGCACTAGTCAGTAAGAGTGAGCTTCTTAGGCTCTGGGACTCGGCCCAGCCTCTGCAGGGTGGTCCCTGGAGCTCCTCTCGCGGCCCTATCCGTCGTGCGGTGCTAGTGCTCCAGAGAGCTGGGTGGGAGGTGCTAGGACCTTTGGAGTGGGATGATCACAATGGCCTCACGGTAAAGATAGATCAGACTCCTCATGCTCTGTTAGCTCAGATGCTAGAGATTAGTATTCAGCGCCAGCATGAACCGACTCTAGCAGCTAAATTAGGCCACCCCCCTGGGCACAGGGCCACCTTGGATCTCGTGCGGGACCGATTGGGGCCAAAAGCTGAGGGTTTGGGTAGGCGCGCCAAGTTTTTAGTGAAATGCTGTGGGCGCAATGGAGTGTGGACCAACGAGAGAGGTCGTTTGGCGGGTTACGCTACGGACGGGCGCTGTGAGTGCGGACAGGTCGACACACTCCACCACAGGCTTTACACGTGCGCGCGTGAGGATGTGAAAGTAGGTCGAGACGAGTCGGGCGCCACGCCAGAGCATATTCAGGCAGCACTCGAAGATCCTGATCTCGAGATTTTTACCCGCGGGATATTTGTGTATCCAGATAGTGAATTGCCCAAGCCGAGTACGTCGTCTGAGGTTGACTTGTTTGATGTCCCGGGCAACCCACTAGACATGGATCCTGAGCAGATTGCAGAGCCTTCAAGTGATCAGGTGCTCCGTCTTGTGTCAGACGGATCATGTTCCAAGCCTCCCATCCGTGCGCTCCAGCGATCAGCATGGGCCATCGGAGTGCTGCCCGATGTCGGGGCTGCACCTGAGCCAGTTGCTGTTTTACGTGGCGTAGTCCACGGCACTTGTCCGCAGACACCTGCGATGGCTGAGCACGTTGCGATAGCTTTGTGCGGCCAGGTGGCGAATAGACCCGCGGTGATCGGCGCGGATTGCATGTCGGCGATAAAAGTGACACAGCGCAACATAGCTCACCAGTTGGCTGCCTCGTCGAAATTTGCTGGCATCCGCCTTTTCGCTCAGAGTCTCGAGGGGCAGCAGTGGCTCCAGGAGGTTCGGCATGCAAAAGCGCACCGCACACAGGCAGTCATTGATGCTTTGCCCGACGGCGAGAGGGAGTTTGCTGTCGGCAATTCGGTGGCGGATCATCATGCTAAGAAAGCTATGTTGCAGCATATCGGTGCAGATCCTGAGTTGCTTTCTTCTGTCAACCTCGTCCTCGAGAGGGCGAACAATTTCGTAAAGATCGCCGCTGCTGTGCTCCCGCTATATAAGAACGATCTCAGGTGGCCTCGTCCCCCCCGCGCCCCGAGGCGCGCGCAACACAGGCTCCGCGTCGGCTGGCATGACTGGCAGGACGGGGCCGCGGGATTCCAGTGCAGCCGCTGTTTGCGGCTAGGCGGAAACTCCCGATCGCAGCTTGATCTCACTGGTTGTACTGGTGTGCCCCCTCTCATAGATAAGCTGCTCAAGGATCCCCAGGGGCACCTCGTTGGTGCGGCTGGGATGGCTCGAAACCCTGCCTCGGTTGATGTCGCGTGCGCGATCTCTGAGAAGCAAAGCTATGTGTGTTTAAAGTGTGGAGGGTGGTCCCAAGGCCGTGCTTTAAAATTGGCTGGTCCCTGTTTGCCCCCCACCAAGAAGGGTCAGGAAGTTATAAACCGCTTTTTTCCAGGGTAAATCTCCTAATCGCAACTGTGCGGAGTTCCTGGGTCGTACTGTTACCCTTGCTCGGCTGGCCCTCAAGAGGCCGTCGGAGAGAGTCCCCAGGAATCCCGCGGTGTCTGACTCTACGGTGGTATCTTTTCCTTCGGCATCAGGGGCCGCCTGTCCATATGAGGTGCGGTTGGCAGCTCTTGTGGAGAGAATTCGTGACAAGGAAGCTGCCTCGTCGAGAGGCTAGTACTCTGAGCTGAGCTCAGCATTTAGTGCTGTGCACTTTCCCCGCCAGGGCATTTCATTCATTCCTCCTCCTCCTCCTCCTCCTCCTCCTCCTCCTCTTCCATCCCCCTCCTCTTCCTCCTCTCCTCCTCCTCCTCCCTCCTCCTCCTCATTCCTCCTTTTCCTGCCTCATTTCCCTCCTCTCCTTCCTCCTCCTCCTCATCCTCTTCCAGCCTCCTCCACTCCTCCTCCTCCTCCTTCTCCTCTCCTCCGCCTCCCTCCTCCTCTCCTCCTCTCTTCCTCGTCCTCCCTGTTGTCCCTCCTTCCTCCCTCTCCTCCTCCTCTTCCTCCATCCCAACTCTCCTCCCTCCCTCCTCCTCCTCCTCCTCCTCCTCCTCCTCCTCCTCCTCCGTTTCTTCTCCTTTTCCTCCCCCTCCCCCTCCTCCTCCTCCTCTCCTCCTCCTCCTCCTCATTCCCCCCCTCCTCCTCCTCCTCCTCTTCCTCCCCCTTCTCCACCTCCTACTCGTCTTCCTCCTCCTCCTCCTCCTCCTCCTCCTCCTTTGTTGCTTCTTTTATTCTGTTTATTCCGCACATGCTTAGTGGGGTTATGGGTTTTCCCCCTGCCTCGTCGCACCCGCGGCCATCACACCCCACGTTCCTCCTCCCTCTCCTTTCACACAGCACATCACAGCGCAGCTCAGCAAAGCACTGCCCAGCACAGCTCAGCACAGCTCAGCACAGCACAGCGCAAAGAAGGCGTGGCATTTTGTCTCGACACCACCAGGGGTGCGCAGGGGGTGGTCCCTCACCGCGGCCGCTATGCACGACGGTCGTCCAGGGCATAGCACGCGTGGCAGTTCCTCGACATCCTTGGGGGTGCGCAGGGGGTGGTCCCTCACCGAGGCCGCTATGCACGACGGCCGCCTGGGGCATAGCAGGCGTGGTATCTCCTCGACACCATTGGGGTTGCGCAGGGGGTGGTCCCTCACCGCGGCCGCGATGCGCGACGGTCGACCAGGGCACAGCAGGCGTGGCATTTCCTCGACACCGTACGGGGTGCGCAGGGTGTGGTCCCTCACCGCGGCCGCTATGCACGACGGTCGCCCAGGGCATCGCAGAGGCGTGGCATTTTGTCGACACCATAAATGGGGGTGCGCAGGGGGTGGTCACCCACCGCGGCCGCTATGCACGACGGTGTTCCAAGGACACAACAGGCGCGGCATTTTCTCGGCACCGTAGGGGGTGCGCAAGGGGTGGTCCCTCACCGCGGCCGCTATGTACGACGGTCGTCCAGGGCATAGCAGGCGCGGCAACTTCTCGACACCACAAAGGGGTGCGCAGGGGGTGGTCCCTCACCTCGGCCGCTACGCACGACGGTCGCCCAGGGCATCGCAGGCGTGGCATTTCCTCGACACCACTGGGGGTGCGCAGGGGGTGGTCCCTCACCGCGGCCGCTATGCACGACGGCCGTCCAGGGCGTAACAGGCGTGGCAACTTCTCGACACCACAGGGGGTGCGCAAGGGGTGGTCCCTCACCGCGGCCGCTATGCACGACGGCCGTCCAGGGTCCAGGGCACAGCAGGCGTTGCATTTGCTCGGCACCATAACTGGTGCGCAGGGGGTGGTCCCTCACCGCGGCCGCTATGCACGACGGTCGTCCAGGGCATAGCAGGCGTGGCATTTTCTCGACACCACAGGGGGCGCGCAGGGGGTGGTCCCTCACCGCGGCCGCTGTGCACGACGGTCGTCCAGGGCACCGCAGGCGTGGCAGCTTCTCGACACCATAGGAAGTGCGCAAGGGGTGGTCCCTCACCGCGGCCGCTATGCACGACGGTCGTCCAGGGCATCGCAGGCGTGGCAGTTTCTCGACACCAGAGGGGGTGCTTACGGTGTGGTCTCTCACCGCGGCCGCTATGCACAACAATGTCGCACACCGTCGCAGGCGTGGCATTTTCTCGGCACCATAGGTGGTGCGCAGGGGTGGTCCCTCACCCTAGCAGGCGTGGCAATTTCTCGACGCCAGATGCGGTGCGCAGGAGGTGGTTTCTCACAGCGGCCGTTATCCACGACACTGTCGAAAAGCCTAGCAGGCGCGGCAATTTCTCGACACCAGATGGGGGTGCGCAGGGAAGGGTCTCCCACCGCGGCCGCTATCCACGACACTGTCGATCAGCCTGGCAAGCGCTGCAAGTCCTCGACGCCAAAGGCGGTGCTCATGGGGGTGGTCTCCCACCGCGGCCGCTATCCACGACACGGTCGACAAGCCTGGTAGGCGCTGCAATTTCCCGACACCAGAGGGGGTGCGCAGGAGGTGGTCTCCCACTGCGGCCGCCATCCACGACACTGTCGAAAAGCCCAACAGGCGCGGCAATTTCTCTACATCAGAAGGGGTGCGCTGGGAGTGGTCTCTGGTCCGGCTTCTTTCCACCACGTTGTCGAAAAGCCTAGTAGGCGTGGCAATGTCTCGACGCCACACGGTCGCGCAGTGGGTGGTCATTGGGCAGGGCCGCTATCCACGACACTGCCGCAAAGCCTATTGCAGCAAGCGTGGCGGTTTCTGGTCACTACTGGGGGTGCGGTTGCATGGTTTCTAAATGCGGTGCTTATCCACGGCGCTGCCCTGATCCGTAAACATCGCGGCTCAAGCCGATCTGACATATCGAAGTCAGCACTTGATCTGAAAGATACCCTCAGCCCAGGTTCACACTGCAACTGCTTCTAAATGTTTGATGGATGGCTCATGTTGCTCGAGGTGGTGGCGGTGGTAGTGGTAGCATAACACGCACAGGATATAAACTTAAGTATGTGGGGTTCCTCGGTAGTGACATTCGTATTGTCCCTCGTCCTCTAAAATCTTCCTCCTCCTCCTTCTCCTCCTCCTCCTCCTCGTCCTCCCCCTCCCCCTCCCCCTCCTCCTCCTCCTCCTCGTCCTCCTCCTCCTCCTCCTCCTCCTCCGCCTCCTCCTCCTCTCCTCCTCCTCCTCCTCCTCCTCCTCCCCCTCCCTCCCCCTCCCTCCTCCTCCTCCTCCTCCTCCTCCTCCTCCTCCTTCTCCCCTGCATGTCCTCGGCCTCGTCCCCTTCCTCCCTGCAGCGCCTTGGCTCTCGATCCTGCCCCTGCCATGGACTCGGTACTGATGACATTGGATCTGCTTCTCGAAGCTGCCCTGCCCCTCCTTCCCCTCCTGCCACTGCATGGGGGAGGAGGAGGAGGAGGAGGAGGAGGAGCAGGAGCAGGGGGAGAACGAGAGAACGAGGGGGAGGAGGAGGAAGAAGATGATGAGGAGGAGGAGGAGGACAAGAAGGAGGAGGAGGATGTGGAGGAGGATGAGGAAGAGGAGGATGAAAAGAAGGACGATGAAGAAGAAGATGCGGAAGAGGGAGAGGTTGAGAGGCCGGGGAATTGTGCGGGACCTCGTCGCTTTCAGATGGTTGTTACTTAGTGAAACGCTCATCCGCCTCTCTTTTTTTGGGTGATAGTTAAATGCTACCTTCTTTTCTGCGTTATCCTCTTTTCTTGATCTCTTTGTCTCTCTGTGTCTTTCGTCAGCAACAGGCCAAATCATTCCGATGCGATGCCAATCCACTGCCAACCAATGCTAACGCACTGCCACTTGGGGATTGGTTTCTTCCGGTGGGTTTCAATCATAAACCGTCTGTGGATGATGACTTGGCGAATCCTTCTTCGGAGGATTTCGATAGGATTCTTTTTGTGGCGGGTTTCGACAAAAATCCTTATTTGGAGGATTTCACTCGGAATCCTTCTTGTGGGGGTTCAATCGGAGACCTTCTTGTGGAGGATTTCAATAGGAGTCCTTCTGCGGAGAGAGCCCTGAGGACTCGCCAGCGCAATGCCAGCGCACTGCCAAAGCAGTGCCAACGCAATGCCAAACCACTGCCAAGGCGACCCCAATCCAACGCTAATGCTATGCCCATTGGGGTAATCCTTTGTGGTCGATTTCAATAATAATCCTTCTGCGGGTTGCTATAGGAATCCTTCCCCGAAGGGAGGCGTTAGGACTTTCCAGCACAATGCCAGCGCAATACCAAAGCGGTGCCAACGCACTGCCAACGCAATGCCATGCGATCCCAAATCCAATACCAATGCAATGCCATTGAGGGCAATCCTTTGTGGTAGATCTCAAAACGGAATTCTTTTTGCGGAGGGTTTCAATAGGACCCCTTCTGCGAAGGGAGGCATTCGGACTCGCAAGCGAAATGCTAAGGCAGTGCCAACGCAATGCCAAACCAATGCCAAGGCGACCCCAATACAATGCCAATGGTGGCAATCGGTTGTGGTGGATTTCAAAAGGAACCCTTTGTGTGGAGGGTTGCAATAGGAATCCTTCTCCGAAGGGGGGCATTAGGACTTGCCGCCGCGATGTCAGCGCACTGCTCAAACAGTGTCATCGCAATGCCAAACCAATGCCAAAGCGACCCGAATCCGATGCCAATGCAATGCCGTTGGGGGCAATCCTTTGTGGTGGATTTCAATGGGGATCCTTCTTCTGGGGGTTGCAATAGGAATCCTTCTGCGACGGAAGGCATTAGGAGTCGCCAGCGCATTTCCAACGCAATGCCAACACAATGTTAAACCAATGCCAAGTGGAGGCATCCTCTCTTGGTGTATTCCAAGGGGAAGGAATCCTTCTGAGATGATGGCATTGCGAACCCATGCTCGGAGGATTTCGATCGGAATCCTTTTTGTGAAGGGCTTCGAATGCAACCCTTGTGAAGGAGTTCAATATGAATCCTTCTTGTGTGCGTGCGTGTGTGTGTGTGTGTATGCGTGTGTGTGTGTGTGCGTGTGTGTGTGTGTGGGGGGGGTCACTAGGCATCCGTATTAATATGAAGTTTCCTGTGGAGCGTCCGACCAACGCAGTGCAAAACCAGTGCCATGGCGATCCCAATCCAATGCCAATGCAATGTAGATGGGGGCAATCATTTGTGGTAGGTTTCAATAGAAATCCTTATTGTGCAGGCTTTCAATCGAAATCCTTCTGCGAAGGGGGTAATCAGGACTCGCCAGCGACATGCCAGAGCAAAGCCAAAGCTATGCCAACGCAATGCCAGCACAATGCCAAGGCGATCCCAACCCACTGCCACTGCAATGCCAATTGCGGAAATCACCTGTGGTAGATTCCAATAGGAATCCGTCAGTGGAGGGCTTCGAACGGAGTCCTTCTGTGAAGGAGTTCACTATGAACTTTGTGGAAAATTTTAATAGGAGCCCTTCATGTTGGGGGTTTCGATGGGAGTCGTTCCGTGGAGGGTTCCATCAGGATTCGCCAACGCAATGCTTGCGAAGTGCCAGCGCACTGCAAAGCACAATTCCAGCGCGATGCCAAACCACTGCCAAACCAATGTCAATGCAATGTCAAGGCGATCCCAACCCAATGCCAATGCAATGCCAATTGGAGAAATCCTTTTCGTGGTAGATTTCAATCGGAATCCTTCAGTGGAGGGCTTCGCATGGAATCCTTCTGTCGAGGATTTCAATATGACCCCTTTTTGTGGAGGGTTTCAATAGCAGTCCTCCTTGTAGAGGGTCTCAATGGGAGTCCTTCTGTGGAGGTTTCCATCAGGATTCGCCAACGCAATGCTTGCGAAGTGCCAGCGCAATGCCAACGCATTGCAAAGCGCAATTCCAGCGCAATGCCACACAATTGCCAAACCAATGCCAATGCAATGCCAACGTGGGGATTCTTTCGAAGCAACTCTCAGTAGCAATCCTTCTGCAGATGCTTCCAATCTGAACCAATGGATTGAGGATTTCAATAGAACTCCTTCTGTGGAAGGTTCCGATAGGAATCCTTCTGTGGAGGATTTCACAATGAACCGTTCTTGTGGGGGCTTTCAATAGGAATCCTTCCAGAGGTGAGGGCAGATGAGTCCACATTGGATTATTATTTCCGCCGCCGCGCAACCCCTCTCCTTCCACCCGAAACAAAAAATATAATAAACAAACCAAAAAACTCGGCGGCCGCGCCGGGGGGGGGGGGGGACGAGGACGATAGGTGAGGAGGAGAAGAGGAGGAGGCTCTAGATTCGTGGTCTTGCCTCATCCCCCCCCCCCCCCCCCCCCCCCCCCGAGAACACAAACAAAAACGCGAAGCCGTTTTTTTCTCGGAGGGGGAGGGAGGAGGAGGAGAGACAAATCTCAATCTGGGAGGTGGGGAGGAGGAGGAGTAGGAGGAGGATGAGGAGGAAGAGTGAGGGAAACGAGGATAAAGAAGAGGAGAAGAAAGAGGAGTAGTGCTTCGTTAGCCGCAAGGAGCACCATACGAAAGCACCACTAGAACGGCGAGGTCCCTCACAATCCCCCGTTCTCGAGGTGGAGGGGTGGGATGAGGAGGCGGAGAAGAAGGAGGACGAAGAGGAGGAGGAGGAGGAGGAGGAGGAGGAGGAGGAGGAGGAGGAGGAGGAGGGGGGCGAGCTTTGGAGCGAGCTTGTTCCCAGCCGGGAGAAACAGGGAGGGGGTGCAAAACTTACGACCTCATGAGGCTGCAATTGAAACATGGACCACGAGAGCGCGAGCCAAGAACGGTGAGGCTCTTCGTCGAGGGCGGGGCGCCACGGACACGCCCCCAGAAGGAACGACACTCCGAGGTGGAGCGCCCGAACACCGCGGTGGCTCGACGAGCGGGCCATCGATCGGGCATCGACCAATCGATCGACGACGACGAGCGTCGACCGATGGATCCTCGATCGACGCGAAATCGAGCTTCGAGAGATCTAGAGTCGCTCATAAGATGCCCCCACGAGGTTCATGAGAGGATCAAACATTCCTCCCCAGAGGCCTCCGAGAGTCGTCCGAAGAGACCCCCAGAGGCATGTCCCAGGACTCTGGCGAGGAGCAGGAGAAAGAGGAGGAGAAGGAGGAGCAGGAAGAGGAGGAGGAGGAGGAGAAGGAGGATGAGGGAAAGAAGGAGGAGGAGGAGGAGGAAAAGGAGGACAAGGAGGAGGATGAGGAAAGGAGAAGGAGGAGCAGGGGGAGGAGGAGGAGGAGGAGGAGGAGGAGGAGGAGGAGGAGGAGGAGGAGGAGGAGGAGGAGAAGGAGGAGGAGGAGGAGGAGGAGGACGACGACGACGACGACCACGTCAGCGTCGTCGTCGTCGCCGCCGCTGCCGTTGTCGTCGTCGTCGTCGTCGTCGTCGTCGTCGTCGTCGTCGTCGTCGTCGTCGTCTCTTCCTTCAGGGTCGGCGGCACCGCGGCACTGGTCGTGAGGCCTGCGCGACCCGATCCTCGATGGACCGAAGGTCTCTCTGGTCGGCTACACGCAGGAGTGACCCTGGGTAAGAGTGACATCTGGTGCGCGGCACCTTGGGGGCCGGCGGCGACGAGGGCCTCCAAGGAGGCCCAAAGAAGGGAAGGGAAAACGAGGGAAGGGTAGCAGTATGGGTACCCGTGCCTCCTCTGAGGGCCCGACCCCCTCGGGGGCTCTCCGTAAGCTCTGGGATTCTCAGCGTGCAGCGCACGGCTCTCGGCGGCCCCGGGGCCCACGTCGGCCTTCGGAGGGAGGCGCCAAGCGGGCCGCGGGGGGGACCAAACACGAGTGCGCAAGACGCCACTATCGCATCGCGTTCGGTGATGGGGGCGGCCCCTATGGGCGCGGCCCGCACTGAAGGTCCCTCTGGCGATGGGTCGCTCTGTCGTGTACCGTGGAGGCCAGTCCACAAGAACCCTTCCACACGAAACCCAACCCCTAGACCCCGGGACGTGCATTGCTCCCTGGTGCGGGAACGCCACGCGCTCCATCGCAAAACCATCGAGACCCGAGAAACCCGGGGCACCCTGGAGGCGAGCAGGGTGTCTCTTGGCATGGGCCCCCCCTGCACTCGACATGAAACTTCCAAGCCCATCTCGGGTCGGGCGAAAGGGGGGGATAGTAAAGGGGGGGTTTGAGAATCAGCTCACGTAGCTGATTTTCCCGGCGCCTCCTGGCGCCGGAGGCGCCCATGCATCGAGGAATGGGCCCCTCGGCGGGGCCGAAACCAGCTGCATGCAGCAAATTTCGTAACCCCCCCTTTCCCAATCCTCCCCTTTCGCCCGGCCCGACCATCTCAGGGGGCGCCATCCCGGCACCCGGGGCGAGTGGCGGAGCCGCCGGGCTCGGCAGACGCGGCGCGCTCGGCCAATGAACCCCTCGCTGCCCATCGGCCAGCAGTCGTTGCCTCCTCCTCCTCCTCCTCCTCCTCCTCCTCCTCCTCCGCCTCCTCCTCTCCCTCCCCCTCCTTCCTCCTTCCTCCTCCTCCCTCCTCCTCCTCTTCCTCCTCCTTCTCCTCCTCCTCCTCCCCTTGCCCCTTGCTCGTCCTCCTCCTATCCCAGGCTTCGTGGCGTTTTCAAATGGACCAGAAAGTTGGGGCCCAATCCTGGGATGTATACGATGAGGGGCGTCCATCCTCCATAGGGGTGGGTCCGAATAGCCACATTGGGGTGTGGCACAGGGTTTCACTCCTTTCGAAAGCGCCTCATTTTTCGTCGAGAAATCGGGGCGTGGGGGAGAAAGTCGCCTGCGAGTCTTCAATCTTCGGCGGTGTCCTGACGGCCTGCGGCGCGAAAGCTGAACGGCTGCGTTCGACGGGGGGCCCCCGCGAACGAACAACCAGACGAACCGGGGGGCACCGGCGGAGCCACGAGGGGATCAGAGGGAACGTCAGCGGGGGGCCGTGTCAGGAAGGGAAACATCGAGCTGGAATCGGCGATACACCGCCAAGAGATCGGCGACGGGCCCCCGATTGCGAAACCGACCGATCCCGCCCCCCCACGTTGCTCATGAATCGTCTGGCTCTCGCAGCCTCACTCGGCTCCCTGGCGGCCGTTCGGGACGATCCGGGCACCCTCGAAAGGCTCTCGGCGAGGCGCAGCCGCTGGAAGGCATCTCGAGGCTCAGTGCTGTCGAGAACCGACGAAGACGCTCGAAAACCTCGGACCTCGAACCTCGGAACTTCGTCCCCCTGAGCCGATCTTCTTGGGCAGGCCGGAGGCGCAAGCGCGGAATCTTCGTCAGAGCGAGCTGCACCAGCACGGCATCCGAAGCGGATCGGCTGCGCCAGGCTGCACCACAACGCCCTGCTAGCATCTCGGGCCGCATCGGACCGTCGGAATAACGAAATCTAGGGAAACCAAAAGGTACAGGGGATGTCGTCCCAAAAGAAACCGTCCACAAGAAACCCGACCCTGAGACCCCAGGACGTTCATGGATTTTTGGTGTGGGAGCGTCACGCTGTCCACAGCAAAACCACTGGAACCAAAGAAAACTATGGCACCCTGGAGGCAAGCAAGGCGTTTCTTGGCATGGGCCCCCACTGTACCGATACCGCAACTCCCCAGACCTCTGCCGAGGTGCATTCTGCCCAGGATTTCGAGGCGAATCCAGCGGTAGCGACGAGGGCCTCCGTGGAAGCCCAAAAAAGGGAGAGCGAGGAAGGGGTAGAAATAGGGGTACATTTCCTCCTCGGAGAATCGCACCAGATCGGGCCGGGCCGCCCGAAGCCGACATCGAATCGCACCGATCGTATCGGATCGAGGCGGCCCCAACGCTGCCCCCGAGGGGAGCGGCCGAGCCGCGGGGGCGAGAGCGGCGGAACCATGAGGAAAAGGAGCAGGATGATGAGGACGGGGAGGAGGACGAGGAGGAGGACGAGGAGGGGGAGGAGAAGGACAAGGAGGAGAAGGAGGAGGAGGAGGAAGAGGAGGAGGAGGACGAGGACGAGGAGGAGGACGAGGAGGAGGAGGAGGAGGAGGAGGAGGAGGACGAGGAGCAGGAGGAGGAGGAGCAGGAGGAGGAGGAGGAGGAGGGGCGAGCGCCAGTGGCCGCGGGCTCCGAGATGGACCCAAAGAGGGCGCCAAGAGGCGACTTGTGGAGCGCGCGAGGGACCCTCAGTGACCCCCCCTTCTTCTGCGGCGAGCGAGGGGGGAAATGAGAAGGTGAAGGCCTTCTCAAAAGGCGGCTGGACTTCGCAGAAGCCCTCGCGCCTTCTGAGAAGTTGTGTTTTGTCCTCAGGGAAGGCTTAAAACACTTCTCAGAAGGCTGGTGGACTTCTCCTTCTCACTTCCCCCCTCGCTCGCCGCCGACTTCCTTGATCGATGTTCTCCTAGGCAGTCACAAAGACGGCCCCCAAGGCGCCCGAGAGTGCCACAAGGACGCCCAAAGAGGCCCCGCAGAGGCCCCGCAGAGGCCCCCGAGATGCACCGAGAGAGGCCCCCAAGAGCCCCCAAGAGCCCCCAAGAGGCCTCCAAGACGCCCTAAGAGGACACACCTGGAGACGACTTCGAGAGGCGTCCAAGAGGCCTCTAGTTCAATGAGGCTCCCCGAGGTATCCAAATCATGCCATGCTCCCCCGATAAAGGGCATGTCCCCTAAGCATCGTTCCTGGATGGACTGGCTCTTCTCCCAAATGGGAATCTCGCTGGACACCTCGTTGGACTATATGATCATACCTTTTCGCATTCCTGACTCTACGCTCCAAGGATACGAAGCACATCCTATTCAAACGGGGCCATAGCCTGAATGGGAGGCCCATAGGGTGCTGGTCCTGCATGGAGGCGCTTCTTGCAACGACAATAAAGGCTCGTATGGACTTCGAGGAGGGGACTTGGGGCGGGAGGGTGTGATGCAGCATCGTTAACGCATCCTGGGTCTACTGCGGTCCCTCCTCCTCCTCCTCCTCCTTCTCCTCCTCCTCCACAGACCCTCGACATCGCAATTTGTTCAAAATGGACCCCCTGGAATCTAGACCCTTTCCGCAAAACCAATTCTTGTCCCGAATCGTTCTCTGACGGTCCCGTGGCCCAACGACGGCCCCGGTCCGAAACTCGCTGCAGGCTCTCCGTCGTGTGTTTCACGACGCGAGGAGGTCTGGGTCCTGCTCCTGTCCCCCCCCCTACCGAGTCTACCGACATTTGCACTATTCCTGGCAACGGTCGCTGCGTAAGGCTCGTGTCGTGCCGACTTCGGCGTTGGTTTCTGGCACCGCGGGCATCGTTCAACCATGAACGATCGGCCGTTTCCGAAACGTCCAAATCGTTCCATATCGAACGACTCTGGGTCGCCCGCGGCGTTCAACATTGAACGCCGCTGGCGGGGTCGCAACCGGTCGACACGACCTGAACCTACTGTATCTGGGGGGTGGATCAGGGCCCCGGGGAGCGGCAACCCTTGAGAGGTGTGGGGCAAGTCGGGGTGGGGGTGCGATGCGATCGCCATAATCTGCCCGCGAGTGCCAGCATGTGGGCGGGGGGGTTCGACTCCCCCCCACGCCCCTTTCGGCTACACGCAAGAGTGACCCTGGGTAAGAGTGACCGTGGATGCGCGGCTTTGGGGGGCCGTGGGGTGGCCAAACACAAGCGCGCCACTGCCGCCTCGAAATCAGCGATCGGGGGACCCCCTTGGGCCCGCACCAGGGGCCACTCTGGCAAAAAACGCTCTTACTTCTGCAAGCGACGCTACCAAAAACCGGGCAACGACCGGGTAGCGACCGCTACGCGCCAGAGGAGAAGGAGGAGGAGCAGGAGAAAAAGGAGGAGGGGGAGGAGGGGGAGGAGGAGGAGGAGGGGGAGGAGCAGGAGGAGGGGGAGGAGGAGGGGGAGGAGGAGGAGGAGGAGGAACAATCTCCCCGTCCCCGCCCGGCTCCAGGCTGGGCCTGGTGTGCCCCGTCGGCGCTCCGACCCCCCAGGCGGTCTCGGAACGGGCGGGAGGGGCCGGGCCTCGGTCGGCTGCGCCTGCACCGTGCTCACGGCGTTCAGGTGGGACGACTGGTTCTGGGCCGGAGGGGCGTCCCAAGGACGGGGGCGTCCGAGAGGGGTGGCAGCAGATCCCGGCCCGAGGACGGTTTGGAACAAGAGGGACAATAAGAATTTGAAGATGATTCTATAATAACATTATTCGAAGAAGTAAGAAAGAAGCTGTATACTAGTAGTTTTTTAAAAGTAATAGCAATACTAACCATGCTAACAAGAAACAGAAAATTAATACTACAAAAAAGAAAAAGAAAACTATAGCAAGAAGAAGAAGGATAAGAAGAATAATAAGAAGAACGGACCATCAGATCTGGGGAGACCCCACCAGCCAATGAGGTCGTGAGTGGCTTGAGGCGTTTCCTCTTCCACCCCCCTTCGTCCCCCTTCGGGTGAAGGGGTGTTACTTAGATGTTGGGAGGGCGTGTGGGAGTGAGCTGGACAGCTTCCTATCTAGGAGGGTAGCTTGATCACTGTTCCCTATTAGTATACACCCCCTCTCCCTCCCGGCCGGCGGCCAACCCGGAACCATGCCAACCCCATGAGGGCCAGCCCCCCACCATCAGTGTCAAACAACAGTACAAAACGCACTCTGCCTCCACATGTGGAGCATGCGCGGCCAACACGATGCGGCCCCCCCACCATCCCTGTCAACAGAATAATGCAAATTACACTCTGGGGCAAAGTCTTGAGTCATGTTCGTGAGGCCCTGAAACACTTTGCATTGTTCTTTGAGAGACACGGCGGGGGTGCCAGCATATTCCCTGCCGTGCGCAGGGCTAAGATCCCTGCCACACAAACAGTACAACATGCACCTCGCGGCTCAATCTGGATCATGCGCGGCCATCCCGCGATCACTGTCAAATGGTTTTTGACAGGGACCGCGGGGGTGGTGGCGCGTGGCCTGCTGTGCGTGGGCCCACAAGACACAACGATGGGCATTGGTTTTCGACAGGGATGGCGGGGGCCGACATGTTTCCCGATGTGTGCTGTCGCGTGCGCAGGCGCACCTGACGCACATTGCACGTGCCCAGAACATGGCGCACCTGGCGCGGCCGGAGTGTGCGGCACACCTGGCGCACTCGGAGCACGAGTGCGGGGGGAGGAGGAGGAGGAGGAGGAGGAGGAGGAGGAGGAGGAGGAGGAGGAGGAGGAGGAGGAGGAGGAGGAGGAGGAAGAGGAGGAGGAGGAGGCGTACGAATCTGGCGCACAAGGCGTGCCTGGCACCCTCGGGCCCCAGAGGTGCCCGGCGCGCGCGGCGCCCCCGGCCCGCGTGGCGCACCTCGCCCCAGCGTCGCGCACCTGGGGTCGGCTTTCGTTCCCAGTAGCTGACCATCCAAAGGCGACCGCTGAACTGACTACCTACCAGACCACCCCAACCCAACCCGAAGACCCGAATTTCGGGTTGGGGGGGGCAAGGGTTCCATACGTGTTTTTTCGATGGTTCCCGACCCCCCCCCAACTGGAAATCGAGGGTAAATTTGAGCCTTCGGGTTGGGTTGGGGTGGTTTGGTGGGTGGTGATGAACATGCTCAGGCTCGGGTGTTACTTCTATGTGGAGAGGGCGGGTGGGAGTGAGCTAGACGGCTTTCGGGCGGGCGAGTGGCTTGACCCCTCCCCCTGCCCCTTCCCCCTGGAGGTGGGGGAGGGAGGCGAGGTGTGAGAGGGTGTTTTGGGGTTCAAGATGGCTCCAAGAGGGCCTCCGAAAGCCCACATTACCTCCAACATGACGCGAGATCGCTTAAGACGGCTTCCAACATGCTCTGATAGACTCCAAGACCAGTCCAAGGTGGGTCCAAGTGGCCTCGGAGCCTCCCAAGGGGACCCATAAGAGACCAACATCTTTCAAACACCAAAAGCAGATTAATGAGTTTAGCCTTCTTGCATTTTCGCGTCCGATGGGCTCCCGAGGCATCAAGATGCCTCCAAGAAGGCCCAAGAGGGCCCCAAGAGGGGCACAAACCGGTCTCAAGACGGCCCCAAGAGTGCCCAAGGGCGCCCTAAGACGGCCCCTTTGGGAGCTCCAGAGCGGAGGCACAATTTAAGTACCAACCCTCGTTGATCAACGACTATTTTTAAGCAACGGCGTTGGCGGATGTTGGCTGTTCACGGGGATCGTTGGGAGACTGTTGGTCCAAGAGGGCTCCAAGATGGCCCCTGATGCTTCAAGATTGCCTCCAAGATGGCGCGAGGTGGCCCAAACTTGGCTCAAGATGGCCTCCAAGAGGCCCCATGATGGCCCCATGATAGCTCAAAATAGCGACGGAGACTCCCAAGGAGGCTCCCAAGATGCACAAATCCATTCAAAACCCTAGGGAAATCCATGATAGTGGCCTTCTCGCCTTTTCGCTTCCAATAGGCTCCCGAGGCCTCATGATGGCTCGGAGAGATTCCAAGAAGGGACAAGAGGGCCCCGAGACAGCCCCAAGATGGCCCCAAGACGTCCCCAAGAACGCACCAAGAAAAAAGTGGAACATGTGGGAGGAAACCTTGGGAGCTCCAGATAGGAATTTGGGGGACTGTGGGAGCTTCAGATAGGCGAAAATTTTGTGAAACGGGGAGGGAACTTCGGGCCCGAGAAACCCCAAGAGGAAACTTTGGGACCTCCAGATGGGCGAGGCAAATCAACGACCCCAAGATGTTCCTCCAAGATGTTCCCAAGAAGACCTCCAAGGCCCTCAAGAGGGCCCCAAGAAAATTCCAAGCGTACCCCAAGAGGCGCCCAACCGGCCCCAAGAGGTCCCAAGACGTCCCCAAGAGGGTCCCAAGCACCCCTCAAGGGGCCCCGCCACGAGTGACACAAGACGCCACAAGAGGCCTCTGGCCCGTCTGCTCGCCCTTTTCCTTTTCCTTTTCCGCCAAGTTCTCCTCCTTTTCGCTCCTCCCTCCTCCGCCCTCCCCCTTTATGACGGCTCCCCCAGCCTTTTATTCCACTGCATGCCCCTCCACATCCTTGATCAATCGAACTCGCCTAGGCATCGGTTTTGGATGGGATGGTGGGGTTACGCGGAACGTCTGGCATGCCGTGACACTGGTCATAGGTTCCCCAAACCCTAGTCATCACCCCACTCTCGACGCCCCCGACTTGAGCGGCAAGATCGGCCAACATCGTATCATCGAATCGGAATCTGCGTCACATCGTGATGCATCCGTCGAGCGCACGCTGACGTGGACCGAGGATCCGTGGGTCTGGCGCGCGGGCGCCAGATCCACGGACCAGGGAAAGTGCCACCCGAAAGATGAAGCCTACACCCTGCGAAATGCTTAAGAAATCATGGGTTAAGAAATTCAGAGTCTCAGAACTTGAATAAAAAAACCCAACATTTCTATTAAAATCTTAAGACTTACATTAAAACGTTAAGAATAATCGAGACTCTGGCCGAAAACTTAAGTTTTCTTAAGCATCGCCTAAGGTGTATGCCGCCTGACTTGGCGACGGTGTGCGCCGGTGTCGCGTGGAGGCGGGGCCTGTCGCTAATCCATGCGCCCGAGTCCGCATGTGCGTGCCCTCGAATCGCTACGGGGGCGACGTCGGCTCGGACCGGCTGCGCCAAAAGGATGCATAACAACTCTATGCGAGCATCGAGCCGCATCGTGAGCAGAGACCGGCCGTCCCCGCATTCGCAGAAGCCCACCACGGCGGTTCCTGAGACCAAGCGAATGCTAGCCAATGTGGGCCCCAAACAGTGTGCCGAGCAACATCGGCTGTGCAAAACAAAAATGTGGGGCACCTACGTGGTGCAAAATAAAGATTGGGCACTACAGGTTGTGCAATGTATGCTGTGTAACCTATGATGTGCAGATACAGTGGTCCGATCTAAAAGGTACAACACGAGTGGTGAAATCTGCGTGGTGCGATCTATGCTGTGCAACCTGTGGTGTGCAATAGATGATTTGCGATTTATGTTGTGCGCTGTATGCGGTGCAATCTATGAGATGCACGTCACCATACAATGTTAGCAACCCAACAGCTCGCGCAACCACCCCGCCCACCCACCCGCCTCGTGGTTTGCAAAACCCATGCGGCGGCGATTGCGAGGACTGCTTGGCATTCGCTGGTGCATCACTGCGGCCGCGCTGGCCCACGCAAGTTCGCGAGCGCAGCGGCCAGCTAGTGCGGCGCGACCGACGCAGCCGCGGTGGCGCTGACCGCAAGGCATTTCCCGGCGGGCACTTCAATGCGAATCTATGATTTGGGCGGGCGCGGTATCATGGCGACACCGGCAACCGTAGACAGGATAATGAAAGTAGCGATGATGGCGACGATGGTGGCAATGACGACGGCAAGACCAATGACAGCGCCGATGTTGACCGCGCCCGCAAATAACGATGACGGTGTCCTCGCGTTGGATCGACATGCTCGCGCGGCCGACGCGCGGCCTGCGTAGAATTAGTTGACACGGATCGTGCCACCCCAGACGCGCGCAAGGACGCTCGGATTAGTTCGACGTGCGGCGCGAGAGGCCCGTTCGGCAGAATGCGATGACAATATTGAAAAACCGACTGTTCTCTCAAAAATACGAAAGAGCGCGCGCGCAAGCTTTTTTGAAACTGATGGTGCCAAATGGTGTGATTGTATGTGTGTTGGGGCACTCGTTTTGACATCCCTACGAAATCAAAAGTGTTTTGAAAAATCCCGGCATGCGCGCGACGACGCGCGCGCGTGCACTTCGTCCCGTTTTTGCTACACAATGTTCTTGCGACAGCATGCGCGCAAGGGCGTTCGAACGAGTTCGGCATGCGCGCGCGAGAGGCACGCTTGGCAGCGAGTTATGAACATGTTCAAAAATCTATGGCTTTCTTAAGAATCTGCAAGAGCCCGAGCGCACTTGTTGTTAATCCATTTGACGAAGCCATGCGTTCTATAGATATATGTGGTGGACTCGATTTTGAAATCCTTACGGGGCCTGAGGTGTTTGAAAGATTTCGGCATGCACGCGCGACGACGCGCACGTCCCATTTGTTGAAACGGATTCTTGAATACTGCTGAAGGGGGGGGGGCGATACCGGCCTGCCTTGGATGGCATGAGTTCATATTTAAGATGGGCGATGGGGCAGAGTCGCTTATACATTGCACATCCCAAAGGCGACCCGATCAGGTGCGGGGGGTGGAGATCCCAATACTCCTTCCACAAAAAGGAGCACCGTTGTGAAGCAACCGATGCGGTGAATTCCATATTGTGCAATAGATGCTGTTCAATAAGGAGGTGCAACCTATGAGGTGCAAAACATACTGTGCGTACGTGTGGAACACACTGTGCTGTGCCACGCACTTGGTGCAATATATGGTGTACACTCTACGTTGTGCAATATACGTGGTGGCACACACTTGGTGCAAAACATTATATGCAGTCTACGTGGAACAAACTAAGGGGTGCAATCAATGTCGTGCAATCTACGTTGTGCAGAACATGCGATGCGATCTAGAAGGTAGGGTACATGTTCGGCACAATGTGAGGAACCATCTAAGTGGTGCAAACTATGTGGTGCTATCTATGTTGTGCTCTGTATATGTATATCCATGTAGTGTTTGTGTGTGCGCGCTATGTGGTGCGATGCGTGTCAATATATGTGTTGCAATCGATGCGGTGCAATATGTGTGGTGCAATATGTGTTGCGCAACCTATGTTGTACAATCAAAGGCGGCGACGAAGCAGCGACGGCGGCCACATATCCGCCAGAGCGGCAGACAGGTCAAGTTCCTTGAAATAGAACTGGGAAGCCCTAAGTGCAAGTGCCTGTTGGGGAATGTTATAAGAACGAAAACGCTGCTCCAATGGCATGGAGCATACGTCTTATACCAGGACACTATCAGCCGGACATGTCCTAAGAACATGTCGTGGAAGCACGACGGTGGGTCGAACGGCAAGCCAGGACGCTTCGCCACTGCTTGAATATCGCATCGCCGGGACATCCGAATCGGGCCAGGAACGAGCTGGCCAGGACCGAGATCGACTCGGACCAGCCGGTGCGATATGGAGCCTGGGCGGCGCGCCGCTGCCACGGAGAAGCTGCGATGGGAGCAGGAGTGGACCCAGGAGGATCGAAGGTGGGGTCTTGCCCCGGACGGCGCGAGAGAAGAGCAACAGGTGGATATTGGACGTATGCCTCCAGCATCCACCAAAGCCCCTGACAGCCAATCCCCACTCGAGGAACGAAGATCGTGCAGAAAGTGTTGAGATGTCTTGGGTCCTTCTCGGGACTCCAGGCGCTTCCGCAAGACTGCAGAAGACAGGCCTCACACGACCGATGGAAGACTGAACACATCCGAGGCCCTTTCTGGAGAGGGGGACGAGGAGGTGATGAGAGAGACGAAAGAGGGAGAATGGGAATGGAATGGTCAAATTGCAGAGAGAAGCATGAAGAAGGACGTGGAATTGAAGGAGGGGTAGGAGTGGGGAAATTCTGAGCGAGGAGCTGAATGGGAAAGAGAATGGGAGGAGGGGTAATTGGGGAAATGGTAAGGGGTACAACTAAGACGTCAGATTGTAGCTCGGACGAGGGCGAGCACAATTAGAGTCTTTGCGTAAGGAATCTCTGACTGAGGGACGAAGCCTTGGCAGGGGATGCCTACCGAACATACGAAGGAGATCCCTGATGAGTACCAGCATAAAGCCCCTTCCAAACGAGACGTGGGCGATGCTCTTTGGTTGACGTCGCGGGGGCGCCAAAATAGAAGAGGGAAGGCCGAGACGAGAGATGATGTGAGTGACGGACATATTAAGCGCCCTGCTGTTTCTTCTCCCCATACTCCTCCTCCCTCTCCTCATCCCTCCCTCCTCTGTTGATCACACGCGAATGCCTCGCCGCTCCCCGACACCCGCGCAGCCGAGGGGCGCTCCGTGAAGCCGAACTTCACGTCGCAGCTCGTGCCGAGGCGGAGCTGGGGCGTCGGAGGAGGGGGGGGGGGTGCGGGGGAGTCAGGGGGGGGGGGGCAGTGCCCTCCTCATCCTGCTCCTGCTCCTGCTCCTCCTCCTGGTCCTCCTCGTCCTCCTGCTCCACCGCCTCCTCCCCCTCCTCCGTGGCAGTTTTTTGCTCATTCATGCCATTCTGGCTCCAGGAGCCGCTGCTCTGATTGGGCGCCCGAGTTATCCGGGGTAACTCGGGTCCGGGGTAACTCGGGTTTGGATTCCCGAAATACGAACCCGAGTTAGCCCTGACCCGAGTTACCCCTGATAATTTTGGGGCTCTGGACGCCCGAATTATCCGGGGTAACTCGGGTCCGGGGTAACTCGGGCTTGGATCCCCGAAAAACGAACCCGAGTTAGCCCTGACCCGAGTTACCCCTGATGACTCGGGGCTCTGATCTGAGCTGCTCCGCCGGCGCGGCGCGCGGCCCTCGACGCGCGCTGCTGCTCTCCCCGCCGCTGCGATGCCGCGCGGGGCTGGCGTCGCCGTGGGGCATGGCGCGTCGACGGCCGCAGCCCCGACGGTGTGGAGGCCGCAGCAGCACCGATGTCATCCCTGCAGGCCGCGGCTGTGCCGGGCGGGCCTGTGCCGGCGCCCGCCGCGCCACGGAGGCGGCGCCAAAAGAGCCGCGGCGCCGACGGCCCTGCGGGGAGCGGCGCAGCGGCCGCCAGAGGCGTGGCTGCGGAACCGGTCGCTGTGGCGGGCGGGGCCCCGCTGGCCGCAGGCCCGGCCCGGCGCCGCGGCCAAGGGCGGCGCACGCGCCGCCCCGCCTGGGGAGGGCCTGGCATGCGGTGGGCGCGGCAGCCTATCCGTGCTCCGGCACCCGGGCGCTGGAGCGGGAGCGCTGTCCGCGGCGCGCCGCTGGGTGGCTGCGCGCTCAGAGGCGGAGGAGCAGTCCACGTCCCTGGACTTCGGTCGGGCATGTCTCCCTCCAGGGGGATTTCGCACGACGAATCAAACATACTCAGAACAAATATTCTCAAATATGCAGAAGATGCTCAACAATCATCCCCTGACCATGTTTTGACTATTTTTGAATATTCCCCCTGGAGGGACAGGCCCCGTTTAACAATGGACTGTTCCACGGTCCAGCAGGTGGATGGTGTGCCGCTTGTGGAGGCCGACTCGTCGGTGGCTGACGAGCTGGAAACGGACGTGGAGTTGGGCAGTGTCCCGGCAACGAGCGTCGCAGCAAACGCCATGAGAGCGCTTCCGGATACACCCAGTTACACCCAGTTACACCCAGTTACACCTAGTTACACCTAGTTGCACCTAGTTGCACCTAGTTGCACCTACTTACACCTACTTACGCCCAGTTACACCTAGTTACACCTAGTTACACCTAGTTACGCCCAGTTACACCTAGTTACACCAAGTTACACCTAGTTACACCTAGTTACCCTCAGTTTCCCTCAGCTACCCGAGTTAAGGCTTGACGCAATCAGTCTGAATCGGAGTGCAGGCATTCGAACCTGGAACCTCGGTCCTCGATCCTCGCCTCGGTCATCGATCCTATCCTCGGTCCTCGATCCTGGCTTCATTTTTTGGCAAGCTGCAGGTGTGCGCTGCGGAGCCCTCGGCCGCCCTCGGCGATGTTGTGGAGCCAGAGTGGTCCACCAGAGGTGGCATGCTTCCTGGGCATGGTCACGTTGAGCCGTTCGTCTTCTCCATGGTAGTTCTAGGGAAGACGCTCATGCAGAAGGTGTGCCTAGGGGTGGAGCTGGGGCTCATGGAGGTGGCAAGCTTCCTGGTAGTGCTGGCGAGGCCGTTCGTACAGATGCCGTTCGGGCAGAAGGCGTACCCGGTGGGGGAGCTGCTGACCAGAAGAGCAAGAAACATGCGAGGGCGAATCCGAATAATAATAGTAACAGGAACATGGTTTTAAACAATGGTAGTAATGATAGTATGAATGAGAAGAACAACACGCAAAGCACTACGAATCAGCGTGTGCGTTGTGACGGTGGCCCCGTGCCTTTTCCAGCCGCCCTGCTGATGGTGGCCGTGCGGATCAGCACGTGGGCGCCGCTCTTCTTCTTCTTCTTCTTCTTCTTCTTCTTCTTTTGTTATTCTTCCCTGTGGTGCTGGCGAAGCCGTGCGGGCAGACGGTGTACCTGTCGGTGGAGCTGCTGGTCGTGGCGGCGGCAGGCTTCCTGGTAGTGCTGGTGGAGTCCTTGGTGGTGGAGCTCCTGCTCATAGCGGTGGCAAGCTACCGGGCCAAGACAGTGTTGGTGAAACCGTCCGAGCAGAAAGTGTACCTAGAGGTGGAGCTGCCGCTCATGGCGGCGGCAAGCTTCGCGGTGGTGCTGGGGAAACCGTTCGTGCAGAAGGTGTCCCTGAGGGTGGAGCTCTTGCTCGTGGTGGTGGCGAATTACCTGGGCATTGTCGCGGCGGCATTGTCGACAACCGCCGCCAGTTCGTGGAGCTCATGCGCTAACACACCTCGAAGTCGGGGGACGACCTGACCAGCTTGAAGGAATACCTGAACCGCATGTAGGAAGGGCAATACGGCATCTACTACATCATCTGCACGAGCCTCGATGCCGTGTCTAGGTCGCCTGCTCTCTACGCCCTGCGGGCGTTGGGGATTGGAGGCTCGATACATCACCGACCCCCTCGAAGAGTACCCCGCGCTTCGGCTTCACTTTGACGTGAAGCAGCTGACGTCGTACAAAACGTCAGAGGTCAAGCCTGAGGTCGAGCACTGCGCGAGCCGCAGGCCTGCCCGAGGTGCCGAGCATGCCCCGCCACTCCAGGACCCTCGGCTGCCTGCGCCTGCTGCGGGACGCGGCTCGCGGTTCTCGGTCGGGGCCGTGTCTGGGGGCGGGGTGGCGGGGGCGCGCCGCGGGTGCTCGTGTGCGGCGCGAGAGCCTGCTCTTTTCCTTTGCGTGGACGGAACGGAACGGAACGGAAGTCTGCGTGCCAGCTCCGGTGACCAGAGCGATCCCCTAGAGGGCAGACCGTGCGCTGAGCATGTCGGAAAATGAATGTCGGCAACGATGAAGGGAAATTAGGACACACAAATAAATACACACAAATAAAAATAGTCCCCATATTTTCCCATATTTTCTGGGTTTTTGTCTTCCCCCCCAATTCCCATATTTTCCCATATTTTCCTGGGGATCGGCGATTCATTGTGTCTGTGTTTTTTTTCCCTCCTGAAACGAGCACACGCGGGAGCCTGCTCTTCCTCTGCGTGGCGGCGGGCTCTGGTGGGCTGCCGGGGGCTCGCCCGTCCGTCCCCGCGGGGCTGGCACGCTGCCCGCCCGGGCCTCGCTCGGGGGCCGCAGCTGGCGGAAGTGCCCGCAGGGGCGCGCTGGTCCTGCTCCTCCTCCTCGTCCTCCTCCTGCTCTTCCTCCTCCTCCTCCTCCTCCTGCTCCTCCTGCTCCTCCTGCTCCTCCTCCTCCTCCTGCTCCTCCTGCTCCTCCTGCTCCTCCTGCTTTCCCTCCTCCCCCCCCCCTCGTCGTCTCGGCGTGCCGTGGCGCGCTCAGAGCCTCCTGAGCGTGGGAGGCGCTTCGCCCCCACTCGCCTGGGGCTCTCGCACGCCTGTATCTTGTGCTCGCATGTCATGAAGTCGTCGTCGCGTGTCCGGATGCACCGGCGTTCTATGCTGCGTCCTGCATCCATCTCCTTCTTATTCCCCTCCTCCTCAGGCTGCTGCTTCTCCTCCTCCTCCTCCTTTTGCTCCTGTTCCTCCTCCTCCTCCTCCTCCTCCTGTGTATTATCTTGGCCAGACTCTGAGCGACGGGTATCCTGCTCCTCCTCCATGAATGTTTCCTTCTACGCAACTCCTCTTTGTCGCACCCCGAGGCTGGTCGAAAGGGCGGGCTGGGCGTTTCGCCGGAGACAACCTCATCATTTATGATCCTGAAGCTTGAGATTTGCAACAGTCTCACGGATGGAGGGCGGGTGGTTTTCAAAATGTGGTTCCCGCCTTCACGCCGCGCGCGAAGATTCGTCGTAGAAGTTGGCAACATATTCATGAATGGAGGGCGGGTCATTTTCAAAATGTGGCTCTCGCATGAGCGCCGCGCACATTTGTTGTAAGAGATTGCAGAGGTTTCAAGGATCCCCATGGCTCACAATCCAAAAACGGGTTTGGGCATGATGTCGGACTGTCAGGGCTCAACAGATGCATTGGCCCGTGGTGCTGAAGTCGAATAAATGGTGTTCTGGCACGATTATGATCGCCCAGACGAATCAGTGACGGTGATTTGCGGTGTTCAAATCCCAGGAACGGTGCTCTGGCACAGCTGCAAGATTTACAAGCCATTGTCTTTCAACGGAACACTTCCCTCTGACAGTGACCTTGTAGGAGCCCGTGAAAGAGGGAACTTGGAGGGAGGGCTGATTGCAATATCGTTAGTGCGTCTTGTGCTTACACTGGTCCTCCTCCCCCTCCTCCCTCTCACCCACCGATCCCACGGAGGGAGGGAACGACGACATGTAATCGGCGACACATCGCCGATAGATCGGCGACAGGCCCCTGATTGGCGATCAATGGGCAATCGGGGATCATCCCCATATGATCCTATCCCCCTCCAGCGTCGCCCCCCTGGTTTTCTGGCCATAGCTCGGCTCTCTGGCGGCCGTCCAGGACAAGGCAGCCACCCGCAGAAAACCCACGGCGAGGCGCAGCTGCTAGAGAGCATTTCGAGGCTGGAGAACGTTCAGGAACCGACGACAACGTCCGAAAACCAAACTCGAAATAAGGGGGGAGGAGTGGGACATCAGATCAGGGCAATAACACTGTCATGATATCAACTGTTGAGAACGGGCGGTTTCCGTAACATGCGGCGGCTCAGGGAGCACCACCGCCTCTGCAATCACCATCGCCCTTCGGACTGGGAGGGCAGGAGTGACGAGAGATACGGCGACACCAATACCCGACTTTGGAGGTTTTCGACTGTCAAGACAAAATTGAGCACAACTCTAGGATTGGGGGGCGTCCATGCTCGATAGGGGTTCGTTAGAATAGCTCCCTGAAGGTGTACCCCGGACTTTCCCAACTTTTCTGAGCAACCTGATTTCTTGAGGGCAACTCGGGGGGGGGGGGGCGAAACATCACTTGTGAAGGAGGGGCAAGACCCAAACATTCGACGTCTGGACCTGTTCAATACGAAACCCTTGGATGTCCCGACCCTTTCCCATGCCTATAGTTTTTCGTCCCGAATGCTGTCTTAATTGTCCCGGGGCCTGGCGAGGGCCCCCCCGGAGGCGGAAAACCGCCAAAACTTCCCGTCGTGATGTTTCACGACGACTACACGTCTGGGGAGGGACAGGAGGCAGGAGTAAAGAGGAGGGGTGAGGAGGAGGAGGAGCAGGAGGAGTTTGGAGGAGGAGAGGGATGAAGGTGGAGGATGGAGCAGGAGGAGGCAAGAAAAGGCAGGAGAAGGAGAACAGGAGGGGTGAGGATGACAGGAGCAGAGGACCTGGGGCAACCTCGTGGGGCGCAGGAGCGGCAGCAGAAGCCAGAACCAGCATCGGCAGCATCAGCAGCACGAGCGAGAGAGACAACGAGGCTGGACGGGGGGGGCGGACATGAGCATTCTAAAACGTGCTGTTGTGCTCTCTTGCCATCGCCGATATACTAAACTGACGACTCTGTCTGGTCTTCGGGCTCTTAGAAGAGCGCTACGCGTGGAGGCCCACTGCGTGCTGTCGCCTGACCATGCGCTCACCAGTGGCATCAGAGAACTAAAGCCGCCATGCGCTGGTACGCGTGCGAGGGGCAGCAATCTCTTTCTCTCTCTCTCTCTCTCTCTCTCGCGGCACGAGCGTGATTTTCCTCACGCTCTGGGCGGCTCTTGCTTCTCCGCCCCTCCTGCCCTCTCGCGCTCGGCCGAGGCCCACGTTTGCTTCTGGCGCGCCCCGCCCGCTGCTCTGACCTGCATCGGCCTCGTGCCCGCTTGTGCACGCGGGCTTAGAAACCAGTTCTCTATCTCTCTCTCTCCCTCTGTCTCCCTCCCTTGCCTCTTTGCCCGTCCCTCCCTCCCTCCGTCCCTTCCCTCTCCCTTCCCTCTCCCTCCCTCCCTCCCTTCCTTCTCCCTTACCTCTTCGCCCGTAATTACCCCTCGCTCCCCCTCTCCCCCTCCCTCTCTCCCTCTGCGCGCCCCTGCCCTCCCCTCGCTCTCTCGGCCTCCCCCCTTCCCCTCCCCCCCCTCCTCTTCCCCCCCCTCGCGCCCCGTCTCTCCTGTCTCTCCCCTCTCCATCTCCCCTCCCCCTCCCTCTCCCCTCACTCTCCCTCTCCCCTCCCCTTCGCCTTCCCTCTCCCCTCCCCTTCGCCTTCCCCTCGTCCTCGGCTCAGGGGGTCTCCCGAAGCCTCCGGAGGCCCTCCCCCCGAACTGCACAGCACAAGCTCCGATCTCGAACCTCAACCTCTCCCATCTCCAGGCGGAAGCTGAGACCGATCCCAACGGAGATGCCGCGCGCCCCGCCGCGCCTCCGTGAAGGCCGTGTTCTGCAGCTTGTACCTGCGCGTGGTTCTGCACTGGGGAGTGCCACCACCCGGCCCAAGGCCACCGACTTCTCCCGTTTCAGGCTCTTCCGCTCCCCGCTCTGACATCGGGGCGGACGGAAAGAGATGGATAGCAAAGATGGGATGAGGGGCAACGATCGGGGGGGGATAGGCATAGGGGGGGACGCATCGACCTGGAGTCGGCGATACATCGCCAAAAGATCGGCGATAGGCCCCCGACAGTGTGAATCCGCTCGTCCCTGGGCCGGGAACGCTCTCGGCGAGGCGCAGCCGCTGGAGAGCACCCCGAGGCTGGCACGACGCTGAGAACCTGCGAAAACGCCCGAACACCTCGCACCTCGAAACTCGAGCCCCCACCCTGTGCCCATCCCCCCCTATCGTTGCCCCATATGGCTTCGCGAAGCAACTCACGCAGCTGGTCTTCCCCGGCGCCTCCTGGCGCCGGAGAGGCGGCCACGTGCATCGAGGAGCGGCCATGTGCAGCAGCTCGCAGCCCCGCTTTCCCGATCCCCCCCCATCTCTGAAGGGGCCCAGGGAGGCACGCGTAGATGCACACAAATCCAAGGATCCCCGTATGACCCCCATATTTTATCGGTTTTCCTATGTCCCCCCACTACCAACATTTTCCTACATTTTCGTAGGGGATCGACGATTAATTGTGTCTGTGTTTTTTCCCCCTGGCCCTTCCCGCCTACGGCGTGAGTCGGGCGGGTGGTTATGGGGGGTGACCTGAATGGCGTGCCCTTTAGGGTCCTCTTCTTCACCCCCCGCTTGGGTCACCCCCCCTTACCACCCGCCTGAAAGGCGTGAGATCCAAGGGCTCGCGGCACCGTCCCCATCCTCGCAGATGCTAGCGAATCCACTCAGATGCGCGGCGCCTCGGAGGCACCCGAGTCGTACGGCCGAACCCCCGCGAGATGTTGCAGCCTGCAAGGCGGAGGTCTCTGCGACACAAGCGGCTATAGACCCCAATCGAGCTCAGCGCTGTCCAAAAGCTGCTTGGGCCAGATGGCTACGAGGTCTCTTTGACAGACATCGTTGCCCCGTTGCTCCTCGGAAGGGGCGGGAGCACCAGTTGGAGGGGGAATCGGGAAAGAAAGCGAAGGGCGGAAGGGAAGGGGAGGTGGTATTCCTCCTCCTAGCTTCCACTCGCTGTCAGGGGCGCCGACGGCCTGAAACATCCTCTTCCCGCCAAGGCGGCCGCAACTGCAATGGCCCGCAGCACAACGGTCCTGTAGTGGCACACTGGAGCCACACAGATGAGCGCATGCCTGGCCCGCAGGACCTCTTCTGCAGCGAACCCTGCATCATAAGGGGCTTGGCCGCCGCCAATAACGAATGCGAAATTGCAGGGGACTGGGATCTCGCGATATTAACACCTACACTGGAGGGACACGTAAAACTGCATGAGCAGAAACTTCCGGAACTCCGCGCTGCTTTATTGGATAGGCTCCAGACCGTTCTTCCCGGCGCGCGGAGCGCGCCAACCAGGGGCGAAGCCAAAGGCGCCGCAAAGTGGGCCCAACGCTGATCCAAGACATCCGCGCGGACCTCTGAACATGTATGCGTACGTGTTTCCTCATCTGTCATCCGAACTGAGGGTGGCGGGACGCAACATCAGACGCAATAGCCTGGCTTAAACTCGGGATTAAAGGCAAATAAAACGACTAAGCGGCAGTAGTCAAGATTACAAAGGATGATGCCAGATTTGGCTGGGCTACGACCACGGATACACCAAGGCCGATGCTGAATCTGGCCTCCCAAGTTCTGCACCCTAGAGAAAAGGTGCCGGAGCCGCTGCTCCCTAGACCCCTTCGGGGGTGTACTTGCACTTCGACGAGGACCTCGAGGCGAATCGGGGCGTGACAGCGAGGGAAATGACCATCTACCAAACCCCCCCAACCCAACCACAAGACCCGAATTTGACCCGAATTTCGGGTTGGGGGGGGTACGGGTTCCACGTGTTTTTTCGATGCTCCCCGCCCCCCCCACTGGAAATGGAGGGCAAATCGTGGCCTTCGGGTATTCTCCACCACCTCCTCTTCCTTCTTCCTCCTCCCTGTCGTCGTCGTCGCTGTCTGCCACATTACTCGTTTCCTGCCCCGCGCTCCCCTTTGAACCTGCGATGGTTCGCTAATACTCTTCGCGCCCCCTTGGATGCCAGAGCCATCTGACCCCCCCCCCAGAAGCCCCCCGAGCCCTCAGGGGCGCCCGATGCTCTTTGCACCCCACAGAATTCCTCGCGCCACGCGCCAAACTCCTCACAGAGGAATTGGAGGAGGAGTATCTAATACCCCGCGGCCCAGAGCCCCCCTCTACCACAGCACCGCAGCCCTGAGAAGGAGCAAGGCGAGGGGAAGGAGAAGAGAGGGGAGGCCCAGGCACGCTCAGCGCGGGCCAGAGACCTCGAGCTTGACCGTGCCTACGCACTGCTGGCGGGAGCGCCGCGGGCGCTGCGGTCATCAGCCCGCTCGCCCCCAGCAGCCGCTCTCGATCGAGTGTACCCCCGCCACGAACGAATACCCGCCCCTTGTGAAGCCTTCCTGCACATCGTGATGGCGCCCGCGAAGATGACGCCACCCAGGCCACGGTGAGCGCCACCACCAGCCGCGAGCTGCGACCCCGACTGGCCGTTAGGCGTGTGGACGTAGCACCGTGTGCAGCAGCATAGAGGCTTGTGCAGGAGCACAAGCGATAGGAAACGCAGCACCGTGTGCAGCAGCATAGAGGCTTGTGGACGTGAAAAATCCCAGGGTAGTGCTCCGTCCTGACCTCCCGTGGCTGACAGCGCGATAAAATGGGTAGAGCACGGCGGCTGATGAGCTCCACCATCGTCTGCCGCCGCCGAGAGTGGAACGGCAGCATGGGGAAGGTGAGCTCATGCACGCTCGTGTCGTCCAGGGAGGGCCGCCGCGCCTCAGGCTGCACTGCTGCTCTGCTCCCTGTCTCCTCGAGCGGCTTGACGCCTCGTCACGATAGGCGCCTCGAGTCCAACCTCAGGCAACACCAAGGCCCCGTCGCCATCGCGGCCGACCATGGCGTGTCACGCAGCGCAAGCAGCGCCCTCGCCACCGACGGGGACTGGGAGGGGAACGGCGGGACGCAAGGAGGGGGCGCGAGCCTCCCTGCCAACCAGGCCGAGTCCAGCATCCGCAACCGCCTCGTTCGGTCCGTCCTTCCTCGCGCGAAGCGCAGGACGAGGGCGGCCTCGCCGCATCGCGAAGCTCGGCCACTCCACCACCCACCTGGGGACAATGTCGCTGGCCACTCCTCCCACCACCTGGGCCGCCAGCGTGACACTGGTCTGCGGAGCAGGCGCCCGTCCGTCCCCCCACCACCTGGGACGGGCATTGGAGGAAGAGGAGGAGGAGGAGGAGGAGGAGGAGGAGGAGGAAGAGGAGGAGGAGGAGGATGAAGAGGATGAGGAGGAGGAGGATTATGAGGAAGAAGAGGAGAGCTATCACTGGTGCGTGCCCACGCACAAACCCGACGACAAATCAAATGACCATCCCTGCGACTCTCGACATACCTGCGGTCGTTGCGATGGACCGTGGCGCGTTAGTCCAATGAGGCTGGAGGGTTGGCAGCTTCTCTTTCCCATGACGATCGTCACCACGACCTCGTGTCGTTCACATCGTTCGCAGAGAAGGAGAACTTCGACGATGGTGAAGGAAGTTCCCAGGGTTCGACATTCTGGCATTGCTTGTCCATCGGGTTTTCAGGGCTCTGGGCTGTTGGGTGGTGCCATACACGTACTGGGGGGTCTGCGGTCTTCCTTCTGTTCGTCCAATGTCCTGCCCCCCCTCCCCCCCTCACTCGTGGATAAAAACATACCGTATCCGTGGTCTCGCAGGCCGGGTCCCTGGGCTGCGACCCCGCGGATACGGGGCGTTGCTTCGCGGATGCCCCGCGCGGATATCCGCGCGATCGCGCCCATAACACAGGCGTGATTGGCCGATCGATGTGTTCTGTCTGAGAACAGCGTTCCAGATGTTATTTCTGGTACCGATGTAGCAAAATGGCCTTGACACTGCGATCACCACGTGGCGCGTTGACACCGCATATCCCGCAACGCACGCTAATGCAACAACCTACGCATGCACCGCACTGCACGTGTACAGCACGATGACGCGGTGCATGGCGTTGCCCTTGTACACCGCAACGCCTGTGTACACAACTGCGAACGCGCACGCCGCAACGCCTCTGCACAACACAACTGTGGCCACACGGGCACGCCCCGCACGCACACTTCAGCAACCGCGCTTACCGCTGCGACTGGCGCCTGCGTGCGCCACATGGTATATGTATACCACACAACCCGCGTACATTTCAAGGGTCCCGACAATGCCAATAAACCGAAATTCGTGGCCGCGGGGTGGGGAGGCGCGAACGTCAACTTGAACATGCAAAGTTGTTGTGGCCAGTGTTTTTTGGTCGCCTGGGTACAACTCAAGCGAGTTGTTCGAGATGCGTGCGGCCGCGGGGACGAAGATCCCCCCAGAGGAGAAGGGCCGTTTGGCGCGTCGAGTTCACTTGCGCCGCGGCTTCATCCAATAAGGCCTTGGCCCAAAGAGCCCCCGAGAGGGTTCCGACGCGCCTCGACACGGCCCTGGGGGCGGCCGAACCAAAAAACGCCAAAGACTGCCCAATGAGGTTCCCGAGAGGGGGACCACCAACTGACACCTCGAGCGTTCCCCACCAAGACGCCCCCAGGAGGCCCAAAAAGAACCCAAGAAACCCTTGGACAGGCCCAGCATTAACCCAAGAACGCGCGAAACAGGGCACCAAGAGGCTCAAATCCCTCCCTGCTTGCCCCCCGCATCTGCCCGTCGTCCTCCCCGTCCTCCTCCTCCTCCTCCTCGTCGTCCTCGTCCGCGTCCTCGTTCCCGTCCTCCTCCTCCTTTTCCTCCTCTTCCTCCTCCTCCTCCTTCTCCTCCTCCTCCCCCTCCTCCTACTCCTCCTCCTCCTCCTCCTCCTCCTCCTCCTCCTCCTCCTCCTCCTCCTCCTCCCCAGCCCCTCTTTTTTCTAGCGTCCAGGGTCGGCGGCATCAGCCGCAAATCTTGCCCAGTAAACTGGTCACTGCGTGGTCACAAGGTGGCCACTCCGCCGTGGTCGGGGCGATGGTCGACGATCACCAGAGCATCGCTCGCCACGTAGTAGCCCACGAGAAAAAGCAAACTATGCGCACCCGTGTGCCTGCGTACGAATGCAACCTTGAGCCTGTGTGCGCTGCCAGCATGTACATCACAGTGCCCGCGAACACCACAAAGCCCGCGCACATCTCCAGGTACCCGACGGCTTCAAACTTCAACAACACATGGCCGCCGCCAGCGTATCAAATTATAGATGCAAATTGTTCGTAAGTGTGTTTTTTGGTCTGGCCACGGGCACGGCCCCTATCCAGAGTGCCAGACACCACCACGCGCCGTCCGCCGAAGCCGGCGCGTGCGCTATGCACACCGAGCTGCTTGTCTCTTCCAATGATAGTGCGACGCCGTGCCTGTGCGGGTGCCACAACAGCCTGCGCGCGCCACGCGCGTGTACACACCACAAGCACAATTCTGCGCACACTGCAAACACGTTGCGCGCACTTCGAACAGCATACCAGTGCGCTAAGCAACAGGCGTTGCTGCAACGGGGGTGGGTTGGGCGGCGCTCGTTATGTTATCTACAGGGTGGGTGGGTTGGAGGCCACAAAATGCGCGTTATGTGTTCGAGTAACAGAAACTTGAGAGATCGAACCCACACCGCGCAGGAACGATACCTCGCGGGTCCTCTAGCCTCCCGGCGGGGGGGCGGGGGCGCGCTTCAGCTGCCCGTAGGCGAAACCATCGCTGGAGCCATCCACGAACAGCTGGCAGAGGATGTCCGCCTGCCCGGCCGCGCGGAGCCAGGTGCCTCGTACGCCCCGCGGCGCCTAGGATAGCACACGTCTTGCCTTATTGCACGTTGCAATAAATGTGTATGTATGCGCACGTACTAACTAGAGTGGGACTCAACTACACATACCCGCATGATGAGCATTGGCACCTTACCCATGGATACCTATAACGATTTACCGTACATTATAAGATTCACAATGGTAGAGACAGAGAGATATATAACATACTATGTGTGTTCACCCATTGTTCGATCAAGTTTGTCTGCATTTCTGTATGTTATGTATGTATGCGTTTACGCATGTATGTGTGTATGCATGTAGACATGCATGCATGTAATCATGTGTGTATGGGTAGATGCATGCATGTATGCCTTTTATGTATATGTGTATGAATGCATGCATTTATGCACGCATGTGCGTATGTATGTATGTCTACATGCAGGCATACATGCATGCATACATGTATGTATGTATGTATGTGCGTGCATATGTGTATGCATGCACGCATGTATGTGTACATGTGTGTGTATGTGTGCATGCGTGCATGTATGCGTGGATGCGTGCGTGCGTGCGTACGTGCGTGCAGGTATGTGTGAGTATGTATGTTTGTATGTGGGTGTGCATGTATGTATGTATGTATGCATGCATGCATGTGTGTATGTGTGTATGTATGTATGCACATGTGTAAAACATCATGTATGTATGAAAGTATGACTGTACAATTGCTCGTAGGTGTACATGCACGTGTGTGTATGCGTATGTGTGTATGCATGTAGAAATGTGTATACGTCTGCATGTCTGTATGTGTATATGCATGTTTGGATGCATGTATGTCTGTATGTATGTATGTATAGGTGTGCTCATGCATATGTGTTTAAGTATGTGCATGCATGTATGTAGTTATGTGTATGTACGTGGTTCTACATATACATATACATGTACATGTTACAGTATGCACGCATACATGAATGCATGCATGCAGGTATGAATAGATGGTTGTATGGTTTGAGGGTTGTATGTATATATGTATGTATGAATTTATGTATATATGTATGTATGTATGCATGCATGTATGCATGTATGTATGTATGTATGTATGTGTGTATGTATGTATGTATGTATGTATGTATGTATGTATGCATGAATGCATGCATGTATGTATGTATGTATGTATGTATGTGTGTTCATGTATGTATGTATGCGTGTACGTGTGTATGTATGTATGCATGCATTTATGCATGTCTGTAGTATGCACATATATATATAAACACATATATATGTATATATCAATATAGATAAATCCCTCTCTCTCTTGTCTCTCCTGGTAAGGCGTCGTGTTGCGCGCAGGCAGTCCCCTCTGGATAGTCCCAACTGGCCTCTACAGGCCGTCCTGAGCAATTCAGGGCGGTCTCCGCACCCTGGAGGCCGTTCCGGCGGCGCCCATGGAACGCTCCACGCTCCAGGGCTGGGATGTTGAGACCGGCGTGGACTACTCGTGGGACTTGTTGAGGCCCGCCCGGACTACCAGGGGAGCTATCTGCACGCAACTCGAGCTCTTTACCTCCCTGTGTGGGCTTCTACCTCAGAAGGCGTCAAAAGAATTGTACCTCAGAATGCGTCCTTGAGCTTGTACTTCGGAAGGCGTCTTTGGGCGTGTACCTCCTTTGATTTCCCCTTTGGGTTTTTACCTCAGCAAAAGAAATAGTCGCGGACCGAAATCCACGCGAGCGCTGCGGTTTGAAGGTTGGGGTCGGGAGGTCAGGGAGCCCACCGCGCTGGCCACGGTTGGATGTTGGAAATTGTGGATTCACTTCTTTGTCCTCGCTGCTCCGCCTCATCTCGCTCTTCCTCCTGCCCCTTCCCCCCCCTTCCCGCTCCTCCTCCTCGTCCCTTTATTGATGGCGCCGGATGCCTGCCGTCTCCGCTCAACCCCCGCGAAGAAGGCGAATCATAGAAAACGCGACGGGGAGGGAGCTGTACGGGGAGATAGAGTGGCGAGGAGGAGGGCCCTGTCAGCCTGGCGTTGATGTTCGCAACGGGTGGTTTTACCTTGTTTCGGCCCCTGGCATCCTCAGAGCTGGATCCAGCTTTGTACCTGTCCAGCGGGGGGAAGGGATGAGCCAACTCGCACAATACCAGGTCATGCAATACACTGTGGTGGTGACCCCGCAGTCCCTGCATGAATCTATAGTTTCGCGCGGACTCTGAAGAAATAGCTTTACGGTGTGTACTTGCTGACTGGCAGCATCATGAATAGCCCTGTGGCGTGACACTGTCTGTGTAGGTCGTACAATCGGAATCTGCCGACCCCCTGTGGGTCCTGCAGGCTGAAAAGAACACGGTGCATTGGCTACTGCGTTTTCGTTACTGGGACGCACGGGGCTGACTGTATAACAATCGTGTCCCGCTCGCGTGTCTGAATTCCCCATGAATCCGTGACACATCATCTTCCTCACCCTCCTCCTCCCGCGACTCCCCCTGCCCCACTCCCCCCTCCGCCCTCTACCTCCCCCCATCCATTCCATAGAACGTTCGCATCTCCGGTACCTCACACAAACTCCTGTTCGCTCCGCCCCATTTCTCCGCCCCTCTTCTTGCCTCATCCCTTCCTCCCGCTTCTCTCTCCTCCACACCCTCCATCACCGTCCCTCCTCCCCCCCTTCCTCATCCTCCCTCCCGCCTCTATCCTCTCTCTTTCTCCCTCTTTCCTTCTCTGCCACCTCCTCCTCCTCCTCCTTGTTCCCCTTTCGTCCTCCCTGCTCCTCCCGTTCCCCCTCCCTAATCATACTTACCTTCATCCCGCCTCATGCCTCCATCTTCCCTTCTCCTCCTCCTGCTCCCCCTCATCCTCATGCCTCCCCCCTTCCTCCTCCCCCATTTCTCCATCCCCTCCCCTCCCTCGTTTGGGCGTGGGGGTGGGAGGCGTACGCGTAACGCTCCTACCTCATAGACCACCATGCGGGTGATATATGGCTTTGGGGAGGGGGACGCTACCATTGACACGTGTTGGACGTACTCCAACTCACGAGATTACACATATCGGAACATGAATACGAATGTTCGTCTGCCAAGCTATGCATCTAAACCTGTCTACGCAACCATCTATCTACCCCTCTCACCGCCACTCCATGTATCTCCATCTATCTCTCTCTCTCTAGAAGTGTATCACACTCTATCTGTGAATCTAGCATCTACCAACCAGTTTGAACATCAATCGGTCTGCCTACCGCTCGCATTATCGGAACAACCATCACGACACCCCTCGGGGCAACTGTCTCTCTGTCCGTCGATCTACCCGTCGATCAATGTACAGATATGTATATATATGTATATATATGTATATCTGTATGTCTACATCTTCTAAATCACTGTCTCTCCACGCACTCCGCGCAGGATAACCATTGGAATAACCGTCGGGACAACCATCTGGAAAATCGTCGGGACCAACGTCGGGACCACCGTCGAGACAACAGTTGGGACAGCCATCGGGACAGTCATCGGGGCAACTGGCATCCACCAACGGGGCTGGAGCGACCCACTTTGGCCTGACTTGTGACCTCCACCCGAGCTTGCACGGCTTCGCCTCGCCTCGCCTCGCCCGCACGTTGAGTCAAACACGACAGGAGCCGAAACCGGGATCGCCTTCTCGGTTGGGCGGATCCGCGTCACATCGATCTTACCCATCGGTCGGAATAAGTAGGTAGAAACATGAAGTAGGAAGGCTTTGAAAATAGATTGGGTGGTCGCCCGCCCCCGAAAAAAGGGCGGAAAGGGTGAAGTCACTCAATCATTGAAGTAGGAAGGCTCTGAACTCTGAAACTAGATTGGAATCTGGGACTCCCAAAACACCTACTTTTCAACGGCCGAAGGGTACCCTCAACCTCCTCTTGAACCGCGCCGCCGACGCCGTTCCACACGAACTCTGGGGTGGTGCAAGCCCACGGTACGCACGGGGCACGCCACTGACGGCTCAAATTGCACCCGAAAAACATCTGGGCGCGTCTTCCCCGTCGGGGACCGACCGGGCGATTGCGCTCAAGTGCCCCCCCCCCCTCGTTGAGGGCATCACGACTTCTGCTGTCCCTGGGCTCGCAATGGAATGCCCACGATCTGCTCCAGATGTCCCTGGCGATCCCTGGACTTACCTCGCTCTGTCTGACGATGCAGTGATGCGTCTCGATGTACACCCTGCGAAATGCTTAAGAAATCATGGGTTAAGAAATTGATAGTCTCAGAACTTGAATAAAAAACCCAACATGTCTGTTAACATCTTAAGATTTACATTAAAACGTTAAGAATAATCGAGACTCTGGCCGAAAACTTAAGTTTTCTTAAGCATCGCCTAAGGTGTATCTGCTGGACTTCTCTCGATGTCCGAGGCGTGGCTCCCGCAGGTCGACTGGTGAGAAGTCATGGCGCCCTCGCGGGCCCCACCCGTCCGCCGGTCCTGCCGACTCGGGGGATCGGAGCAGGGGCGCGCTTTGAAGCGAGCGACTCGAGGAAGTATGAAGGGGCCCCAGGACACACAAACAAATACACACAAACAAAAAGATTCCCCATAGTTTCCCATATTTTCTGGGTTTCTGTCTTCCCCCCCATTTCCCATATTTTCCCATATTTTCTAGGGAATCGAGGATTAATTGTGTCTGTGTGTTTCTTTTCCTCCTGAAAGTATCCCACTCTCTGTGACGAGACCACTCTCTGTGACGAGACCAGGACGCCTGGGGACTGGGTTCCCTCCAGTCTGGGCAGCAAGCCGCTGCGCCACTATCGATCTGGAAGAGTCGGTCGGAGTACGTGGATGCTTTCTCTGTCAGCCATTGCGGATTCCACAGCTCTCCTCTGGGGCACCCGAAACCTTGGAGAAGTCTGTTCTTCGGCGAAGCTTGAGAGACAACCCGCAAGCAGAAATATCGAAAGCGCAGGCTTGATGAACTGAGCAAGAGGCCCACACCTCCCTCCTGGTGCAAGATGTCCGTTAAATACAAGAATGTAAGGGGAACGGTTCACCAAACAATTTCCGAATCTTCGGCTTCTGGATCGCTTCGGCTGCGCCTGACCCGTCGACCGTCCAAGCGCGCACCCGACGAGGGTGGGAGGGAACGGTTACAGAGTAAGTTCCCGGCCAGGGGCCGCTTTCCTAATCATCATCATGAGCTCTGCCGCGTGAACACGACCCCCAGTTGACCCACCAGCCATTTGGACTAAACTGGCCCAGCATCTAGCAATGTCTTTCCTCTTCCAAGAGCCTCTTCCATTCCGAGGCGTTTATTTCACCCCCTCTCCCTTCCTGAGGTTTTCTTTCTGGGGCGGGTCGAGATCGGTCAGGGCGCCCAAGATGGCTGCAAGAGACCTCCGTCGCTCCAAGATGGCCTCGAAGATGACTTCCAGGCCAAGATGGCTCAAGATAGCCGACGATGGTTCAAGATA
>CAUYUJ010010125.1:264979-282479 GCA_963575745.1 Prorocentrum cordatum
CCAAGGTCAAACGGGGCTACCACCGAAACCCTGGCGAACGAATGAGACCCTGAAGGTTCCCACCGTTCTACGTGCTGGTGAGTACGATTATAATGATGCTGTGGAGGAGGTGAAGAGGAGAAGAGATGGAGGAGAGGAATTGGGACATCCCTCTCCCCTCCTCCCTCATAACCCCAACTCCCTCCTCATACCTCCCAACCCCTTCCTACTGTTTCTCCTCCTCCTCCTGCCCCCGTCCTACTCATCATAATTCCAAGTTGCCCCGCATCCTCCTCCTACTCCTCCTCCACCTCGACGAGGGATGTTGAAGATGGAATAAGAGACCAGAGGTGAGATGATGATGAAAGGGGGTGGCGGGGCGGAGGAATGAGAAGAGGGAAGGATAGTGAGGGAGGGAAGAATGAAGGAGGGACACACAGAAGGTGGGAGGGAGCGTGTGAGAGAGGGAGGAGGTTGGGAAGAAGGGAAGAAAGAGGGAGAGAGAGAGAGAGAGAGAAGGACAGGAAGGAGGGAAAGCGAGGGGGGAGGAGGGAGGGCAAGGTTCTGATAGGTTGAAACTTCCTCGGTTCGGAACTGGTCGTCTGGTTGCTGGCTCGGGCGGCCTGAGGCTAAGGTTGGCAGAGGGAGGGAGAAGGCAGACATGTTGCGGATACCTCCAGAGGACAACAAAGGGACAAAGTACCCGCAACCACCTCGACGTTCTTCATCTCTCCCTCTTTCTCCTCCTTCTCCCGATCATCCTCCTCCTACCCCCATCCTCCTCCTCGCGCTCGCGCCGCGGGGCCGCCGGCTCGGGCGCAGGCCTGCGGGGGTGTGGGGCTCGGGCGGCAGCGCACGGCTGGGGCAGAGGAGGAGTCGGCAGAGCAGGGCCAAGCCTTCCTGTCCGCCCGTCTGCCGTCCAGAGAGACAACCGTCGGGTTGGGGGGATGGGGATGGGAGAATACGGGGCAGGACTGCGTCAAAAGCACAGCTCGAGATACACGATGGCCCGGCTGCAGTGGAAGCTCGACCACAAAAACCCTTCCTCAAGAAACCCAACCCGGAGACCCCAGGAGGTCCCTTGACTTTTTTGGTGTGGGAACGTCACGCTTTCCACAGAAAACCACCACAGCACAAGAAGCCCAGGGCACCCTGGAGGCAAGCAGGGCGTTTCCTGGCATGGGTCGCCACTGTAACTAGATGCCTCCTCCTCTTCCTCCTCCTCCTCCTCCAGTCCTCGACCTCCTCCTGGTCCTCCTCCTCCTCCTCTCCTCCACCTCCTCATCCATCCTCCCTCCTTCCTCCCCTCCTCCTCCTCCTCCCCCCTCCTCCCCTCCTCCTCCTCCTCCTCCTCCTCCTCCTCCTCCTCCTCCACCCAAACATCCTCCTCCCCAACATCCTCCTCGTCCTTCCCCTCCACCTTCACCTCCTCCCTCTCCTCGAAACGAAGCTGTTCTACCTCTTCCTCGTCCTCCTCCTCCTCTTCCTCGACGGCTACTCTGTCCCTCCTCCCCTCATCGCCCTCACCTCCCCTTCCCCGCTCCCTCCGTCTCCTCCCCTCTTCCTCCTTCTCCTCCCCCTCATCATTCCCCTTGCCCCCCATCCTCATCCAGAAGGCAAAACGGCAAGGAGGAGAGACGAGCCGCGCGGCGCTCGCCGGTCCGCGATCTGCACTGCCCGGACCCTCACTTCGGCCTGGACGGCGGCGGGGTGTCCTCCTCCTCCTCCTCCGCCTCAGCGACACCTTCGCCTCCGCGTCCGCCTCCGCTTGTCACAGCGACTAACGGTAAATCCTCTGACATGACGATCGCAGTGGAACGAATAAAAAAATGTGGGATGAAAGACGAATACATTTTCCAGTCAGGGTGCGCTCGGCTTGGCCTTGAGCCAAAAACCAAAGCGTGCGCAGTTCAGCTCGTGTTACACTGTATCTACTCACGTGCTCTGGGTCCTGGAACCGATCGAAAGGAAGCCCTCCCGACAGGTCCCCGGACGTCTATACCCCGAGAAAGGGGTCGAGAGCCCAGGAAAAAAAGAAACGACCCAGGCAGGGACGGGGTCGAGAGCTCCTGGGGCGTCGCGCCTCCAGCGCGCGTTTGAGCACGTGTAAATATGCCGAAAACCATTGAAAACTATTACTATCGTGAAGGATGGAAGGAGAAAGTGCGCCCTCGAGGGCTAGCTTGTGCCAGCGTTCTCGCCTTGTGTCGCGCCAGCAGGGTCTCTCTTCGCAGCAGCAGCGTTGCGCCCTCCTTTGGAGGGAGCCGGCCTGGACAAGAAGCGCTGTTATCTCCGCCGGAAGAAAAAGCACGAAAATCTTCACGCCGAGGACGGAGGGAGAGAGCTCTAAACGGTAAGTAAAAAACGGCACGGGAAAATATGATGTATATGATACAGTCGGCGCAACGGCATGCTCATGATCACTCATTGCTCCCTCTGCTTATCCTTTCCCACGCTCCCTCATCGAATGGTTGCCCACCCGACGCGGCAAACTATCGAACGGGAGCCCGCCCGACCACTCGCCGGCTGCGCGAGAGAAAGACGTGGGACTCAAAGAATTCACGTGCTCCCCCCAGCCGCGGCTCCGGCGACGGCAGCCGTGGACTGTCTCTGTGAGTCCTCCCAGGCTTCGATCACCTTGGTAGCCCGGCGCTCGTTCGCACCAGGGCGGCATCGTTTCGTGCCGCGCCTGCGCTTCTTGGCCGGAACTCCGGGAGGAGCCTGCTCCTGCGGGTCGTCGTCGTCCTCGTGGTATTCCTCCTCGTCGCTGTCCGGGATCGTGGCGGTCACCTGCTGGTCGCCCGTAACCTCGGAGGTCTGCTCCTGGAGAAAACGACCCAGAGTTGAACGCAGCTGGTCGTTGCTGAGCATGTGAGCCTTCGCGAACATGGCGCACCAATCCTTCTTGGATTTCCCGTACTTGTTCAACAACTCCGGCACCAGGTCCAGCTTGTCCGGCGAGTACTCCGCGTACAACAGTTTGAATATATCTCCCCACAAAGGATCTTCGTTATCCAGACTCGGACACATCATGGGGTACTCAATCACTGCCGTCTTCCAAGACATGGTCCGGGCAGGCGCCGGCTTGTCACTCCACGAATCTATGACATTACGGATGGTAGGGGATTCATATGCAAAGCCACGTCTCCCGTGTCTTGAGGAACCAACACCCGGCTGCAGCGAAGAAGAAGAGGAAACGGCAGCACGATGTCCATCGGAAGGTTGCCCTCCCGACGGATCTTGGTGTGGGAACCTATCGGAAGGACGCCCTCCCGACTGGCTTCCGGACACCGATACCTCCCTCCACGGCGGGGGGCCGACGCCTGCGATGTCTCCACGGTTCCGCCGCCCAGGAGAGACAGAGGTGCGACGGTGGCCCGGCTTCTCCGCGCCCTGCTTCGAACCCTGGCGTTCAGCCCGTCGCGCTCCTGAGTCCGGGTTTTCGCAACTTTTACCCGGAAAGACAACATCCATGGCGTCGAGGAGCACCTGGATGACCGCATTCGTCGCCAGCTTCGTCAAGCAGTCTGCGATCATGCCAGACGTTGGACAATGCAGAAACTCTGCTGCTCCACGTTCGCGTTCTTCGTGAAGCCTGTGTCCTCGCACAGCAAAGTAACGGGTCCTCCAGTTGGCCCCGCACATGGTGATGGACAGAGCAGCACGGTTGTCGATGAAAACCGTTACCTTGGGGATCTTGGCGCCGAGGTTGGAGAGAAGGTGCCTCAGACCCTCAACAATCTGCCATCCCAAGGTGGCACTGTAGAGCTCTGCTTCTGCTGTCGATAAGGTTGAGACAGAGCGTCTGGAAGAACGCCATGCCACGATGCTCCCAGCCCATACTACGACCAATCCGCTTTGAGAGCGGGTGTCAGCTCCAGCGTACCCGGCATCTGTCCATACTTCCAAGGACTCCTCGTTTCCTGCCCTCGTCAACAGGATCCCTTTGGACGCAGTGCCCTTCAGGTATCTGAGTATCTTCTGAGCAAGTTCCATACTCCAGGACGGGAACTTTGAGCACGAAGCTGCCAATAACGAGGTGTAGTACGACATGTCTGGGCGCGTTCTGGTGGCAAGCCAGTTGTATTCTCCACTATATGCCTGTAGCTGGCGGAGAACTGGCAGAGCAGGTTCGTCCTGTTCCGCCGGCAACGGTCCCATTTGCACACATTTGATGGCATTACAATTCTCCATGCCGTACTTGCTCAAAAGACTGTCCACGAAGTGTTTCTGATGAAACTTCATATCACCATTGTGCCGAAGAGTGCCGTCTATGCCGAGAAAGGTCAAAGGCCGGCTTACCTCTAGGATAGCCTCCTTGGCCAAAGTCCACATTGACCCCATGGCGCGCAGGAAAGCGGATCGCATAGATCCCATATCCGTCACCAAGAGAAGATCATCGACGTAAACAACCAATGCACCCAACATCTGCTGCGAGGTACCTGTGGCGTCTGTGATCTACCACAGTGGCGAATCAGCACTGCACTGTTCAAGGTAATACGAAGCGTTATTCCCAGGGGCTGGGTCTGCCCACTTCAAGTCTCGAAACTTCTTGTCTCGCTCCTCTGCCCAAAGCTTCGGCGACTCGCACAAGCCGCGCACCGCCCTGTCCAAGGTCCAAGCGACGCCGGCCTCCACAACCCCCAGCGCACCCACTGAGCCGGAGGGGCGACTACGACGAGCTTGTCAGCAGGCATGTGCGCGTTGAGGAAAGCGCCCTTGACGTCGTGCTTGCTCACAGTCCAGCCACGCATCGCCCCGAGCTTCAGCGCAGCGAGCAGAGAAGATGGCTCGGCCTGCGCGGTCCAGGACTGCAGCTTGGGGCCCGGCTCGGCGAAACTACCGCGCACGCAGGCTCGACATTTATACTTCTCGTCGCTCTTGGACCACGCGCGCGTCATTGGCAGCGGTCGCCCATGCGCGCGGAGCTCGTCAAGGGTCGTCTTGTGGAACGCCCCCATGCCGAGGAAGTTGCCTGTCAACTCTGCCTCCGCCGCGAGCCTCCAGTTCATGAGTTCCGGCCCGACGCTCTTCGCGACCTCCTGGGTCGGCACGATCATTTTCTCCGGCTCCTTGTCGATCAGTTGTTGCAGCGCCTCCTTGCGCAGGAGGTCGACATGGCCTTCTGCCGCCTGCACAGCAGCTCCGGCGCGGTCGAAGCAGACGGGATAGCAGTGTCCTTGCTGAAATTGCCGTTTGAGTCGCCTTCGCTCCTTCTGCGTGCGCTTCCGTCGTCGCGCAGGCGCTTCAAGACAAGGTTCGTCCACGTCTGCGTCAGCGTCACCACGTTCACCTTGAACTGCTCCTGTATTGAGATCGTTGTCATCAGCGGCCTGACCAAAATGATCAACGTGATCCACAAGAAACAGATCCGGAACGACAATTCCACCGTGCACGGCCAACTCGTCATCAATGTCCAATTCCGTGTCGTCATCGTCGCAAGTGCGGTCCAAAGTGTCCTCCGTGCCCGGGACTTCTGCGTCGCCTACGCGGGATGGGTCGTGGTCAGCTGAACCCCAAGTGGCGGCTTCAGACAGAGCAGCGCATGCGTGGGGTTACTCCAAGAAAGCACTCAAGGACCTGTCCCCATACGTGCGCCTAGGCTCGCCAGAGCGCGCTGCCACCTTCGCGGCCGCCGGTGGCGGCGCCCCAGAATCTTCTCGAAAATGGTTCGCGGGCTCCTCATCCGCCTCGTCGGCCGGCAGAAGTCCTTCAGCAGGTACGTCGAGCACGGGCCCTCGCGCTGCTGGCGGAGGCGGCGGTGCCTTGAGACACTCCCCCCAGACCAGACTATGGGGTTCCATCTGCCTCCTCTCACGGCGAACGGCCACGCACGCAGGGCAAGTAGCTGTCTCTCGCGTGGCTGCTCCGTCTGGTAGGAACGAAGGAACCGCAGCTCCGGCATCGTACTTCTCAGGCTCCGGAAGAGGAAGTGGAGCATCAGGCGGGTCCCAGTTGCTCATATTGATCTTTATCCAATTGAGCTCCTCCTCGTTCAACCCCTGGGCCTGCAGGTTGGTCTTGACCTTTACAATGCCTCGCTGGTACGTCCACAGCCCGTTCGGGGCGCTGCTGCTGGGCCCGAATACTGTTGCTGGCTCTGCGCGTGGCACAAAGGCGTTTCTCGGAGGAGGGTCGTGCACCAGCATCACCCTCGTGCCGAAAGGAATCCGGGGGTACTCTCCCAACCCTGCGCCCGCCCTGCACAATTGAGCTGCTGCAAGTGTCGTTACTCCCCACCAGGTGGTCGGAAGTCTGCTGACGCTCAAGAGGTGCCGGGCCCTGCGCTTCAAGACACCCACAGCCGATTCGGCAGAGGCATTCTCGTTAGGATCGCAGCCTGCTGTCGATGTCTTGTGGATGCCGTGGTAGGCGCAGAAGTTGCTGAGTTCTTCGTTCATGAACTCGGACCCCTGGTCGCTGTGCAAGCGGAGGACGATCTCACCCGGGATATTGGCGTGGTCGTTGTTGACCTGGGCGAGCAAATGTTGCACTGCCTTCGGAGCTTCGCTCTTCGCGCCCAGAAGGGCGGCGTAGATCAGAGCCGGTCGCGGCGGCGTCTGCCCCGCAATTCCCCCCGCCTGCTCCCAGCCTCCGCCCGGCCCAGAAGTCTGCGCAGCCACGTCGCAAAAAAATGCTGTCTCATCGGGCCTCACTGATAAAACCAAAAAGTAGTGGCACGGATCTTTCGCGATGAGCCCCCCTGGCCGGGGCGCGGGCTCATGGGGGCCACTTAAGTCCACCGTGCACACTCCCGGAGACACATTCGACCGACGATGATGCTGTCGACGTCGCAAGGCGGCCCCTTGCCACAAAACACTTTCAGCAGAAAACTTCTGGTGCTGCCGCGGGTTCTCCCCGAGCTCGCCCCCCACCAGGTCTTGCAAATCCCGGCGATGATGGGGCGGCTGAGGTAGAGGCGGCCCGGCTACAGCGTCCTCGTTGCCTGGGGGCTCTCCGGCTCCCACGCCGACCGTGCCAGTGCGCGCCAGGGAAGTAGTGGGCATGCCCACAACCTGCTGCAATGCGGCCCCGAGAGAATCCACTCTCGCAGCCATCGCGGCAGGCGTGGCGAGCATGTGCGTCTGAATGAGGTCACAAGTCTGCGATGCTGCGTTGGCTGGCTCTGGAAGCCCGTCGAAAGGAAACCCTCCCGACAGGTTGCCTGAGCCGTCACGGCTACGGAATCGATCGAAAGGCGGCCCTCCCGACGGATCCCTTTCACATCCAATACCACGTGTTTGAGTCGAGATATGGCGTCTATCGGAAAGAAACCCTCCCGACTGACCACCACGGTGCCTATCGAAAGGAAGCCCTCCCGACCGATCACCCACGCCACCCAACCCATGTGCTTGTATAGTATGTGATAACGGTGATGATTGTGAACATGATGCAGATGAAGCCACTTGAACCACGGAACTCTTTCCAAAGGCTGGATGGTCTTGTAACCAAGGACCCATGATAATATTCCACTGAAGACAAAGGTCTCTGTCCACTGCAACCCGGTATAGGTCACCAAGCACGCGCTCGATCCTCGAAACCTTATTCAAACCAGCCAGTTTTGAAAGAGAAGGGGTGTATCTCCCCCCTTCAGCTGGATCAAGCAAGTCCTGCTGGGCAATCCAAAAGGATACGCCGGCACTCCTCCCCGGGGTACTGCGCGACAGACGCAGCACGACCGGCTCCGCGGAGGTGGAGGTGCTCGTGGCCGCCCGGGCACTGCGCGCTCAAGTTCGGCAGCTCGTGGGAACCTTGGAAGTGTGACCTTTTCCGGATGTGCTGCCCTTTCCAGCTGTCCTCCGCAAGCGCGCTGGCCCAGCAACTCCGTGCGAAACGGCATCGACCGCAAGGGTTCGAGCGGGCTCTTGGTGAAGATGTCGGAATGCGCACTGTTCTCGATGATGTAGCGTCTACCCATCAACAACTGCAGGAAACAACAAACCGCTAAAAACCTCAAGCAGGGCGTCTCGGATCGCCTCTTGGCCTCCAGGGCGTCAGCCGGCAGGTCCCTGGCGCGGTTTCCCCACGGAGCGCAATTCGGCGAAGCGAAGAGAGTCTCCACGCCAGGGGGATATGATCGCGTCCACGATGATCGCCTGGTCGTCCGACCTCCCCGTGTTCCAGCCATATCGGTAGTCGACTGGTGGCAGGTGGGGAACGTCTGTGCTCCGAGCGTGGTCGCTAAGTGCAGACGAACCACCGCAGTGCTCCCACACACGGGCCATGCCCGTAGAAGCCCACTTTGACTGCACCACGTTGTCGCCCACCTCCTCAAAACGAGCAGGGGTGATCATGGCATCGACGTCGTCGCGGTAGTACAGATCCGGCAAGTTGCGGTACTTGGACTGGATGTTTTGCACGCCCTTCTTGCCGAAGTCGTCCACAAAGTGCTTGAGCTGGGACCTCAGCTGTTTCTGGTCAACCACCGTCCTGGAAGCTCTGACGACTGTCGGGGTCTCTGCCTGGCGCCCGCTGCGGCCGGGCTGAAGGGCGTCTGGTAAATCATTCAGAACGAGGTTCATGTCGTTCTTGAGGATGTACGGTAAAGAACCCCACGTTTGGATCTTGAACACCCTGCCCTTCGGCGTCCGCGAGACGCGCTGGTCGCCCCGCTCAATGGCACAGCCGCGTTCCCACAAGAACCCTTCTGGGAAGAGATCAACGTTGTCACTGTTGCCCTCCCAAGGTACGAAACATCGCGGCGCGCCCTTGCGCCTGGTATCCCGACGGCACTTGCACTGGCCGCGTGCCAGGTTGAGGGTATGCGGGTACTCTGCGTCAGAGACTGCGCCCTTCTGGTGAATCAGGTGCACGTTGGCCCAGCTGCCCACGCAAACGGCCTGCCTCGGGAACCTCGCGGTTGTCGTGGCCGAAGAAACCCTCAGGGACTCTCCGTCGAAAGCCGCTTTGGCCTGGGCGTTGGTCGCCGGCGGTGCGCCTTCAGCCTGTCCAGCAGAAAAGGTCGCGTTCGCTTTGCCCTTGTCTTTGTCCTTGTCTTTGTCTTTTCCTTTTCCTTTTCCTCCTTTAGGGTGTCCTTTGCCGCGCCCTTTGGTTCCCGCTTTCCCTGCGGCTGCTGCTTGCTCCTTTCTCTTGCGGTACTCTTCCCAGGCCGCCTCGCGGTTAGGGTCGGCTCCGCCCCCTGGCGCCTTACAGTCCTTCCCCCTGTGGTCCTTGGCGCCGCAGGCAATGCAGCGGTCCTCCGTGACAAGGAAGCCGGGATGGGCAAAATGGCAACTAATGCCGCGCTGGCACACGCCGCGCTCTGTCCAAAATCTGCATGGGCCGGCCCAGCTAGACGTCGTTGAAGAGTAGCGAACGGCAGCGGCATTCCCAGTAGCCGGTTGTTGTGTTGGTTGCGCCGCTGTCTGCCGGAGAGCGGCGGCGCGTTTCTTTTCCGTTTCCTTGATCTGGCGCCGGCGCGCCTTCTGGTTGTCAGCGAGAGGCAGTCCCGTGTTAAGACCTACGCCCCCATGGAGAACCGACGCCCCCAGCTCCGCCTCGGCGACAGCAGCGACGTATTCTATCGCTCGCAGAGCAATCACGTGAGGCAAGCCAAGTTGGTTGCGAAGACTAACCCATCTATGGTTGAGCTGCGGCTCGGCTTTGTCGAACACCGCAGAAAAGATCGATTCCATCGCTCTGTGGGCCAGAAGAAGATCAGGAGGGTAGCAGCCCAGTTCGGCACACCTCCGGAGATTCTCCTTCCACTTCAAAAGCTCCACCTGGGCCGCGCGCGGCTGCGAGCACACACTCGGTCTTCAATGCTGAGTTGACCAGATGAACCTTTTCGCCCGCACCGCCCGGGGAAAAAATCTTCATCACATAGAAGAGAAGAACGTGTGATGGGTCCATCTTGCCTTGGCGGGCCCTCAAGTTTACCCAATCGCGGATGTCCTTCGGCAGCGCGTCGAATATGCGTGGCCTGATCCACGCCTCTACCTGCAACCACGCCTCCGGCATTGGAGCAGCGGGGAGAACGGCCTCCCGCTGGCGAATCGGCATATTAAGAAACATCTTATATGCCTTCTCGGCCTGGCGCTGGCACCACTTCCACCACTGGATCAAATGCGGGCCAGCAGGGTTTATGGCCTGGTCGACAGAAATCCGCCAACTCAGAAGTCGACCTGCTCTGGAAGAAGAATCGCCCATCTCTAACTTGGGAAACTCTGGAACGAACACCTGAATAGACTTCATCAACATGTTCAGCTCCGCCGGGCTCAAAGACTGCGGGGGCGCATCCCCGCCAAGAAGCTCAGGTGGTGTCAACGCCAATCCTCCGAGTGCTCCCAGAAGCGGCGCTCCACAACTCGCGATCTGCAGCTGCGGTGCAGATGGGCCCTCTACCCCTGCTGCTGCGTGGCCCCCCAGGGACCGTGCGGGCTGTGCACCTCCCAGGAAAGAAAACACGTCACTGTCGTTAGTGTTCGGAGGAATCGTCTGTGGCGTCACAGCTGCCACCCAGGGTGGCTGCACGTATGGAGCAATGCTCCCGCTTACGAAATTCTCCTGGTTGACACTGACCTCCGTGCCGTGGGGGTTCAGAGGCAGACGACTGGCCAACGCTCCGCTGCGCGATGCGCCTGCGCCTCGGGAGAGGATGCCCTGGTCGTCGGTGATACCCGGCTGAATCAGTCCTGGTGGTACTTGTTGTAGCTGTCCGGGAACATCGGGTCGTGGCCACAACCCTGGGTCCCCCGACGTCGTCGAAAGGTTCGCCTCCCTCCGGGGTATGCTCGCCGTCGCGCAGCCGCCGTCCTGCAGCGGGAGCCTCGCCGTAGGTGCGGTGGTTGGCTGCGGTGGCAGCTGCTGCGGCTGCCGGGCCCCCTGGCCCCTTGCAGTGGCCAAAGTGTCGTCGGCCACGTTTCCGGCCCCAAAACGCAGGGCCTGATCCCCAGCCGGCGTGTCGTACCACTCGGCGCTCGGATCGGGATCGTTGTGTTGGCCCGCCGCGCTGCGCGGCGTGCCGCTGGCACTCAGCTGGTAGTACTCTGGTTGGTGCGGTGCTGTACTGCTGTCGGGGTGCTCGTCCTGAGCCTGAACGGACTGCCAGAAAGCCCGTTCGAACTCGACCTGCTCCACCCTGCCCCCGAGGCGGTCGACCGACTCCTGAAGGTTCTTCGCCGTAGTCGACAAACCCTCCACCACCGACGTCAAGCTCTGGATCCTGTCGCTGAGCTCGTGGACGTACTGCGGAGCAAAAGCAGAAGCCCGGCCAAGCCCATCGGAAGGAGGCGCTCCCGACGGATCCTGGCCAGGGGCCCTATCGGAAGGCTCCCCTCCCGACTGGTACCCAGTCGTTGGCGCTGTGGTCCCTCCAGGGGCGGTGCCGTCGTAGGCGCTGTTGTAGGAGCTCGGTGGCGTAAGCCCTGTGGCGTCGTCAGCTGCCTCTGGCGCGGCAGGCGCTTGGTCGTCCGAGGTCCGCGGCCGAATGTGTCCTTGTAGTGCTGGAGGTGGTTGAGCTAGACCTGGCGTCGGCGCCTCCCGTCGGCGGTAGAACGAACTCCCAGGGAAACCCACGCAGTCTCCAGAACGGAGATGGCGAGCGTGGCCTGGGTTGGCCGTGTGGCACGCCAGGCAGTGGCCACCAGCGGCGCCAGCGGCGCGGTCGAAGGACTGGGCTCGCCTGGCGGCTCGCTTCGGCCTGAGAAGCTCGCGGTTGGTAAGCTGTCCAGGAGTCGAGGCTGGCTCTGCTGGCGGTTCTGGAGCTGGCAAGGCCAGTTGCGCTGAAGAGGTAGTTCCTTCCCTAGCCCCTTGCACTACCCCACGCACAAGCGAAAACGCTGCACCGGTAGCGGTCGCCGCTACACCTTCGATTGCCACTCCTACGGAAGCTGACAGACCGAGTACTTCTGTGGCCCGCCCTCGCCAGGTAGTCAGCTGTTCAGCCAACGAACGTGTCCACTGCTCCCGTCGTAGACCATCATCATACGTAGCGTACTGTCGTATGACCCCGGCCATGCACGTACCACAGAAAAGGGTACCCCTGGAAATACTCCAAGTTGATGCAGTGCGGGTGGCCGTACACGCCGCACTGGGTGCACAGCAAAGGTTCGTACACTTGTAGATGGCATCGTTGACAGCTCGCATGTACACCAATCAATAATCCTTCATTCGGCCTTGGGCTCATAACCCTTGTCACAGCGACTAACGGTAAATCCTCTGACATGACGATCGCAGTGGAACGAATAGAAGGATGTGGGATGAAAGGCGGGTACCTTTTCCAGTCAGGGTGCGCTCGGCTTGGCCTTGAGCCAAAAACCAAAGCGTGCGCAGTTCAGCTCGTGTTACACTGTATCTACTCACGTGCTCTGGGTCCTGGAACCGATCGAAAGGAAGCCCTCCCGACAGGTCCCCGGACGTCTATACCCCGAGAGAGGGGTCGAGAGCCCAGGAAAAGAAAAAACGACCCAGGCAGGGACGGGGTCGAGAGCTCCTGGGGCGTCGCGCCTCCAGCGCGCGTTTGAGCACGTGTAAATATGCCGACAACCATTGAAAAATATTACTATCGTGAAAGATGGAAGGAGAAAGTGCGCCCGTCGAGGGCTAGCTTGTGCCAGCGTTCTCGCCTTGTGTCGCGCCAGCAGGATCTCTCTTCGCAGCAGCAGCGTTGCGCCCTCCGCTGGAGGGAGCCGGCCTGGACAGGAAGCGCTGTTATCTCCGCCGAAAGAAGAAACGCGAAAATCTTCACGCCGAAGACGGAGGGAGAGAGCTCTAAACGGTAATTAAAAACCGGCACGGAAAAATATGATGTATATGATACAGTCGGCGCAACGGCATGCTCATGATCACTCACTGCTCCCCCTGCTTATCCTTTCCCACGCTCCCTCATCGAATGGTTGCTCACCCGACGCGGCAAACTATCGAACGGGAGCCCGCCCGACCACTCGCCGGCTGCGCGAGAGAAAGACGTGGGACTCAAAGAATTCACGTGCTCCGCCTTCGCCTCCGCCTTCTCCTCCTCCTCCTCCTCCTCCTCCATCTCCGCCTCCGCCTCCTCCTCCTCCTCCACCTCGTCCCCCTCCGCCTCCTCCTCCTGTGTACGCAGCTCCCCTTTTCTTGTCCGAATGCGCATAACTCGGTAAGGGTTGTTTTTCGAGGCCGCCACATATTAAGGGGGAGGGGGGGGGAAATGTAGAAGAATGGCGGGGGAATGAGAGGGGAGGGGGGGGTCGGAACGAAGGCAGAATGCACCCGACGAGCTCCATGGCCCCTAGGAGGAGAAGGACCAGCGGGATCGAAGAGGACGCAGGCAGGATCGAAGAGCAAGAGGAGGGCGGCAAGAAGCCCGAAGCGGAGCGGCAGCGAGGCAGGGACCAGAAGCAGGACTGGGAGGATGATCGTGAAGGCACATGGTCAGAAGGGATGAGTCGGCGGCAAGCGAGAGGGGGGAAGCGAGGAGGAGCGGCGGGACTTCGTCGCGCCTTCTGAGAAGCGTCCTGCGTCTTCGGGGAAGGCTGAGACAGCTTCTCTGGAAGCCGGGGGGCTCCCGAGCCTTCCTGAGAAGGCCCGCCCGCCCCTTCTCGCTTCCCCCCCCCCCTGGCTCGCCGCTGACTGGAGGACCCGAGGGACGATGGAGGGAGGGGAGCCGGAGGCGGAGGCGGAGGAGGAGGAGGAGGAGGAGGAGGAGGAGGAGGAGGCGGAGGCGGGGGCGAAGGAGGAGGAGGAGGCGGGACGAACAAGAGGATGCGGAAGGAAGACACGTCCTCCCCTCCTGGGGCTCTTTCCGTGCCCCCCCCGCTCTGGGCAGCAGGAGGAGAAGGGCGGCGCAGGACTGCCCTGCGTCGCAGCGCGGCAGAGGTGGCCCACGCGGGCGCGCGAGTTGCCCGGAGCACGCGGCCAACGAGTCGTCTGGCTGCAGGAGCGGGCGCGCGGGGGGGAGGAGCGGCCGCGGAGGACAGGGACGGGAGGGAGGAGGACACCCACAGCTGGAAGCGGTTCAGGATGAGCGCAGGGGGACGGAACACAGGGCGTGGAGCAACACGAGGACCATGAGGAGGGGAGGGACGAGAGAACGAGGAGGAGCAGTGGGGGGAATGCGCAGAGGAGTTTCGGGAAGGAGCTTCAGTTCAGAACTTCAGGGGGTGAGTTTCATGAGGGCCTTGAGGGAGAAGGACAAAGATGAAACCTGACTCAGAAACATACACACTGGCATGTATATCAGCTTTAGGAGGTCCGCGGCCCGCGCGGAATTCTTTGACCGGCCCTGGGGCATTAGGAAGAGGTTGAGAACGCGGAGGACGAAGCGGTGGAGGTCCAGGAGGAAGACGGACAACAGCAGGAAGACGAGAAAGGGAACGCAGGGAGCATGCCTCCGTCTCTCTCCTGCTGCCGAACCGGTAGTCCCAGCGCCCGCTGGGGCCGAAACACCTGTGCGGGCGACGAGGGGGGAAGCGAGAGCAGGGCGCGGAGGCAGGAGCCGCAGCCATCCTGTTGCCACGGGGGGCGCCTGAAAGCTGGCCACGGCGAGCGCCGGCCACGGAGAGGCCCCCCGAAGCCAGAGCCCCTGCTGAACTCAAGGAGGAGGAGGAGGAGGAGGAGGAGGAAGAGGAGGAGGAGGGAGGAGGAAAGGGAGGAGGAGGAGGCAGGAGGAGGAGAAGGAGGAGGGGAGTGGAGGAGGAGGAGGAGAGGAGGAGGAGGAGGAGGAGGAGGAGGAGAGGGAGGAGGGAGGAGGAGGAGGAGGAGGGAGGAGGCGGAAGGAGCCTCTCCCAATTTCAGCCTACCAGGAACCGTTATCCGAATCCTTCGCGACGGCGGCCAATAGCGGCCCCAGCAGCACCCCCGTGGTAACGTCACGATTCGCGACGGCGCCGCTTAGAACCAGCCAAAAGGAAGCTCCAATGACAGATACCCCCCACTGGCATCTGCTACTGCCGAGCGCGCGCCAGGCTATGGACTCGCAAAGACCTGCGATTGATAGATTTGGATACCTACTCGCAGCTTATGGGAAGTGCCTGGAAAAGAATAAATAAAGTTGCGCTCCATCATCTCTCTTCCCTCCCCCGTCTGCTTCTCCTCTCCCTCCTCCTCTTCGTCCTCCTGCTTTTCCTCCTCCTCCTCCGATCGTCGTCGTCGTCATCGTCATCGTCCTCCTCATTGCGCTGCAAAGTGCTCCACAAGGGCATGAGATTGGAGGAGTGAATCGAAAGGAGTGAGGGACCAGGGCAAGCAAGGCCATGCCGCAACGGCAGGCTGCCTGACTACACTTATGTTATCGATTCGTGTCCTGGGCAGGGTCGGGACGCCCCCGGGACCGAAAGGGTAAGTGGCCTCGTCGTCGTCCTCCTCTTCCCCTTCCTCATAGTCCTCCCCTTGTCGTCCTGCTACGATTACGACTACTACTCCTACGACCACGGCTACGACTACTCCGACGACGCCTGCTACAGCAAGAACAACAGCTATAACAACTACTTCTACGACTACTACGACTACTACCACGATCACTACTACTACTACTACTACTACTACTACTACGACTACTACTACTACTACAACTACTACTACTACTACTACTACTACTACTACTACTATACTACTACTACACTACTAATACTACTACTACTACTACGCCTACACCTACTACTACTACGACTACTACTGCTACTACTACTACTACTACTACGACTACGACTACTACTAATTCTACTACTACTACTACTACTATTACTACTACTACTACTATGACTAGCACGACGACGGCTATTACAATTACGACGACCACAACACCAACTACTAAAACTACGACTACTACTGCTAATACTCATACGAATTCGACGACTACTACTACTACTACTACCACTACTACTACTACTACTACTACTACTACTACTACTACTACTAGACGATTACCACTAATACGACTACGAGTGTCGCCACTACCACTTCTACGATTACTACTACTACTACTACTACTACTACTACTACTACTACTACGAATGATACGGCTACTACTGCTACTACTACTAATACTACTACGACTACTTCTACTACTTTTACTACTTCTGCTACTAGAATAGTTCTATACGACTACGACTACGACTACTACTACTACTACTAGTAGAACTACTACTACATCTGCGACTCCTACGATTACTAATGCTGCTACCATTACTGCTGCTGCTGCAACTAGGAATTGCCACGACTATTCGTAGGCCGTCCAACAACAACTACCACTACTACTACGATCGCTCTGCTATCCCTACTACTACTACTACTACTACTACTACTACTACTACTACTACTACCATTACTACTACTACTACTACTACTACGACTACTACTACTATTACAACCACACCCACGATTGCTAGGACGATAACGACTATACCAACTACGACTATCACCACCACTACCACTACTACTACTACTACTACTACTACTACTACTACTACTACTAATACTCGTACTACTACTACTACTACTACTACTACTACTACTACTATTACTACTACTACTACTACTATTACGACTTCTTGTGCGACTCATACAAACGCAACAACCACTGAGACTACTACAACTACGATTGCCACCACTACCACTACCGCTACTACGACTACTACTACGACTACAACTACAACTACAACTACAACAACTACTACTACTACTACTACTACTACTACTACTACTACTACGACTGCTACTGCTACTGCTACTGCTACTACTACTACCACTATTACTACTTCTACTACTGCTACCACTACTATTATTACTGCTACTACGATTACGACAACGAATGCGTATGCGACTACTGTTGCTACTACTACTACTACTACTACTACCACTACCACTACTGCTACCACGACTCCGACTCCGAAAACTACATACGCTACTACTACGACTGCTGCGACTACAACTCTCACTACGATTCGTAATAGTCCAACGACTACTACCACTGCGAGGACGGCTACTACCGCCGCCACTGCTATCACTACTCCAACCGCTACTACGGCTACGCGTACTACGACTACGACGACGACTACGACTACTACTACTACTACTACTACGGCTACGACGACTACGACTGCTACTACTACTACTACTACTACTACCACTACTACTACTACTACCACCACTACGACTACGACTGAGGCTACCACGACCACTACTACTACGACCAATAGCACGGATACAAAGAATACTGCTACTACTACTACTACTACTACTACTACTACTACTACTACTACTACTATTATTACTACTGCGACTACCACTACTCGGACACGTGCGCCACATCACCACGGCTCAACCGCCTTGGGATGAGCGTCCTCGTGGCTGCCTCATTTCCAGTATATAGCGAGCACCTCTTCTGGGTGAAATGGCGGGTCGCACGTGCGCGCGCCGGCGGGCGCTTATCCGAGGGCAACTGGCCCCTGCGGCTCCGAGCACAGCGACAGCGGCGGCACAGCAGCACGCGGGGCGACCCCAGTACCGCCATCCAGGCAGACGAGCGCAAGTATGCGCGGGAAGAGGCCAGGATGGCAAGCCAAAATGGCTAGGCGTGCAGTTGACCGCGCGAAGAACGAAG
>CAUYUJ010010125.1:287479-297479 GCA_963575745.1 Prorocentrum cordatum
AGATAGCCGTAGAGCCTAGGCAAACGCATTGTGCTATCTCCCCCCGCCCCTGGGATCGAACCTCAACCCGACCCACCCCTCCCAAAGTCAAAAGTACCACTTCTGGTGTGCATGATAGAGGCTGGCTCAGTCTGTGTTGGTTGGCTGTGTCATGGTGTGATTGTGCACATCCTGCCGAAACTGCTGATGGCCTGAGGCCCATTAAAATGCGAATGCGGTGCCGGGGTATCTACGCATAGACATTCGTTGATCTGCTCTCTGAATGCTCGCAACCTCCGGAAACATGTTTGGGGAGCCCAAGGCGCGCCAAATGCGCGCGGCAGAGGAGGGGAAACGGATGATTGAACGTGCATCACGACACTGGAAGCTGCTTTGCGCAGAGGCAACTGCCCTCACCGAGGGTCCTCATCTGTGTGATCCACCACCTCGCCTCGACCCGCCCCTCCCATAGTCCAAGTATTAGGTCGGGCCTGTCCCCCTGCAGGGGGATTTTGGGCGACACATGAAAAATACTTAAATTATATGTCCGAAATGCTTAAACATTATCCCAGTGAGACTCTACCTAGACGTTGGAGCTCCTAGGAAAGCAGCATTAGATGCTATGCTATGCTATGCTCTGCCATGATGCTATGCTGCGCTATGCTATGCTATGCTATGCTGCGCTATGTGATGCTGTGCTATGCTATGCTATGCTAAGCTATGCTATGTCATGCTGCGCTATGCTATGTTAAGCTATGCTATGATATGAGTTGCTAAGCTTCGCTATGCTATGATATGATATGCTATGTTATGATATGATACGATATGCTATGCTGCGCTATGCTATGCTATGCTATGATCTGATTGGTTATGTTATGTTATGATATGATCTACCATGCTATGCTATGCTATGCTGCGCGGTGCTATGCTGTGCTGTGCTGTGCTGCGCTATGCTATGATATGCTATGATGTGCTGCGCCATGCTGTGCTATGCTGAGCTTTGCTATGATATGCTGTGCTGCGCGATGCTATGCTACGCTATGCTATGATGTGCTCTGCTATGCTAAAGCTCAGCAAAGCTAAGATGAAGGTAAGCTAAGCTAAGCTAAACCTGAGCTAAGATGAAGCTAAGCTAAGCTGAGATGAACTAAGCTAAGATGAGATAAGCAACGCTAAGCTAAGAGGACGCAACTGGGGGAACCGCGGGGCGGAGGATCCTGGGGGAACCGCCCGGGGCGGTTTCCACTGCCCGCCCCTTTAAGCATATAGGGTAAGAACCCTTCTAGGCAGAGCCTAGGTAGGGAATAATCAGAAAATCGTCCCGAGACTACTTTTTGACTATTTTTGAATTTGCCCCCTGTAGAGGGACAGGCCCTCCCGCAGTCCAGGTACCACACCGGGTGTGCGTGCTCGTGGCTGGCCCCGTCTGAGCTGGCCGGCCCGCGTCTGCCGGCGCTCCTCCATCTGAAACCTGCCGGTGGCCAGATGCCACATCATGCGAATGCGGTGCAGGGGTATTTTCGAGGAGGGGGAGCAGGAGGAGGAGGAGAAGGAGAAGGAGGAGGAGGCGGAGAAGGAGGAGGAGGAAGGAAGGGGAGGAGGAGGAGGAGGACGAGGAGGACTAGGAGGAGGAGGAGGTAAGGGGAGGAGGAGAAGGAGAAGGAGGAGGAGGAGGACGAGGAGTCATCCTCCTCCACCTCACTGTAGCAAATGTCGTAGCAGCAACCGTGAGTGCACACATTCGGTTACCGCCCGAAAAAAAAGAGCAACGAGCGGTAATCAGGTGGTGAAGCTCAATTTCACTGTTTTCTGGATGCTCGAAGCCTCCGGAAACATGTTCGGGGACCGACGTAAAAAACAAACGACGCGCCACATGCGCACAGCTAGTTGGTGATCACGTGTGCCTGCGAAGGTCCAGATAAAAAAGATGAGTGAAGCATGGCCGCTTTAATTGATCTACAGATCACGCACATTCGATGACGAAAGCCCGATGCAAAGATGCCCTTGGTCTTTCCGCGTGCTGAAAGGGCAACGTAAACGCAACCGACGATTACTCTATTAATTTAAGGTGCTCGAGTATCACCGCATAATACCCGCGCGATCATCACCTCCTAGCCTTCATATCCGACACACCTCCTCCCTCCTCCAATCGCTCGGCCTAGCCGAAACAGTGCCGGGCCGCAGCCTTCCGCCGTCGCCATCCTCTTCCTCCTCCTCCTCCTCCTCCTCCTCCTCCCTCTCCTCCTCCACCTTCTCCCTCTCCTCCTCCTCCTCCTCCTCCTCCTCCTCCTCCTCCTCCTCCTGCTCCGAGTTTTCGAAGCTCCACGCTGCCAGGCAGGATCAGCTCGAGCATCGCACCATTGCGTTTGATTGCTCGGACGGCTCGGTTCTGTTCATTTGCACGCGCTGCAAGTGCCATTCGAGTGGGGCTTCGGTTCGGGGTCTCGGGGCGCGCTGCGAGCCCCCTCCCTCCCGGGCTGCTCACTATGGGTGGGAGGCTCTGTGCAAGGGCCGCCACCCGCATTATAGCAAACAGAAGCTCGGCGTCACGGTGGAAACGAACAACCTGACACGATATTTTTATACTTGATTTGATTTTCGAAGAGCGCCCCAGCCTCCTTCAACAGGTACGGCGGTGGGCCCCTCTAGATTTTCTTAGCTCTGCCGCACTTCCCTCTATTGCGGCACGAGTTTGAGCCTGCGACAAGCAGGCCTGCAGAGGAGTCGGGCGTTGAAAGAAAACAGAAATCCTCCTCCTCCTCCTCCTCCTCCTCCTCCTCCCGTCCCGCGCACTCCTCCTCCTCCTCCTCCTCCTCCTCCTCCTCCTCCTCCTCCTCCTCCTCCTCCTTCCTCCTCGTCCTCATCCTCCTCCTCCTCAAGCTCCTCCTCCTCCTCCTCCTCCTCCTCCTCCTCCTCCTCCTCGTCGGTGTCTTCCCATTCCTCCTCATGTCTGCTCCGAGCCAGCGTGTCCTGCACGCTAGAGCCGTAGAAACCGGTGCCGGCGCACCCGAACTCGTAGCACGCCCCCATGACAATGCAGTCATCCTCGGCACGGGGCGGAGGAGGAAAGGAGGAGGAGGAGGAGGAGGAGGAGGAGGAGGAGGAGGAGGAGGACGGGGAGGAGGAGGAGGAGGAGGAGGAGGAGGAGGAGGAGGGGGAGGAGGAGGAGGAGGAGGAGGAATGGTAGAGCCCCTGGCCGTGCCGATCCTGAGCCCAGGATTGGCCTGGCCAGGATCGTTGGCGCTGGAGCTGGAACGAGGAGGGGGGACTGGCTCAGGGGAGGGGGGGAAGCATCGAACCTGAAACGGAGAAACACTGCAGACCACTCGGCAATTGATTCCCGACAGGGAAACGGCACGTTCCAGGGCGGAGCTGGCTATCGGACCCCATTTCGGCGATGGATGGGCGATCGGATGTCGATGCGTTCGCCCCTCAGCCTCTGCTACCCTACCGCTGCCTCGAGGGTACAACAGGGACTATACTAGGTGCTGGAAAGCTGCATCACATGCGCAATCCCAAGCTGTGGATTCATGACAAACCAAATTTCAATCCAATTAATTACCTTCTCGGCTACCACCTAGACACAACTGCATCGCGCCCGTTCGGGAGCATCCAACCGGGCGTCGTAGACAGCCCTCCTGGTCGCAGCCGACTGGTTGCAAGCCGCCCACACAAACTCTAACACCAAACCTGCGTTCGCATGTTCCCTTATTGCCAGTGACTCCAAGACGCCAAAAGAGAACCAATCGCCAAATTGAAGATAACTATACTCAACTGTGACTCTGTACTCTCGGGGGGGCAAGTCACGCACGTGTCGATGTCCGTCGGGGGGTTCCAGCAAAATACGAGGAGCGTTTCCGAACGACGGACGGTATGTCCGTGTGGTTTGCGGCTCTAAGTGGGCGCGCGTCGAGCAGCCTTGCCGTTGACCGCCTGCGTCGCGCCCAAACAGTCAACCTGTATCCACAAGAGTTATTGCCACGCGTCCCGACACGAATGCAGCCTCAGGATGCGTCGGGCGATCCAAGAAAGGCGACAATCATACGATCGAGAGGAGGACGATGCGGACCTTGGTCCGGCGAAAGGTGCATCTCAGAAAGATCACACGCATTTCGAAACACATCCCCGACGCAAACCAACCATTCAGAGCGGGAGTCGCAATGACTCGGTGCCGAACGCTAGTCTGAACCAAACGATCTACACAATGGGTCCTCCCATGCACTTCGGTGTGGTGTCCACGGCTAGATTCCATGATACCCGCCAGATTGCATGCATGATTGCAGATGTTCGTGCCTGGGTAGACTCCCACCAGATTTGGCCCTGTACTCCACGCGCAGACAAATTAGAAGGTTAAGTCCGAATGAGAAAATAGAGCGCCGGCCGTCCCAAGCGCCTGCGTGGATAACGCGCAAGACGCGGTGAATACAACGCTAGGCGCCGGCATATCCGAACCATTGGCGAATCATGTTCGCAGATCGTTGGTTGAAGGATTCAAGGCCCCTGGCCGCCAGTGGACGAGTAATTTGCCGAAGTTGCGTGCACTTCCAACGCTGCAATTCCTGCAGGTCGGCCGTCAAACGCCACCATTCGCATCCAAGCACTGCCAAGGCTGCTGGCCTGTTGATCGAAGAATTCCCCCCAAAATGTCTCTTCATCTTCCTCCCCCTCCGTCCTCCTCCCTCTCTTCTTCCACTTACCTCATCCACCATATCCTCCGCATCCCCCGGCCGACATACTCCTACTCCTCATTGTCCTGTTCCGACTCCCCCTTTCATGTTCTGGTAGAAGACTCTGCATGACAATGAACTCTAAGAGGTCCGCGAAATTCTCCTGGATCGTAGCAGATCCTCCTGGTGGTGCTTCTGGCGCCACTCGTTGCGCGCTCCGCGCGCCAAGGAGCGGGGTCCACCGCCGATCCCAGAGACCCGCGCAGACCATCCAAATGTTATGTTTGCGCATGGTGTCCCTGAACCATGCTTGTACTTACGGGCTCGGCCTTCTCTTGCCCCAAACAGTGCTTGCACTCAGCGGGCCTGACGCATGGTGTGCAATGTTTGGATCGGTCTGTCGGGGTTCCGGCTGGTGCCCGCCCATGTGCGCGCCCGTGGACGCCCCGCCTTTTTGGTGCTCACGCCGAGATTTGGCCCGGTGCCCGCCCGTGGGCGCCCCGCGCTGGCGGGGACGTCGGGACAGCTGAGGTTTCGACTGGTGCCCGACGATGTTGAAGGGGCCCTGGGACGCACAAATAAATACACACAAAAGAACAGGATTCCCCATAGTTTCCGATTTTTGTTTGGTTTTCGTCTTCCCCCTCACTTCCCATATTTTTCCATATTTTGTAGAAAGAATTGGCGATTGATTGTATCTGTGTTTTTGTTTTCCTCCTGAGATGTGTGCCCGGCGATGGGGGAGGGTGATGGGGCTTCGCCCCTGGTGCCCGCCCGTGGGCGCCTCTCCCCTCCCCCGTCTTCATCAGAAATGTCACCCCCGAAGCTTTCTCGGGGTCGGTCTCGACATGGGAGCCTGCCCCAGACGGCGAGAAACTTCCAGGGTGACCAAGACATACGAACTGACGACGAGTATGATGTTTCCTTGACCCTCGAATCTCGCCAAACTTCCACTTCATCCTCTTTGTTGGCTTCCCGATCTCTGGTTTTCCAAAGTTGCCCGATCTTCCTCCTCCTTCTGCTCGTGCTCCTCCTCCCCCTCCTCCTCCTCCCCCTCCTCCTCCTCCTCCTCCTCTGCCTCCTGTAGATTCGTCGCCATCCTCCTCCTGGCGAGGTCCTTCCCGCTCAGGCCCAACCAGTGCGCCGTCGGCCGGATGGTGTGGAGGCACCGGCGCATCGGACTGCCGGTCGGGAGGGCGGGCTCGGGGGGAGGATGGGCAGAAAAAAAACGAGATAAATATATGGAGAGAGAGGGGGAGGAGGAGGAGGAGGAGGAGGAGGAGGAGGAGGAGGAGGAGGAGGAGGAGGAGGAGGAGGAGGAGGAGGAGGGGAAGGAGAGGAGGAGGAGGAAGAGAGGGAGACTGACACAGAAAGAGCAAGAACGAGAACGAGATAGAAAGAGAGAGAGAGAGAGAGACACATACTAATATAACGAAAACGGCATAAACGAGAGGGGCGCAGAGAGAGAGAGAGAGGTACACCGATAACGATGCAGATAGAACGATACATGACGATACACCTACACAACAACAAGACGTCATGATGAATGGGGAAACAAAACACAGAGAGAGAAAGAGAGATATAGTGATACAACACAGTGTACACCGAGAGACACATATAGAGAGAGAGAGAGAGAAAGGAAGAGGAGCGGTGACAGAGATAGTCAAAAAGGAGGTAGAGTGAGGGAGAGGGGGACAGTGAAAGGATACACATATTACCCAACGATATGGAGATGGCGAATATATCCTTTGCGTGTACAAGTGGCTTCGGGACGATGTGTAAAATATGTATGCGACCGCGTTGCGAACGCAACGTGGATGCTGCATTATCTGTTGTTCGGATGGTCTGTTTGTTGTTCCTGCGTTCGGAATGTGCGTGCCAGTTTGCGATCGGCACCGTATTGGGTTCGAGAGCGCTCTGATCAACGATACCGTTACCGTTGTGTCGCAACCCTTATTTCTGGGATGCGCATCCATCGGGCCCAATCGGAAAATGGCAATGAATCCTGTTTACCTGCCATTGACAGTATCGATCGACGGGCCCTCCGCGTTTCTCGATCGATTCAACAATCGAATGATAGATCGACCGAGAAATTTGCCCGTGCCACCGATGTCCCTAGAAATGTTTGGACCCACTCTCGGGGCGCATTCGCGCCCCTCTTGTGCCCCGCTCTCACGGTCGAGTGGCATGCGCATCATCGCGCGGCGCCCCCACTACTGGCGATGATGGCGGCGCTGGCGACGTCGGCCAGTGGATATAGCAGTAGCACTGATGGCGACGATGCTGACGATAAAGATCGCGGTTGCCGTTGCCATGTCTCCGACAATGCTGGCGGGCCGCAGGCGGCCGATTTGCGCGCCGGCTCCTCGGTGGCGCCGCGCGCCAAGCACGCCCGCGCAACGGCCCCGCGCCCCGCCCCGTGCCCGCCCGGCTGCGTCGCGATCCGTCGCGATCCTCTGGCCGCGACCGCGGTGCAGCTGGCCCCGCGCCGCCTTCGCTTCGGCCGCGCGCGCAAAATGCCCGGCGCATGGCTTCGCCGAGAACAACTGGACAGGCCCGGCTTTGAAAAGTGACCCGCGGCGCCGCCGCCGGCCACTGCGCGACGCGCGAAGCATGCGAGACCCCTGGCCCAACGGCCTGTCTCGAGCGAAAAGTCCAAACGTGCGCCCCCAGGTTGAAACCGCTTTGGCATAAAAGAAGGAAGACAGAAACGAACGAGAGAAATGGCAGGCCTCTGGAGCGGACTGGGCTGTTCAATGGACGTTTGGAACCCATGTCCACAACGACGGCCGATGCCCGTCGGCGCGGCGACGTTTCGACGAGACAGATCGGCGCGCGTCGCGCAACGCGGATGAAGGTCGGAGGAACACGCGCGCGGCTGGGCCGGGGGGGCGGGGGGGCGCCGCGGAGGTGATACATGGCGCTCGGAACCGATCCGCGGCCGGTCGGCGCGAGGCTGCGCGCGCAGCGTTGAAGCGGGACGCGCCGAGGTCTCGCGCGGCGCGCAGGCGCACGCGCGCGCGCAAGCGGCGACGACGCGCCGATCGCCGCCGCCGACGCGGCGCGCGCCGCGCGGCGGGGGCGCGAAGCGCTGGCGCGGAACTCGCCCCGGCCAGGATGCGTCTTGACATTGCCTGCCTGTGCGGAGCGCCTCCGCCTGAACCGCCCGCGAACGGCCCTTCGCAGCGCAGCAAGCGGATTCCAGACAGTCTGAATGCCAACGCTCTGCCCCTTCACCCCAGGTCCACAGACAGCTTGCAGCTGATACTGGCGCGCCCCGAGGCAAACCATCCATCGCCGCTCCTCCAGCTCGCCGCCAACTCCGCCTCGCGACAGCGCCGGCGCTCGCGGCGGCGCTTTGGAAGAGGCCCGGCCCGCGGCTCTGGAAGCGCGCTCGGCGACGCCGCGCAGGCAGGCCGCGCCGTCGCGCGTGGCGGGGGGGCCCGCCGCGCGCGGCGCTGCGCCGCCGGAGCTGCGCCCGCGCAGTGGAATTTCGTCGCGTCCAGCCCAGCGGATGTTCAAGGGGCGCCTCTTCCGAGTTGGCACTGGTCACGCGCGCCGCGCGCCCGGTGCTCCCCTGACTCGGCCTCTGCAGCGCGTCCAACCGCGCGAGCGACCTGCCGAGCGTCGCGGGGCGGCGCCTGGGAAGCCTCGGGCCCAAAGATCACTCCTCCTCCTCCTCCTCCTCCTCCTCCTCCTCCTCCTCCTCCTCCTCCTTTGGGCCAGAGACATGCACATCTTAGATGTGCATGTCTCTGATCTTCGCAGAGCCGCGAGATGTCGCGTTCGGCTGGCTGCGCGCGCGCAGAGAGGCGTGGCCCAGTGGCTCTGTCGGCGGCCAACCCGAATGGGAGCAGCTGCCCGGCGCCGGGCGACTCTGGCGCGGCGCGGGCTGCGCTCGCCTGATTGCGCGGCCGCGCGGTCCCAGGCAAAGCTCGAGGCCCACGTTCCCACCCCGCGCCTCTTCGGACAGAAACTGTCGTTCAGTCCCAGCTCGCCGCCGCAAGGAAACGCGGGGTGAGACCGCCAGAACAACCGCGAGGCTGACGAACGCGGGGGCAACCAGTCGGACGTCCGCGAGGACAACGATCAGAAAAACTATCGGGGCAACCGTCGGAAGAGCCATCTGTGCAACCGGGACGACTATCGGGGAGACTCCAGGGCAGAGGCTGGACACCACGCGACAAACGCAAGACTACCGCAGGACAAGCAGGGCAACCGCGGAACAACTGCGCGAGCTCCCAGCGATCAGGAGGAGCGAAACATGAAGACGAAGCACAATTCACCCTCGCCCTGACGTGGCTGGGACCACCGCCGTTCCCGCCCGATATATCCTCGCCCCCGCGCCACGTGCGACGCGGACCGAAGTCGAAGTCTCGACTGGGCGACTCCATGCCGTTTCGATCTGCCCGCAGGTTCCCACCATGCCAACCCGTGATGAAGAAGTGCCAACTCCTTTCTGCCATGGCCTGCGGGTAGATCCTGCGGGGCTCGACGCTACATGTTCTCATCGCACGCGCCAGGGGGTGGCGCGCGATGGATGAGCACCAACACTGCGCACGATGCGCGTCGTCCGAGCGGGAGGCGGTCGGCGGGGGCGACCACTTTGCGGGGAGCCGGAGCGGCAACAGCAGGTGACCCTAGGATCAAGCAGGGCTGGTTTGCTGCGGAGCGGGCGGCTTGCCCTTTGTCCTGGGCGCGGTCCAACCTTCCAGTGTGACCACCATCTGCTTCTCCACCGCCGCCGATGCGGACACGTGACATGGACTGAGCCTTGCGCCCAAGCTGCAGCAAAACGCCAGTCGCGGGAGAGGGCCATCTGCCTGTGGTCATGTGGTGGCCGCGCGGCGGGTAGGCTGTCCCAGTGGCGATACACCCTGTCCAATGGGACACTCACGTCTGGGAGCCGCAGCTCCCACCAGTCCAGGCACCTGCCTCCGTGCGTATTGGCGGAAGGCCCCCAGCCCCGCGCGGTGCAGGAACCCGCGCTCGGGAAGGCGGGTCACTGGCGTATTTCTCCCAAGCGCGTCGGCGCCCCTCTCCCCACTACCCATTATCATAGATCCGTCCTTTCCTGCTCCTCCTCCTCCTCACCAGCCTCCCCCTTTTCCTGCCCATTCCTCCTGATCCCTTATCGTTTCTCTGCGGGCACCTCGGACTCAAATGCAACTGGTCGGGCTCTCGATAATACTAGCAAGCATGTGCTGGGCGCAAGCCCGTTACACGAGGGTGCGGACAAGGGAGAGAAACAGGAGAGAGGGAGAGAAAAAGGCAGAGACAGAGGCAGAGAGAGAGGGGAAAACAACGAGGGAGAGAAAAAGGAGAGAGGGAAAGACAGACAACATGAGGACAAC
>CAUYUJ010010125.1:299979-325064 GCA_963575745.1 Prorocentrum cordatum
GGTGGTAGTAGTAGTAGTAGTAGTAGTAGTAGTAGAGGTAGTAGTCGTGGTAGAAATAATAGTAGTAACTGTGACCGTCGTGATGGTGGCAATTGCACTACTAGGATGGTAAAAGTTCGGGTAGTGGCCAGCGTCGTCGCCGTCGTGACTGGAGTAGTAGTCGTAGTAGTAGAAGTAGCAGCAGTGGCAACAGTAGTAATAGTAGTCGTAGTCGTAGTAGTCGCAGTAGCAGTAGTAATAGAAGTAGTCGTAGTAATAGTATGTAGTCGTAGTAGTAGTATCAGTAGTAGGAACGGTTGCAGTAGTACTGGTAACAGTGACAGTAGTAGCCGTAGTCGTGGAAATTGAAATAGTAGTCGTGGTCGTCGTATTTGTATTTAAAAAATCATAGTGGTAGTAGTGGATATGGTAATACTAGCCGTAGCGATACTAGCCTATCAGAATAGTAGTCGGAGTAGTAGTAGTAGTAGTAGTAGTAGTAGTAGGAGTCGTAGTAGTAGTAGTAGTAGTAGTAGTAGTAGTCGTCGTAGTAGTAGTAGTAGTAGTAGTAATAGCAGTAATAGTAGCAGTAGTAGAAGTAGTAGTAATAGTCGTAGTAGAAGTAGTTGTAGTCGTCGTCGTAGTCGTGGTGGTAGCAGTTTTCTTCCTAGTCGCAGCAGTATGAGCAGTCGCAGTAGTGTGAGCAGTCGCAGTCGCCTTAGCAATAGTAGTAGTAGTAGTAGTAGTAGTAGTAGTTGAAAAGTAGTAGTAGTAGTAGTGGTAGTAGTAGTAGTAGAAGTAGTAGTAGTAGTAGTAGTAGTAGTAGTACTAGCCGTAAAAGTAGAAGTAGTAGAAGTAGTAGAAGTAGTAGTAGTAATAATAAGAGTGGTCGTCGTCGTAGTCGTACTGGGGAAAGTTGTACTTGTCGTCGTCGTAGTCGTAGTAGTAAAACGGCCAGTAATCGTGGTAGTGGTCGTACTACGAAGAGTAGTCGTAGTCCGTAGTTTTAGTCGTAGCAACAGTCGTAGTAGTAGTGGTCGTAGTCGCCGTCGTCGTCGTAGCAGCAGTCGTCGTCGTAATGTGAATGCGAGGAGTATTCGAAGCAGAAGTAAGAATTGCAGTGGTAATAGTCGGGAAGTAGTCGTACCCACATTCGTACCAGCAGCAACGTTGAAATGAGCACCGTGGTGCAATAGTTGTAGTGGCGGCAAGAATCGAACTAGTTCGGGATAGCACTAGTGGTAGCGGCGGCACCAACACCAATAGCAATCGCTACTGGGCAGGGCGCTGAGCTCACACAAGCCCTTCGAGGTAACATATGAGAAACGATACCAACAGGACGCTTCCACTACGCACCGGAACAGAAAAGAGTGGCTGCCCCTGCGGGCACATGTCAAGTCGGATACGCGCTGGTTGGCCCGTGGCACGTTTGTGTTGAGGCGGAAAGGGCGGTGTGCGTGTATGCGGTGGACCTGCCCCCCCCCCCTTGGCTGTGCCCAGCTGCCCGCCAGCTGCCGCCCCCCAGCTGCTGCCTCGCCGCCGCCGCTGGCGCCCCGCCCTGGCGCCCCCCCGCCGCGGCCTGGCCCTGCTCTGAACAGGCCCGGCTTCCTCTGCCCTCCCGCCCGCGCCGGGCCTCCTCTCTCCTCCCGCGCGCCCTGAAGCTTCATTCGCATTCTGTGTCAACCCACTCGTGCCATCGCCGGAGCAGTGCCTCTTCCCAGCCGCCGGCGCCAAAAGGGTGTGGGGAGGGGGGGGGGCGGTCGAAGGTTCGGCCGCGGGCCTGTCCCCGGGGCCTGGGTACCTGGCGACAGGGGTCCCTCCCGGGCCCCGACGGGGAGGCCTGGCACGCGATCGTAAAGCAGCGGTCGGCTTCCCCCCCCGGCGTTGCGACCGTCGAGTCGAGCCCGCAGCAGACGCGTCACTCCTGTACCGCGGGGCTGGGGCCCGAGGGCGGGCTGGAAAAACAGGGCTCTGGAGGGCCCCTGGAAAGAAGGATGTTGGCCTCCGCCTGGGTTCGTTCATCAATCCCGCCTTGGGCCAACATCCCCCTTTCGGCGAATTCCGACTTCAGGGGTACATCTGGAAATGTGACCGCCATGTCGGATGCTCGACCCGGGCTGGTTCTTCGGGCAGTCTTGGGGCCCTCTTGGGCCCCTCCGAGGCTTCGCAGGGATCTCAAGACGGCTATCAGATGTGCGTTTCGGTGCTTCTCGGAGCATGGGGTAGCTTCCTTCTCGGAGCGGTTGCCATGCAGTCGGCGACTTCGCATCAGCGTGTGCACGGAGCGTCGGGTGAGTCACGTGTCTGACCTCTGCGCCGCCCGCTTTGCAAGCCATGCTCAAGCATCGGATTTGCGTCTTTGGTTTCCTCCTCCTACTCCTCCTCCTCATCCTCGTCCTCCTCCTCCTCGTCCTGGTCCTCCTCCTCCTCAACCTCCTCCTCCTCCCTCCTTGTCAGGCGCTCCTACTCCTCCTCCTCCTGCTCCTCCTCCTGCTCTCACAGACAGGCTACGCTGAGGAAATTGCCACCAGTCATCGCTGCAGGATGACATGTTCGGAGCAGCGCCGCTCTGTCTTGCCAGCCCCTCTCCTCTGCCCGGCTCCTCCTGTGCGGCGATTCGTTTCCGGAGCGCCCCTCCTGATGCTCGACCAGTGCCTGCCTCGCATCCGCCCGCCGATCCAACATGCTGGAAGCAACTGGCCGCCACTTCCAGCCCAAGGACTCTCAGAACGGGACCACAAGTGGCTGACGAGACCTCCAATAATAATCCTCCAGCCTCCTTGCTCACGACAGCTCGCCAATAACCGCCGTGCGACCACGAGGAGCGACTAATCTGGTGCGGGAGAGGGCCTTCCCTGGCCATGGCGAGGCGTAGACAAAAACTTTCGGAGGCATGCGAGGCCTTCTCGGATATCGGCGCTGGACACCCCTCCCTGGCGCGCGGAGCGCACCATGGGCGCCGCAGGAGGCGCCGCCAGGGGGACCCGGCTCCGAGTCAAGAAGTCCGCGCAGGCGTCCAAAAGATGATGTTTATGCCGATGCTGCTTCTTCCAATTCTACGGCAAGGGGCGATACGAACTCTCGTCTGATGTCGCCGTCGTCGTCGTCGTCGTCGTCGTCATGTCGTCGACGTCGTCTGGTGTCGTCGTCGTCGTCGCCGTCGTCGTCTGGTGCCTTCTTTCTGCGTTCCAACTCTGAACGACAGCTCGTCCACCTGCGACGACGACGACGGCGGCCCCAGCGGCAGCAGCAGCGTAACAAACCCCAAGAGAGAGAGAGAGAGACAATGATCCTTAAAACGTGTGCTAGCGCAAATGGACGCTTGTCCACTCAATCAATTCAATACGACGCAGGCGTTGCAATGAGGACCGACACCGGCTGCATTCTGTAGGTGGAGATGAAAGAGATGAAGACATCCGGCTAACACACGATGGAGAGAGAGAGAGAGAGAGAGAGAGAGAGTAGAGAGGGAGAGAGAGAGAGAGAGAGAGAGTAGAGAGGGAGAGAGTAGAGAGATGAAGACATCTGGCTAACACACGATGGAGAAAGAGAGAGAGAGAGAGAGAGTCGAGAGAGAGAGAAAGAGGGGAGAGAGGGAGAGAGAGAGTTGGAGGCGGCCAGGGGGCTGAGTTCGATAGGCCCAGAGCAAATCTGCCAGAGACGGGGATGAAGGCGGATTCGCCAAAAATCGGTCCCCAGACCTCTTCAGTGGACAAACCTGACCAGCTGCCCGAACCGCGTCCAGCCGAGGCAACGAAGGGGCCCCGCTCTCCCCCTCTTCTGGCTGGAACCAAACATGGGGCACCTCAGCCCCATCAGCCAACTCCAAAGACAGAGCGAGAGAGACAGAGAGATTGAGCAGGGACCGACTGTACCGGCATTCCTGTATGCCTATCACAAAACTTTCTTATGATTACAGAATCTTCGAATGATGACACAAAAAACGATACCTTTAGAACATGGAATCGATGGCTTCAAGCACTACTGTCTCAATCAGACATGCTGCAATAACACTTCGTATACACAACCAGACGTTCTGATAATATTGGATGATGGGCCAGTGTGCGAGTCAAGACGCTTCGCCCTTACTTGGAGAGAGAGAGAGAGAGACACAGAAAAAAAGAAATAAACAAAAAAAAGGGAGAGAGAGAGAGAGGGAGAGTGAAATAGAGAGAGAGAGAGATAGAAAGAGAGAGAGAAAGAGAGAGAGAAAAAGAGAGAGAAAAAGAGCGAGACAAACAGAGGCGCTCCTGCCGGAACCTGCTGCCCAACGCCTCGGCCTGCAAGTACCCCAGATCCGAGAGATCCGGATCCAGCGAGGCGGCGGTGGTGGCCGAGCGGGCCTGCCGGCGTGCTTCGGGCCGGACGAGCGGGGCCTGGCGAGGCTTTGGGTTGCAAGCGGCCAGCCCCCCCAGGCAGTCCCGGCTGGCCTCAGCAGGCCCCCCGAGTAGTCCGAGTCAGCCCTCACGCCTCGAAAGCATCGAAACGAATGTTATTCATCATCATGTTCGGCTTCTTGGGGAGCTGATCTTACCGGGCCTCGGGACCTTCAAAAATCACTCGGAAAGAAATTCATTCATGGAAAAGTGGTCGAGAGGTCGGGAGCCCGTGTCATGATAAAATCGAGACGCCGGAGATCTGGGACAGGCCCCCGAGTAGTCTGGGGCGGTCTCAAAACCCCGGCGCCGCCTCCGGCGCCGCCCCTGGAGCGCTCCGCGTCCCAGGAGCGGGGTGGTGAGACCGCCCCGAGCTAACCGCGTGCGGGCGATCATAAAACATACCTCCCCCTTAAGGCCTTCTATTTTTATTATCCCCGTTCAACAGGATTTGATTGTGGAGGAGGGCGCGGAGGCCGAACTTTATAATCCACGGGGGAAGTTGCGAATCGAAGTTGCTATCATCTCATGTTGACTAGCAACAACATCAAAAACGCTGAGCATGGCTATGGTGGTCTCACCTCATCAGCTTCCGCAATCACGAGCATCATGATCACCGTCCAGGATCACCATCATCATGATCATCGTCATCGTCATCGTCATCGTCATCGTCATCGTCATCATCATCATCATCATCATCATCATCATCATCATCATCATCATCATCATCATCATCATCATAACTTACCTTCACCGGGAAAATCCTTCATTATCCCCGCCAGACCCCCGAACTATATTATCCCCCGGGTATTATTATCGCACGCAGTCGGTTACTCGGGGGAACTGTCGAGGCCAGCTGAGACTACCTAGGGAAGCTGTGCGCGCGCAATCTGAAGCCTTACAAGAGAGCCCATGCACATACATTTGCCACTCTAAAAGAGAGGCAAATACAGTGCGAGTTCGACCAAAAGAAACCTTCCACAAGAAACCCAACCCTGAGACACCAGGGCGTCCATTGATTTCTTGGTGTGGAAACGTTACGTTTTCCATCGCAACACCATCGAAACCACAGAGTCCCAGGACACACTGGAGGCAAGCAGGGTGTTTCTTGCCATGGGCTTCCACTGCACATGCTTTCCGTGCACATTCCAACGCACCGGCAAATCAGCGAACCACGTAGCTGGTTCTGCTGGCGCCTCCTGGCGCCAGAGGCGCCCAAGCACCGAGGAAAAAGGGCCTCGCGGCGGAGCCGAAGCCAGCTGCATGCCGCAGATGTCGCATCCTTTCCTCTCTTGGCGGCGCGCACCGGAGGGGGCGAGCGCGAGGGGGGCGGCCTTCTAAGGAAGCAAGGGGGGCCGTCTGAAGGCCAGGGGCCTTCCCGGAAGGGCCTGGAGGCGTCCAGGAAGACTCTCTCCCCAGAGCCCCGACGTCATGATGTTTTGATAGCGTCGACCCCCAGAGGTCTCGACCCCCTTCCCAGGACTGGTTTTTCGTCCTGATTCCTTTTTTTCACGGCCCCGAGGCCCGGCAAGGGCCCCCAGGGGCTGAAAATGGCGAGAAGCCTCCCAGCGTGATTGACTCGAGGGGGTCTGGGTTGGAGGCGGGGTGGGGCTTCTAAGGTGACCCCCCCATCCCCTTCACAAGGCGGCCCCCCTCGCGCCACCCCCGTGCGCGCGCTGGGGAGGAAGAGGGCCTCGCGGCGGGGCGGAAGCCAAAGGCACGCAACAAACTTCGTGTCCGCCCTCCGCTTTCCCTGGTGAGCCCTCTCTGTCGTCTGACCCAACCCTTGCAGGCGAAGCGAGGACGGGGCAGGACGGAGGGGGAGGAGGGAGTGGAGAGGACGGGCGGTGGGACGACGACGAGGACAACGACGACGCCGTCGTCTACGACAACACCAGACGTCGTCGACGACGCTGACCACGACGACGACCAGATCGATGACGACGGTAACGACGACGGCGACGTCGACGTCGTGTGCGACGTCGGCGTCGGCGAAGAGGGGTCCCTGCCAGCGAACGACGACGACGTCGAGGACAATGACGACGGTCACAGCGACACGGCGAGAACGGAAAGCCCTGGGCTCTCACCCGCATTCTACACAAGTGCGCCAAAAAGTCTGCATCACATCCCCTTCCGTCTTCGTGTTCTGACGAACATCGTGGAGACCTCGCGGGGCAACGTCGGATCCACGTCGGAGTTGCGACGGATCTGCGTCGTAACGTCGCCAAGCGAACGTCGTCTCATGCCTCACGGGGCGGACGTATTGACTAGATGCTACAACTATTGTTGGCGGCGCGCACAAGGGGGTGGGGGGAAGGGGGGAGGGCCTCGTCGAAGGAGGCTGCTTCTTAGAAGGCACCGGCCTTACATCTATAGATAAGGGCCGCGCCTTCTAAGAAGCAGGGGTGCTTCTAAGAAGCCCTCCGCCCTCCCCCCACCCCCGTCTGCGCGTGGCTGATATTGAGCGCAGCGCGGGGCCCCATGATTCTGGCGACTCCCATTTTTGCCCAGCCGGTCATTACGAGGGAAAGATCGAGGTCCCAGCGGAAACGGGTCCTGGACCCTGGAGCTCTCCGGGCACCGGATCTTCAAACGGTGGCGAACGAGGAGGGGAATGAGAATGAGAAGGCCCTCCTTTAAGGCGGAGGGCTTCTCAGAAGGCCCCCAGTGTTCTGAGAATCTTTTGCTGTTTTCGGGGAAGGCCTAACAAACTTCTCAGAAGGCCACGGGACTTCCGAGCCTTCTGAGAACGCCCGCGCCCCTTCTCACTTTCCCCCCTGGCTCGCCGCCGAATTTGGTTTTGGGGGGTGTCATAACTCGGGTCTCCGGCGGCCGTTCGGGACGATCCGGATGCCCCGGAATGACCTCGGCGAGGCGCAGCCGCTGGAACGCCTCCCGAGGCTGGGAAACCGCCGAGAACTGACGGCGACGCCCGAAAACCGCGAACCTCGGATCTGAAACTCCCGAAACGGACCTGGAGGGGGAGGACGTGACGCCCGCCCCGTCTCGCTCCCCCCCCGGGCTCGCCGCCCATTCATCCCGGCCTGTTTTCGGTCGGACGGGCCTGGGAGGCCCTGGCGGCGGCCGGGGGAGCCCCGAGGCAGCGGCCAGAACTCCAGGGGGGTCCCTCCCCTCCAGCATGAGCTCTTCCTTCACGGCCCGTCCTGCATGTGTCCCTCCAGGCTTGTGGATGCCACGACAATGGACACCCTAACAGTCCGATCGTTGAATTTACACGTGTTTAACATGTAGGAGAAGTGTTATAAACATGTTTCAAACATGGTTTTACATGTGTTGAACAAATGTTTAACACCTGTTTTAGACATCTGGGAATTATTAGGCAACATACTTTCTCTCCGTTGATCGTCCTCCACAACCCTTGCTGCGTCCCTCCAGGCGCACGCAGGCACCGCTCAACGCTGTGCTGTCAACCAAACCTGCAGGGTGGGCCCTCTCCATTTCTCTGTGCACTTCAACTTCGGCTTCGGCTTCAGCTGCCGATACACCGTGAACCGCCTTCGGGCCAGCTCACCCGAGCCAGATTTTCCGCTCGCACGGGTGCTCCCCTCCCCCCTCCAGGCGTACGGTCAACGGGCTGGATCGGATCGGCTCACGTGCACACTGCAACGGTACAGTTAGCATCGTTGTTCGGGGCACCCTTCCGGCCTCACAACAACGCTCGGCCTTCCCGCCCAGCCCAAATCCGCTCGGACTCGGTCCCCAGACCTCTGGCGGGGTCCATCCAGTCTCGTTGTCCGACTAGAGGCCTCCTAGATGGGGTCCGAGCAGACGGGGTCGAAGCATCCCGCCGCATCGCCAATGCATCGCCGATGCATCGGCGATGCATCGGCGACGTCGGCGTTGCATCGGCGACGTCGTCGTGGGGAAACACGGCCTCCACATCGAGCCGCATCGCCGATGGGAGGAGGAGGAGGAGGAGGAGGAGGAGGAGGAGGAGGAGGAGGAGGAGGAGGAGAGGAGGAGGAGGAGGAGGATCTGCGATGCAGCGCGATCCCGATCCTCAGCGCAGGGGCGGGCAGGAGGGAGGCGCCCGAGAGGGGGGGGGGGGGCGCAGCTCGTGGCCAGGGGCACGTGCGAGGCCCAGGGGGGGGGGGAAGGCCAGGGACGTGCTGAAGTCCTCCTCCTCCTCCTCCTCCTCCTCCTCCTCCTCTTCTCCCCCTCCTCCTCCTCCTCCTCCTCCTCCTCCTCCTCCTCCTGGGGAGGTATCATTGAAGGGGCCTTGGGATAACAATAAATACACAAATAAGAGGATTCCCCATACTTTCCCGCATTTTCGGGGGTTCTGTCTTCCCCGCACACTTCCCATAGTTTCCAATATTTTCTAAGGAATCGACGATTAATTGTGTCTGTGTTTTTTTCCCTCCTGAATCATGGCCCCCACCATGATGATAATTATCCACCCCCCCTAGTCATTACCCCCCTCCTCGCCGCCCCCGAAATTGGCGCAGGGGCGGGCATTGCACGAAGTCGCAGGGATGGCTTGCCGAAAGCATGGGCGGAGGGAACCCCTGGAGACCTGCAAATGCCCCCCCCCCGCTCGGACGTCCATATCCCGTGCATTTGTCAGTTTCATGCGTGTTTTTTGTTGCTCGATGGTCCAGGATGGTCATGGATGGTTCTCGCCGAGAAAAAATGCACACGTCCGAGCGATGCCAAGGCCCCTGTTGCGGGGAGACAACAAGATACCCATGCTCCCTACCCCACGGACATCTCCTGGGGCGCCTTCTGACCAAGACTTGGAAGCCAATCAGGCCGCGTAGACGAAAGAAGGGTAGCGGCACCGGTAACCTCGAAGGGTCTTTAGTGTTGATCCTCCCCTGTTTCTCTCGGAGGGGAACAAACTCGACACTCCTCCTGCTCCTGCTCCTTCTCTTCTTCCTCCACCTCCGTCCCTCCTCCTCTTGCTTCTCCTCCTCCTCCTCCTCTTCCCCCTCCTCCTCCTTCTGCTCATCCCCCTCCTCCTCGTTTTCCTCCTGCTCATCCCCGTGGTCGTCATCTGTTTCCCCGCTGGTATGTTGAAGCCGCCGAAATTCGATCCTCCCGACCCGAGAGGACGACCAGGATCGGGGGCGCGCAAACATGGAGTAGCGATCCATGGAGTTGGCGCGCGGTCGCCAAAAATCCATGGATCGGGGGAGGTGCCCTCCCCAAAATGCGGCCGGCGCCGCCTGGCTCGGCGGCGGAACTCCGCGATTTCCCATGGAAACGGGACCCGTCAGGGATCTTCTGACCCAGGTCAATCCAGATCCGGGTCAGTCAGGCCCTGCAGGATCCTGCAGGGTCCTGCAAATCCTGCGCTCTGGCTGACCGGGTCAGTGCGCGGGTAACTCGGGTCAGTGCGCCCCTGGCTCTGCAGGATCCTGCAAATCCGACGCTCTGGCTGACCCCCGTTTACATTGACCCCGTCCCTCGAGCCCCGGACCCGTCGCTCATCCACGCCCCCGCGATCCAGGTTCACGATCGCCCGAGAGGAGGAGGCAGCGGCACGCCCCCGGGCGAGGGGCCTTGTTGGCGCTGCGCGCATGCCGCACGATCAGCAGCCGCACGGGCGAGAGCAGCCTGCCGGGGTCGCGTGTACGCTGAGGTCGGGCATGTCCCCCTACAGGCGGATTTTGGACGAAGAAAAAAGGCGGGGAAATACCCAAATAGTCAAGCAAAACAAAAAACATCGTCCCCAGACTGTGTTTGAATATTCCTCCTGTAGGGGGACGTGCCCGACGTCAGTGTACGCCTGCTTCCTCCAGCGCCACTCGCCATGCAAGAAAAAAGGTCCCGAAGGAAACGGGCCCCGAGGGTTTTCGCCGCTGTCGGCTTCCCAGGGCCCGCCACGGGCCCCATGATTAGGTCGGGCATGTCCCCCATACAGGCGGATTTAGCAGGAAAAATTCAAAGTATCACAGAAATAATCCAAACATGTCAAAAAATAACAAATCATTACCATACGATTTTCTCACTAACTTTGAATACGCCTCCTGTCGAGGGACAGGCACGACTGAACCCCAGGACTGTCAGACAACGGCTCAGTACGAAAATGATCTCGTCCTGGGGGAAGCTCCCTTGTCCAGGACCCGCTTCCCTCGGGACCCGTTTCCCCCATGCTGCGCCACCCATGCTCCTCCAACTTCCCCTTCTGCGACCATGAACGTGCCGCGCATGCGAGGATGCAGCCCACGGCAAGCGGGAGAATACACGAAACACGCGGGCGCCAGCTCGAGACCGCCGCTGCTCCTGCCGGCCGTGGAGGCGACAGCGACCCCCTCCCCGTCCTGGGGAGCCATCTCCTCCGACTCCGTCCTGCTCCGCTCCTGGGAGGCTCTCGCACCCAACTCCCGCCCCCCGCCTCTCAGCGGTGGACAAACCTCCCTTTAATAAACCTGCCTTTAAAGAAAAATGCCGAGGACCGGAACCGACGGACCTGGACCCGCAAAAATGACGGCCGCGACGCCCTCTCGCGAACCGAAAACGGCCAATTCGCTAATCGACGTGCCAGCGTAGGAAACCTATCCACCTCCGCTCCTCCGCTGCCCTCTCCCCCCCCACTCCGCTCCAGCCCCCTCCTCGTGGAACTCCCCCAAAACGGGGCCAGAGCAGCGGGGGTCCGGGGAGCGCACCGCCTCGCCGACGACTCCACGACGCAGCGGCGCCGGCGGGGGGGAGCAGAAGGGGACCCCAGCTCGCACCGCATCGCCGATTCATCGGCGATGCGGCGCGGTCGCTCGACAGTGTCGAGCGACCGCGCCAGAGCAGATGGTGTCGAACTTCGACACCATCTACTCTGGCCGAACTTGCATGGTCTGGACTCCTCCACTCCCCTCGGCAGGGCAGAATGCTGGGGCGCTGTTCTGCAGTCTGGGGAAGTGTCGCGTCGCCATGGCTGTATCCCCCCATCGGAAGCAGGATCGGGACGCACCCCTCGGTGGTAGTGAACAGATCCCTTCCTCAGGCTGTAGCCTCACTCGTAGGCTGTTGTAACCTTCTTTGGACGTTGTGATCTCTGGGACGATTTAGTTATACGTGTAAGTGTTGCTGCCGATATTGTTGCATCTCCCATTATGGCTGTAGTGTTCGTTGAGGATGGAACTCTCCAAAAAATGTGGCGTTACATATAGCTGTAGCCCTTTGCATGGTGAGCCTTTGAATTGAGCTGTTGCCCTTGTTGCGGCCGGTGTGTTCTGGTATGCTCTGGCCGTTTCAGAAGGGTGGGTAGAGCAGGCGGCATTTCGCAAAACAAACACTCGCTGTTGTAATCCAGGTCTTGGTACTCGAAGCTGGATCAGTTGTGCACTGAACTGTCGCATCCGTTGAAGCAGGAATGCTTGTAGTTCTGCAGTATTCCGAACGTGACCGCAGCAAAGATACGACGGAAATTGCGATGGTGATGACTTCCTCTATGAGCGGGTGCCACCCGTGCCTGTGTGCATACCAACTCGCCGCATCAGCACGCCTGAGTGCTGCCTGTGCACTAGTTTTCGTATTCGGTCTCACCATGGTTTGCCAGTATGTCTCCAGCTTGTGCATCAGTCTCGCAAGCGTGTGGCTCCTGTGCGGAATGCTCGTCGCGGATCGCATTATTCGATGATCCTCAGAACGTGGGTTAGTGCCAACGTGTGTTTGTCCACCGAAGCCCTTCAACCGACGCGTGCGTGCCGACATGGGCTGCGAGATATCGGCGGAGCTGAAGGGGGCAATGCACACACCAACATACACAGAGAACTAGCACACGTCCGGCGGATCATCGGATTGTGAAGCACGTGGGCCGCGATGTATATTGCGAATGTCGCACTAACGAGGCAGTACAGTCGAAATATGACAACATGAACGTCCATCAAGAGCACGAGCCCAAGGCTCCATGGAGGTACGATAAACGAAGGCCGTCCCCTGGTGAAGAGCCCAAATATTCAAAACATCAGGGTCCCCCTGCAGGGCTGGGGCTGCACTTGACGGCTGTAGATGGCAGTGCGTATGAATCGTATCACGATGCACACCACGTGTATCGCACTCACAGTTCACCTGGATCGTGAGGTTGGCATTCCATTTGGACGCCCGAACTGGGTACGGACAAAATGGGTACAACACCCAACAACAACTGTTGTCCCAAACAGACGGCGGCCGCTGGTGGGCAGGCGGCCTTTCTTGTCGTCGATGAACACCGTCCGCGGCGGCGCGCACAGCGAGTCCTGTTCAAAATGAGCAGGAACTCCTGGTGTAAAGGAACGAATAATTACATAAACTAAACAACTCAGAAGTCGGCGCGGATTTTTCGGATCCGCGCTGGACCCCCCTCCCTGGCGCGCGGAGCGCGCCAGGGGCGGCGCCGGAGGCGCCGCCAGGGGGCCGCAAGCGCCGATCCACGACATCCCTGCGGACCTCCGAAGCTTTATGTTTATGTTATTATTTGCTCTCCTGATCGTGCACATTCTTTCCGAAATTACCCATTTCGATCGCCCCGATCCTTGAGGATCGGGCCGTCCGCAGCCGCTGGCGGCCACGGACCGGGGCCGGCCGCGGGGCCGCGACTCGTGCGCGGGCGGCGGGCAGCCCCGCACTCCAGCTCGAGAGGGGCTGGAGCAGCCCCTCTTCTCCGTCCCCTTCTCCCCCTCGTTGCCTGCACTGGCCCCCTCTCTGAAGGAAGGTTGTACAGGGCAGCTGGAAAAATTGAAGTTGGAAAATCAGTGAGAGCGGAAGTGGCCAGGGCTGGAAGCACTGGCAGGGGGTGAAGCGAGCCCGAAACGGCAGGGATGCGGCCGCCAGGGCTGCAAAAAGAGAGGGGGACCGGCCAGGGCTGGAAGGAGTGGGAGGGATGGCCCCAGTCACTTCTTCCAGCTTCGATGCAGAGGTAGGTCGGCCTTTGAGGAAGACCAGATCACCGGGTCGGGCGAAAGGGGGGGATAGCAAAGGGGGGGTTTGAGAATCAGCTCACGTAGCTGATTTTCCCGGCGCCTCCCGGCGCTGGAGGCGGCTATGTATCGAGGAATGGGCTCCTCGGTGAGGCCAAAATCAGCTGCATGCAGCAAATTTCGTAACCCCCCCTTTCCCAATCCCCCCCTTTCGCCCGACCCGAACCCTGCGCCACCACGCATGTCGCAGTGCAACTCACGCAGAGGCGGGGGTGGCTCTCTCTCTCTCTCTTGCGAGCGCGCGGCTGCTCGGCATCGCTGTCGGAGGAGGGCACGCCGAGGCAGAGCCGGAGCCTCCTTACTGGTCGACAACCTTCCCCCGCTGCCCCACGCATCTGTGATGCCTTGCTCTCTTCACTACGGCTGGCCATCGCTCGGACGTCCATTCCCTGTGTTGTTTGTTGGTTTCGTGCGTGGTTTTTCTCGCCAAATGATCAAGGATGCTCCTCGATGGTCCCCGCCGAAGGAAAAACGCACACGTCCGAGCGATGCTAAGACGGGGCCCCCGGGGAGTCCGGACCCCTTCCCGGGGGCGGGCCTTCAATCCCGTGCCGTCTCTGGACTGCCCCTGGGCCCGGCGAAGGCCCCTGGAAGCCAGAAACGTCCCCAAAACCCCCCGCCGCGGTTTGTTCACGACGACGCGAGCATGTCTCGGGGGGGGCGTACTTGTTTTTGTTGTTTCCGCTAACGGTCATTACTCAGGGGAGGGGGGTAACAGCAACGAATGGGCGTGGTGTGGCACCTCGGGGCGGGGTGCGATGCGATCGCCACATGCGCGCGAGCCGCGAGCGCCAGCATGCGGGGGGGGGGCCCAAACCTCCCCACTGGTACGATCGGTGCTGCTGCACGCCAGCGGACGATAGATGAGAATCTCGACGACGACGACGACGGCGGCGACGGCAAGGACGACGGGCACGGCGACGACGACAGCGACGACGACGACGATGACGACGACGACGACGGTGACGACGACGACGACGACGACGACGACGACGACGACGGCGGCGATGACGGCAACGACGACGACCACGGCGGCGAGGCCAGAGAGGAAGGGGGGGGGGACGGGCGGCGCAAGCGCGGGCCTCTGCGGCGTGCAGCTCGGCGCGGCGGGGCTGGGCGGCAGCGCGGATCCCTGCGGGCGAGTGCGGGGCGGCGCTTGCTGCCGCCAGGCGATCGTCGCTCGCCTCTCGCCGTCGCTGTCGCTGTCGTCGTCGTCGGCGTCGCCGCCGTCTCTCGCCGATCGTCATCGTCGCCGTCACTCGCCGTCGTTCGTCGTCGGAGTCGGTCGTCGTCGTCGTCGTCATCGTCGTCGTCGTCGCTGTCGTTGTCGTCGTCGTTGCCGCCGCAACCGTCGCTCGCCATCGATCGCGATGAGCCTAACACGGCAGCGGAAGCCCTGCAGTGAATCTCACATTAGGGACCTCATTCTGGAACGCCCCTCGCGCACTTCGCGCGTCATGGGCGCGCACCTGCCCACTGGGACGGCTCCTCGGAGCCCCAATTCGGCAGACCCCTCGCGCATGTCCTGCCCCATGGCCCATGGTCCTCCAGGGGCGATCCGCTGACCCTCAGGACGGCTGAAGTGAGCCTCGGCTTCGCAAGCCCATCGCGCATTGCGTGCCCCATGGTGGACACCAAGAGGCCCTCAAGAGAGCTCTGCCGGTCCTCATTTGAGCCCGCCACCCACGTGCTTCGCGGCCCATGGAATTCCAGGTGCCCTTTGCTGGCACCCAAAAAACTTCAAAAGAAGTGAGCATTGGTCCAAGAAGGCTACACGAACATCGAAATGGTATCGCGGAGTTCACTCGAGATGCAATGAACAATCTTACCAGAAGCATCGACATCGCAAAACAGCCATCCGACCCTCAAAGGGACGCCAAGACCGCCCCCTAATCCATCAGGGGAGGTTAAGTTCCAGACAGGTTGCAGCAATTGGTACGGATTCTCGTTGAAGCCATTCCCCCGAACACCCGCGGATTGGAAGCTCTGCGCGCGTTTCCACGCCATCGTTGCCTCACTTCGCTCTTCCCCTTCTCCACGCACCCCCTCTGTTTCTGCTGGCTTGTGCTCTACTGGATTTGACCGCCAAACTGTGAACACATGGGTAGCGATCTTCGGCCAGAATGTCGATACAGAGGTGGCAACCCAAAGGTCTGCACATGGTATGGACAAATGGGTGGCAACCCACATGTCTACACACGGTCGCAGTGCCAATTTTCGAGAGAAGATGATGACACGATGAAGCAATGACAGAGCATGCTAAGAAGCACTTCGCGGATTCCGCCGGCCCAAAGATGTTTCGATGTACTCGATGGGATTCGGCGTGGTGGCTTTTCATTGCTTTCCTGGGGCGCGTAAAATTACAAATCAACTGCGATCCCAGCGCTCGGCCCATGCGCGTGACAACTCCTGGGCGGCCCCGCACTCCACTGGAACACGTGAAAATATTAGCGATCTGGGCTCTCAGGCCCGGGACACGTAAAGAACCGAGTGAGTTGAGCCTTGGGGCGCCTGGGATACGTGAAAATACCTTCCGACTTGCCCTTCCATTTTGATGGGAACCTCGATTCGGCACAAACCTCACGCACTTCATGAATGTTGGGCGCTCAGCTGGCCCCCGAGACGGCTCCTTGGAGACGCAATTCGGCACAGTGCTCACGCACGTCGTGCCCCATGGACCCACCACGGGAGTGCACCTGGCCTCAAAGGCAGCCCAATCCCCAAATGGGGCGCAACTACGCCCGATTGGTGCCGACCCTCGTCAAGGCATTATCCCCAGCTTCCCCCTGGGGGCCGCTCGGATCGAAGCGAGCAAGCGTGACCGACTGCGACGCAACCGAACCGATCGCACCGCGAACCCGAAGCGGTCCTTGCTTCAGCATCGTGGCCGTGGTTCGGGCCGGCTCGAGCCTGACGTCTCCCCGATCCTCGAGCCCAAGGCCGTGCACGGTGGCAGCACAGCCGACAACTAACCGAATTGACGGCGAAACCCAGACCGACCGACATCAACAGGCCGCCAACAGCCAAGAAGTGCGCATCGACGCGGCAACGACAAAATAACCAACCGAACCGAACCGATCGCGACGCAATCGACTGCGACACAACCGAACCGACCGAACCGCGAACACCTTTGGATCGAGTGGGGGATCGACTACAATATTGATCTACCCCACCAGTGATTTGCTAGTCGAACCTACAGGAGTACGTAGAAGGCTCCGCCGATCTACGAAAGATTTGGAATTCAGATGGTACATTCTACCGACAAACCACTGCGGGGCTAACGGATCGATTCCGTGGTCGATCTCCTGCTCGACTGGAGCCCCCCGAACGGCAGGGGGTCCTCTGGTGGCTTCGGCAGCTCGGCGCTGCGGCGCTCCACCAGCGGCGCCGCGGGCGCCGAAACGCTGATAGCGGGCTCAGTGGACGAGCGCGGGCGTGCGCCGCTCCTGCAGGGGGCGCTTCTTCCTCGCCCTCCTCCTCCTCCTCCTCCTCCTCCTCCTCCTCGTCCTCCCACAGCCACACCCTCCCTTTCCTCATCCTCCCTTCCACCTCCTCATCCTCCAACTCCTCCTCCTCCTCCTTCTCCTCCGCCTCCTCCTCCTCCCTCCGTCGTCCGCCTCCTCTTCCCCTTCCTCCTTCTCCCCCTCCCCTCTCCCTCCTTCTCCTCCGCTTTTTCCTCCTCCCCCATAGCCTGAACTCCTCACATGAAGCTGCACGCACAGAAGCTGTACAACTGTTACGACGATACTCCCCCTCCCTCCTCCTCCTCCTCCTCCTCCCCTCCTCTCCTCCTCCTCTTCCTCCTCCTCCCTCCTCCCTCCTCCCCTTTCTGTTCCTCCTCCTCCTCCTCCTCCTCCTCCTCCTCCTCCTCCCCTTTCTGTTCCTCCTCCTCCTCCGCCCACCGCGCTCCACGCCCCACCTCTCGCGCCCTCACTCACAGAAAGTCCCAAGGGAGCGGCGGGGCACAGATAGAGCGGAACCAATGAGCATCGAGTCGAGACATCGCTTTGGACCAGGATCGGGGAGACGTAAGACCCGGGTACGGGGGACTCGGAAATCCCCGACGAGGTCGTCAAAAAAATGACGAGGCCGAGCCTACATTTTGACGAGGCCTCCCGCTGCAGACATCCCACGAAACTCCTCCTCGTCAAAATCCGAGTCGCGGTCTTCAAAAAACGATGGCGAACCCGAGTCCCGGTAAACCCGGGTCTTACGCTCCCCCGACAGGACGGGCGTGGGAGCCAGCCCGCATTGGCACGGAGTCGGAATCGTTTGGAGGTTTACGTAAGAATGATGAGGAGCTGTAATCTGAGCCCGATCGAGGAGTCGGATGAGGCGATTGGGCCCAAGACTAAGTCCGATGAGTGTGGACCAGTCCTGATTCTGCTGAATCAAGCGGGGTTATGTCACGCAGGGCCAATTTTCGACCGCGAACCTACTAGCTCCGATGCCGAACTCAATCTCCCGGGAGTTGCATGCCAATGCACGGAAGCGAAATCGCATCGGATCGGCCGCGCCAGGCTGCACAACAACGGCGTGAACAGCACCGTGCCACCGCACCAAATCGCTAGAGCATCGGAATCGGATCGGCTCGGGCCCGCCGGCATTGGACCCTGGGAGGATTGGGTGCTCGTTGACCGGGGGTGAAGGGACGTGCACCTTTCGAACAGTGGAGGCCAGTCCACGAGAGGCCTTCCACCAGAAACCCAACCCTGAGGCCCCAGGAGGTCCATCGATCTTTTGGTGTGGGAACGTCCACCATCGAACCTACCGTCGTCGTCGTCGTCGTCATCCTACCGTCGGTCGTTGTTCCCATCGAGCCTTCTCCGCGGGGCATCCTAGGCCGTCTTGGGGCCTCCTTGAGCCCTCCTGGGCCGTCTGGGGCCCTCTCCCGGGCGCGCCCGCGAGCCAGCCTTCCCGGAACTGGCACCAGCTGTGCCGGATCGGCCTGCGCTGTGCAAGGGGCTGATGTATTATAGCGCAGCTTATCCCCATTCGTCCCTGCCGGGTCGCCAAACTTTGCGCATCGCGCCAGCGGTGCGCAGCACGCAATTTTTCCTCGCGACTCCGCGCTGCCCTCCCTGGACAGGGAGCTCACAGAGGACGCACGTCCCCACCGACCTGGAGACCTCCCAGATGGGGTCGGAGGATCGCGCCGCATTGCCGATGCATCGGCAAACCCTGCGGTGCATCGGCAAAGCCGGCGTGCAGAAAGTCGGGCTCCGTATCGAGCCGCATCGCCGATGCTTCGGCGTTGCGGCGCGACCCCTCGACCCAATCTGCTCGACATCGCTAGGGCGCCCATTCCCCGTGCATGTGTGCGCTTCGTGCGCTTATGATGATCCAAGATGCTCCTCGATGGCCCTCGCTGAGCAAACAAATCTACACACGCTCCAGCGATGCCATGTCTGCTCCGATCCCGTCTGGGAGGCCCAGATTTCATCAGTGTGCCTCCTCCACAGTTCGCGAGGCAGCCCGCATGCCACAAAAACACTCGCGCACCGCTCTCTCTCTCTCTCTCTTTCTCTCTCTCTCCCTCTCTCTCTCTCTCCCTCTCTCTTGAAACCCACGGGAACTCATACGTGCGCATGTCTCCTCGCGAACGGCGAGCGCTTTCCATGTTCACGGCCTAATTAGCAGTCTGGATTCCGTGGCGCGGTCCCGTGCATAAACGGTCGCATGCATAGGCTCCGCGCGGGGCATCCGCGAAAAAAAATCCCCGTACCCAAGGGGTGGATGCCCAGGGGCCCATCCCGTGGAACCTTGGATACGGATATGTTCGGATGTGTTATCCGCCCACAATCCACGTTTCGCCCCTGACTGAAGGTAGCAGCCTTTGCACATCCGGCCGTGACGCGGAGAGCGCAGAAATCTTCGCACCCCAGGAAGCAGGAGCGGTTACTACTTCATCAAGTCGCCGGCCCAACGGGCCAGAGGCGTGCTAAGATCTCCGGCAACTGGTCCACAATATTTCTAGCTCGCGCGCGCGGATCGGCCCCTGGGGGCCCCCGGACGAAACGTACACCGGCAAGGTCCCGGGAGAAGCCACCAGAGCACTCCAGGGGAGGGCCATTTTTCGACGCCCCTCACGAGGATCGTGGCCTCCGAGGGGGGAGCCGCAATCGACTACCCCCCCCCCTGCCCCCAAGAGGCCCTCAAGAGCCCCAGGGCCCTCAAGACGCCGCCAAGGAGCCCCAAGAGACTCCCAAGAGGTCCCCAAGAGGCCCCCAAGAGGCCCTAAAGAGGGCTCCAGGGCCGGCGGCATGAGCGAAGCGATTGAATCTGTAGGATCGCCGAACAAGCGTCGAATCGGCTTGCATCGCCACGGAGTCGGAATCGAACCAGATCATCCTTGCCAAGACGCGCAGCGGCGCCGAGAACACACCAACATGCATCGCCTGATTCCGAGAGTCACATCGGTTCGAGCCGGGCGCAATCGATATACATTTGAGGGGCAAGGATGGAAAGCAGACTGGCTCATGGAGGGAAACACCGACCTTGAAACGGCGATACATCGCCATTGATCGGCGGAAGGCCCCCGATGGCGAATCCGCACGCTCCTGGACGGAGTGGGCTATCGGGCCTCTAACAGCGATCAATGGGCGATCGAGGGTCCATAATGCCCCCCTGGGCCTATGCCCTACTGAATTTGCCTTCGAGTCGTACGGTTTTCGGGTCATGACTGAGGTCACTGGCGGCCGCTCGGGACGATTCGGGCACCCCTGGACGCCTCTCCGAAGGCGCAGCTGCTGGAGAGAACCGCCGAAAGTCCACGAAACACGCATGAAGACCTTGAACCTCGAACCCCTGCGCCTATCCCTGCCGAACGTTGCCCCTGCCCTTTGACCTCGCTCACGACGCCTCCGAACTGGGCCCTGCAGGTGCGGCCTAGGCCCAGCCAGCGCGGCGCGGAGAGAACACAGGGGGAACAGGGAGAGGGGGCCTCCCTCTTCCTCTTCCTCCTGTATTCTCTCAGGGGGGGAGGAGGGGGACGAGGAGGGGGACGAGGAGGGGGAAAAGGGGAGGGGGTGGGGACGAGGAGGGGGAGGAGGGGAAGGGGAAGATGATAGGGAGGAGGGGGAGACCGAAACAAACTGCGAAACAACTCAGGGCCCCTTTCCTTCAGGACACGTTCGCTTCATCGTCGGGACCCTCAAACCCTGTGGTGGCGGACCGCGTGGTGACCCCGAATTCCCAACGACCTCACCGCACAGTCAGTCACTGCACGGGGGTCCCCAAACTGTGCGGTGATCCCATATCCCTACTGACTCACTACGCGGTGTGGTCACCACACCGCCTGTGGGCCCCCGATTCATCGCGAGGGGGGGGGGAGATGGGGAGGAGGGAAAGGGGGGGAGGAAGGGTGTGGAGGCGGAATGGGAGGATGAGGAGGATGAGGAAAAGGAGGAAGAACAGGAGGAGGAGGAGGAGGAGGAGGAGGAGGAGGAGGAGGAGGACGAGGAGGAGGAGGAGGAGGAGGAGGAGGAGGAGAAAGAAGAGGAGGAGGAGGAGGAGGAGGAGGAGGAGGAGGGAGGAGGAGGAGGAGGAGGAGGAAGGAAAGGGGGAAGGATGAGAGGGAAAAGGGGAAAGGGGAGGGGGAGGAGCAGCTGCGAAAGATCGCCAGGCCCAGCGCCCCCGGCGCGGCGCGGCGCGCGGGGCGGTGGCTGCTCCCCTCGACGTCCGACGTCGTCGAGCCGAGCTCGATGGCCTGGGCGTTGCTGGATTCATCCTCCCCGTCCTCCTCCTCCTCCTCCTCCTCCTCCTCCTCCCTCCACCTCCTCCTCCTCCTCCTCCTCCTCCTCCTGGGTCATGCCAACTACGTACAGTCTGCGCGAGCAACTCATTCGGCTCGAGAACCTGCCGCACGGCCGCCGTTTGGCCGAAATGTCCATGACGGTCGCAAGTGGCCGGGCGTGGACGGAGGCAACACGTATGGAAGGAGGAAGATGCCAGCTTGTGATTAACAAATCCGTGGGGGGGCCGTGTTTGAAACAACGATTTCCCTGCTCGGGCGAATCGCGGGGTGGCGCCCGCCAGATTGAAAATCAACGGCGGCGGTGCTGGTGGGTGATTAGCACCGACACCCAGCCGCCACCCGAAGGCGACATACAGCACAAACTGAGGGAGGGGAGGGGAGGCGGGAGGCAAAGGCGGCAGAAGCATGGACCGTGAACCAAGGCGACACCTGTTCGAAATGAAGAAGAAATGCTGTCGACCCGCGCTTTCCGTGCTCCTTTCTGTAGAACCGATGCGTTTCCTTTGCCTTGGCCGCAGCCACGGGGGCGCCAGCTGCCTCGCGGGCCCGCGAGCAAGGCGGGCAGGACGAAAGGGAGGCGTGGCTAAGCGGGGGTTCGCCCAGCAGCTCACATTGCTGATTTTCTGAGCGCCCCCTGGCGCCGAAAGCGGCCATGCATCGAGGACTGGCCCCTCGGCGGGGCGACTGGAACCAGCTGCGCGCAGCAGGTTTCGCACCCCCCCCCTTTCTTCCCAGCGTTTCATCCGACCCGAGCAAGGCAGGCAGTCTCTGTAGTCGTCGACGACGACGACGATGAAAACGAATACGATTACGAAAACAACGACGATGACGAAGAAGAGGAGGACGATGACGATGACGATGACGAGGACGACAGACGGCGGACGGCGACGGCGGCGACGACGACGTTGCACTGCGGATGCCCTATGGGGGTGGGGGTGGGTGTGCTGCGCAGGCCCGGTCGACGATCACGACGACGACGAAGATGGCGACGACGACGACGACGGCGACAACGACGACGACGACGACGACGCGACGACGACGACGACGACGACCACGACGACGCACTGCGCATGCCCTTTGGGGGGGGTTGCGCAGGCCCGCTGTGCTCGACGACGACGACGACACGACGACGACGACGACGACGATGACGACGGCGACGTCTGAAAGGGGGAACAAACAAAATGTTTAGCGCCCCGCGGGGTCTATTCATCAGCCCCGGGGGGGTTGCCATTTGTTAACCACACACTGACATTATGATTGTTCAGGTCAGGCTTGCGCGCTCGGTGTCATCAGGCAGTCGTGGAGACACCCATCCATAAATATCGGCAATGTCCGCGCAACACCGTCTGTCCGATTCTTGATGTGACCGAGGATCTGTGTCACCGAGCGGTGACGCGGTGACCCAGGTCAACCTAGCAGAGGAGTGGGTATCCCAGCGGAATGGACTCAACAGGCCGACACAGCGTGAGGATTGGAAAAGTATGAGACAAAGTGATGCTGACAACTTCTCCTTCGGTTCTGGGTCAATGGGCGAACCGTTGATTATTCATAGTGGTGCATCTTGAAGAGTCGACACACACGATCCACGACTTCGTATTGGCAACTGCTGTTCTCTTGAATAATGCGCATTTGCCCGTGCTTGTACGGTCCGCTTCCAAGTGACCGACAGACGGTTGGACGAAGGAAAATGTATATTGAGGTGAGTATTCGCCGGCTCGCAAAGCCTATGGTATACGAGACCGGTAACAACGAGGTCTACCGTGGATAGGGGGCTCGAATCTACAATCAACCGACAGGAGCAAATGTCAACATCTGGAGATCGATCAGGTGCCATCTTCGAACCCGTGCTTATGCAGAGCTTCTCGTACTCAAGGACCCTCCACATCTGGACGGTCAAGACGTCATCGATTGTCACATTCCTTCTTGGATGATCGCTGGCAACGTGTACGCCGACTCCCTGGCAGCCATTGCTGCCAAGGAGGGCTCCTGAGGGGAACGAAGATGACATAAACATAACAACTCGGAGGTCCGCGCGGATTTCTCGGATCGGCGCTGGACCCCACTCCCTGGCGAGCGGAGCGCGCAAGGGGCGGCGCCGGAGGTGCCGCCGGTGGGCCCCAGCGCCGATCCGAGAAATCCGCGTGGACTTCCGAGTTGTTATGCTCATGTCAAGTTTTATTCCCCTACTCCTGAACGTCGACGTGTGCGAGTGTTGCAGATTGAAAGTTATGCCAAGATGTCCATGCAAATTGCCGTCGACGGTGAGAACAAGTAGGCATTCCTGAGGCTCCTGCCGTCCCGCTCCCTCCTGTGCTGGTGCGAATCCACTCCTTTTGCTCGGGGCATGCGGTGGCCAAATGCGGAGCACGTGCACTGTGTGCACGGGTTCGGCAGCTAAGGCCAATCTCTAGGATTGGCTCGCGACCACATGTGCTCCTCTCGATTTTGTCAGGAATGAAGTTTCCAGTTCGCCCACTGGTCGGGATGCATATCTCGCGGGGGGGAATGATCACATTCCCACAAAATGAAATATCACGAATCCCACGGGCCCTGGTTTTCTGGCGAATGACAATGGGAAACAGTTGACTGGACCCTGCCTTTCTATGACGGCTAAGGGGCAGGGAGTACCCACGTCGTTTCGAGAGAGACGGAGAGAGTGAAAGAGAAAGAGAGAGAGAGAGAGAGAAAACAAAAACAACACTGTGGCCTAAACTGCTCATCGCGGCTGATCTGGCGGCGAGGGCTGAATTATACCAGACTCGCTTCACGACCGCTCTCATTTCATCTCCTCCCTTGCATCCTTCCCCCCGTTTCTTCCCTCCGTTCCATCCCTTCCTCCCTGTCCCCTCCTCATTATCCCTCTCCTCGTCCTGCTCATCGTCATCCTTATCTTCGTGGCCAAACTCACGCCTTTCCTCCCATTCCTTCCTTTTTCCGCCCCACCTCACCGTCCCATTCCTTCCTTTTTCCGCCCCCTTGCCGCTCCTCATGCTTCCTTAACATCATGCTTCATCGTGTTCTATTGTCCTTCCTCCTCATCCTCATAATTTTCATCTTCCCCCTTTGAAGCCGCCCTTGAATTTCCTAGCCCCTTTGAGACTTGATGCTATCGCGCTCGTCCCAACCGAGCACTTCGACCTAAAAGAAGCCTGAGCGTGCGAGGCCCACACGTGCTGGACCCCAGGAGTGTGGAAGCCCCGTTCGTGCATGTGTGTGTGCGTGCATGTCAAACACGATGCGTGTGGAACTCTACGCGGCGGGAGCCAACGCGCGGTGAACACCCGTGCGTGCTGAACCCCATGCGTGTGGACCCCATGCGCACAGAACCACGTGCTCACTTAGCACGATCCGCGTGGAACCCCGTGAACATGAACCCCGTGCGCGGTGGGGCCTCCTGCACTGTGGGTGCGGCAGCGGCTCGGCCACACACACACACACACGCACACACACACACACACACACACACACGCACACACACACACACATTCACACACACACACACTTTTGGGCGGTAGAGGCCTCGCGCGCGGCGACGAGGCGGATTAAGTCGAGCGGCGGGGCGGACGCGCGCGGCCTGGCCCTCAAGCGGGATCACTTTGGATCACCGCGGTCACTGCCATCGCAGCTGCAGCGCACAGCCATCCGGGCATGCATGGCAGGGAGGGATGCTGCTATCCCACGCGGGACTTCCCACGCGGCGCCGTGGCACACACACACACACACGCACACGCACACGCACACGCACACGCACACGCACACGCACACGCACACGCACACGCACACGCACACGCACACGCACACGCACACGCACACGCACACGCACACGCACACGCACACGCACACGCACACGCACACGCACACGCACACGCACACGCACACGCACACGCACACGCACACGCACACGCACACGCACACGCACACGCACACGCACACGCACACGCACACGCACACGCACACGCACACGCACACGCACACGCACACGCACACGCACACGCACACGCACACGCACACGCACACGCACACGCACACATCCGCACACATCCGCACACTCCGCAC